>OX038891.1:405585-1005585 GCA_943789525.1 Agriphila geniculea | reverse complement strand
CGACGCTCCTCCCTATCTAGCATTATTCGGCATAAAGTTTCGTACAAACTGAGGCGAATTCCGAGCACGACGCGGGATTCGATTAGCTCGTGCCGATTGCGTCAGCTATCTAAATCTTGTATGGAAGTGTTCACATTGGTCCGAATAGTCGCGCGTGCTGCAGCGAAATATACGCGGATGGTTCCTGAATTTTCAAAATGCCGTACAACCCTGAATTATTATTTGTAAAAAAAAAGAAAACAAGTTTCTATATGCCCTCAGCCACGAAGTCTATAAAATAATATCCAATAATAAAATACTCATCTAATTCTATGCATTGAGTTGCTCCTCCTGCACTTATAGACTTTTTTCTAGCTATGGGTCATCAAAGTGCCCCCCTGAGAGCTGCCCCCCTTGCCAGCACCCTAGCTACGACGCTGATAGGGGTATAGGGACCATCAAACTGAACAACTTTTACTGAGAAACTAAGAAAACAAACCGCGTAAAAAATCTGCAGCTTTTTCATAAATTTTGATATTTTCGTTATTAATTTTTGTATGAAACAGCGCTTATTTAAATGTAATGATAGTATTTCAGAGCTTATACGTGAGTTATGAGGAGTTCTATCGCGCGGTGGTTTAGCGCCTGGCCCAGCGATTGCGGAGGTAAAGCAACTTTTGCAAGGGTCAGTCATGGGATGGGTGACCAAAAACTTATTATATCGAGCTCCTCCGTTCTTCGGAACGCAAGTTAAGCCGTTTGTCCCGGCTGCATTTGCAGTCGTTAACACCCACCAATCCGCATTGGGCCCGCGTGGTGGGATATGCCCGTCCTTATCCACCCATGAGGAAGGCCTGTGCCCCGGCAGTGGGGACATTAAAAATGGCTGATGGACTGGACTATTAGGTGAGTGAGAAAAATTATAATGCATTGTTCTGTACCCCTAGCACGAACATCTATCAAGAAATAAAACGCGCGTAAAAGTACTTGATAGAGTAAAAAATTATCTAAGAAAAAATTCTTTTCGCTTTCCGACGGTAGATGGCGCTGTACAAATTTCCCATACAAAATTACTCTATCGAATGTTTTTACGTGCCTAATTTTTTTTCGATAGTTGTTCGTGCCAAGAGTAGGTACTGTATTGTTGTAACATTGCACTATAAGCATAAGAAAAAAATAAAACTTAATTTATTCTTATGCTATAAAAACAATTTCCGTATCACAGACAGGACTAGGTAGGGCATAAGACTGTATTTATTTTTATGGTTAGGGGGCTTTTCCATATTCAAAAAAAAAATTCATTTTTTTGGGAACAACTGAAAACCACTCGGGGAAAAGTAAGGGAAAAAATTGTATAGTGGGCCTAATGTCCAACAGTAGGGGTCATCGGGCGCCTGATAGACAAATTATGTGGCAAAATGTGTAGTGTCACGTCTGACGTGTTGTCAACGGTATAGGAAAATTCGCATCCGCAGTACATGATGATGTAAGTACTTCGATATCATATTTTTTAGCGCAACGCAACGCCAGCAAAAAAGTCAGAAATAACTTTTTTCAAAATATTTTTTTTTACTATGCAAAAATTAAAGATTCTTTTCAGTTTGGTAAATTAAACAATAACTGATATTATGTTGTAAGTTAATCCTTAAAAAGTTTAGGCAGAGGACACTATGTTTAGGTATAAAATATTCAAAATCTGTTTATTCAAATGCCATTTATTTGACATTAGCCACGCCTTTTTGACAGCTTTGATCAGAAAAATGCAAATCTTTATTTGAAATTCGAATTTTATTTTATTTAAAGGGGTCAAAAGGCGATGGTTTTACATAATGCCAAATGTGTCAAATGGTAAAGTAAACAATATAATTTACAAAATAACAAACGCTTAAATAATAGGTCTTTACCTATGAAATTGCCGATTTGTATGGAGATTTTTCAAGAAGTTGCATTTTTCATAATAGCATTTTCTTTGTTCATTTAACAACCGTGAACACTCATGTAACAAAACTTTTATGTACTAATGTTTGAACACTATGCTAACTTATTTCCATTTAAGATAAGCGAAAAAATAAGTTTTGGTTAAGTTACAACCCCTTCGGTCACCCTTTTTTTTGCTCACAAAAAAAGAGTCACTTTCAAGATCTTTTTTTTAATGTCACGAAAGCTAAAATATGGACTTTATTTTTACTGATAGTTAACTATCATGATCATAATTCGATGTAACATTCACGATTTTGTTAAAATTTTAAATTATAGAAGTTATTATTTTCTCTGTATGTGACAAAATATCGGCAATTTCATAGGTAAAGATAGTTTTTCGGATTTTAATGTGGTAACCTACTACATACTTAGCTCTCATTGTTAAGAATTTTTGCATGTCTAGGTACCTAAATGCAATATATTCCTTTCTAACACCAAAAGCATTACCAATGGTAGGTATTTCGACGGGTCCCAAGAACAAAATCTAATAGAAATATAAGATACATACATTTTATTAATTAGGTAATGTATTTGTTATCTAATGCCTAATGGAATGTCCTAAATATTTTTTTTAACTAGGTAACTGACGATTTTAATTGCACGCAACAAAAAAACTGCGTTCTGGCAACTAGAATGTTAGTAATGTGACTTTGCTCTTGGGATTGGGACCCGTTTGTTTAAGTATTATCGTTTTTAATTTTCTATTACGAACGAATACCATTCATAAACGAATCCTTTTGAACTTCATTGAAATGCCTATTTAAAATTTAGTATTAATTATTTAGGAATAGAAAATTTGTTAGGACAATAAACAAATACCATTGGTATTAGTTTTTGGTATTAGGCAGAAAGGATAGATGGTAAATGCTGGAACACAATACAAGGTTAAATCGTTGTTATGACGTCAGACTTAGGTAAGATGGATGGTGGTTACCCTACTCAAACTAAACCTCTTGTATGCTGTAAAATGTCACCCCTCTTAGGAATCGAACTAGAGACCCCTGCATCTTACTTAGGAACCGATAGATCACAGAGGCGGTTATTGCCAAATCTATTTTGTAACTTGTGACTTGACCATTAGCCATTTTTAATGTGCCCACTGCTGGAGCACAGGCCTTCCTAATGGGTGAATAATGAGGATGGGCCATAACCCACCACGCGGGCCCAACGCGGATTGGTGGGTGTTAACGACTGCCAATGCAGCCGGGACCAACGGTTTCACGTGCCTTCCGAAGCACGAAGGAGCTCAAGGTAATATATTTTTGGTCACCCATCCCATGCGAACCAATCGCCGAACCTTGTGAAACAATCGCTGGGTCAGGCGTTAAACCACTGCGCCATTGAGTTCCTCTTGTTGCTACCCTTCAACTTGTGACTAACCCTTCGGTCATTTTTTGAGGTAAATACTAAGTACTTATATTTACCTACTTATTTTATAAGTAATAAGTACTTTCTCTTATGACTTATTTCTCAATTTGATGAGCAAGAATTATTTATTATACACCGTTATTTTCAAAGTATATCTTAAAATGAAAAGGATTGTTCAGACCACGTTAATGAACAGCTTTGCATGGGGCCAACCACCAAATTGCGAAAAAAAATCAGCTGTTCCATAGAAAAGTACCTACAACATCGACTCGATTATAATTTATGGAACAGCAGTTTTTTTTTCGCGATTTCGTGGTTGGCCCCATAGTAAAAGTTGTTCATTAACGTGGTCTGAACACCTCTTGTCATTTTTAGATATACTGTAAGGGATTCAGGAATAACAAGAGGAAGGGCATCGGCTACCATCGCCAATGTTCGGGTGGTTCCGGAAAGCACGGCGTGTGCCCTGCGATCTACGATCTCTATATAATTAATTTAGTCATGCTTGGACGTCATCAGAGACACATGTGTTTTCTTATTCGATCTAATTAAATTTTGCCCTGTAAGGAAGTGAATTACTAATATAGAGATTACTTAAAAGTTTATTCAAGTTTATTTCTCTCCATAAATAAGTTCTCCTTTTAGCTCAGAAGTGGGATGAATTTATTCCCACAAAAGTGTATCAAAAATCGAATAAGAACACAAGTGTCCCGATCCCGAGGCGTGATTACCGTAGGTAATGTGAGAGTCGCTGTGTGAGAGCCCTTTGTTTGGCCGTCCGTGTTGCTGAGCTAGCGCCTAGTGGTCGCCGGCCGGCCGGCGCGTTTGTAATTGTTACGATTACGATACTTATTCTTACACTTCGCTCACTCGCGTCGCCGTGATAATACATATTGTTTTTGCCGCCGTTTGTGAAATAAGTTTTTGTTTGCTGTGGTCACAGATCACTTGTGGTGATTTCTTTCATTGTGCTGTGTATGCAAATATGGATATTAATAAATTAGTGGAGCGATTAAAATCGCTAGAGAAGAAAGTTTACGGCGTTCCCCGGAGCCCTAATGAAGATGGCGCGCTGACGCCACCATTGCCGTCGTCGCTTTTGAGCGGTGACCGGAGTTCTGTTCGACATCCAGTGTCGCCGGCAACGGCCGTGAGTAATACCACAAGCACCCCGGCCCCGGCTCAGCAACCATCCACATCGAGATGCGCGCCGGGTGCCCCGGCATCCGCGTCTTGTTCCGGGCACGGTGCGGTTGCATTGACGCCAGTGGAGTATGCCTACGTGCCGCACACCGTGGTGACGCCAACGATGACGGCTATATCAGCCGGATTATCCGGCCTGCTTTCAACAACAGCGTGCGCGCCACCGCAAGGTACCGCGCACCCCGCGCACCAACAGGTGCACCCCGCGTGCGCACCGTTTGATGAGGTGACCAATGGAACTGGGTATGCCCTTCCACACTCACAGCTACGATACGTTGGCCGCAGTGATCCCATACCTGAGTTCGACCCTCAAAAATCCATAATTAGTATGGAGAACTGGCTGAAGAAAATCGAAGGACTTTCTCACATGTATGGCTGGGATGAAAAGACGACCATATTTAATACATCCTCAAAATTGAAGGGCTATGCCCGCCAGTGGTTTGACCAAATAATTGATATAAATATGACATGGTTAGGTTTTAAAGCTCAACTTATGGTCGCCTTTCCATCCCGGAAAAGTAAATTAAATATGTTACGTGACTTAGTTAATATTATAAGAAGGCCCGGTGATGATTTTATGCAATTTTATCATGACAAACTGGCTCTGGGCAATGCTTGTGGTCTTCCACCTTCCCTCACAACAGAAATTATTATAGGAACGATCGGGAGCCAAGTGGTTGAAATTGGTGCTGTCTCGGCGGCTTGTAATGAACCAGATAAATTATTAAATTATCTGTCTTCGTTACGCACCGCCGCTGAGGTTAGTACCTCAAATACGACACCTAATTATTATACCCCAAAAGGAATACGGTGTAGTTTGTGCAAGCGACGGGGTCATATTTCATCCACTTGTCGTTACAAACGTGACAAGTCTTTGTGTACTATTTGTCATAAGCCGGGTCATGTAGCCGATAAGTGTTTCCGCAAAGTAAATAGATGCTCGTACTGCAGTAAGCCGGGTCATATTAAAGATGAATGTTTAAAGTTAAAAGCTCGTAATGCTAATAAAAACCCCGCATCAACTGTATCGCAGTCGGTAAACGCTATAAATAACGAAAATCGATCTGCTAGTGCCAAATATTATATGATGGTAAAAGTAAATGACTCTTCGGTAGAGGCGTTTATTGATTTCGGTAGCTCATGTATAACGATCACTCACTCCGTTGCAAAACAGTTAAATATTGAAATTCAACCTTGTGATGCTAACTGCGTTATTGGCGGGTTTGGTGGCTCTAAGATAAAACCAATAGGTGAATCTTATGTGCGTATTTGTGCTGATGAAGCGTCATGTGAGACTCGCGCATATATTGTACCGGACTTCGCTCAAGATATTGGTGTGATTGTCGGGCAACCGTTTACCGATTACCCAAACGTTTATGTTATTAAGACGCCGACGTCTTTAAAGATGTATAACGCAAATAATTTATGTGAGTTACCCAGTATATGCGAGGATGCCGAGCGTATTAAGTTTATCCCAGATGGTAACGTCACTTTGTTACCCGGGGTTAATAAAATAGTGGTATCGTGCGAAGAGGTGATTTTCGGTGAAGCGTCTGTGCGTCGTACGGAACATAAGTCTCCTAGGGCTGAGTGTGTCATCCCGGAGCATAACCTCGAAATTATCAACGGCAGAGCTATAATGAGTATAATAAATGTTAATAAAAATAGTATTGACTTACCAGTTAACCAATGTGTTGCCCGCGCCACGATAACTGATAGCCGCAAAACTTACAAGATAGGTGATAATCTAGGTCCTGATGTGCTTGCCGAGCTGAAGTCTATCCTAAATGAATATTCGGAATGTTTTTCTGATGTCAATGATGGCAAAATAGGTAGATGCTCAGTAAAGATGCATATCGAACTGACCGATAAGGAGAAGGTAATATATTACCGCCCCTACCGCATGTCGGCTAGTGATCGCGATAAAGTTCGTGAAATAATCAGTGACCTCTTAAATAAGGATATAATAGAAGTGTCTACCTCTCCGTACGCCAGCCCGGTGCTGCTCGTTCCTAAAAAGACAGGAGAGCCGCGCATGTGTGTCGATTACCGAGCACTTAATAAAATAACAAAAAAAGAGCGCTACCCCTTGCCACTTATACAGGATCAATTAGATCGCTTGTCTAAAGCTCGCGTCTTTTCTTGTCTCGATATTATGTCCGCTTATCATTGTATAGAAATAGACGACAATAGTAAACATCTCACGGCGTTTATAACGCCGAACGGACATTACCAATACAAGCGAATGAGTTTCGGTCTCGCGAATGCGCCATCCGTGTTCCAACGCGCTATAGATGAGATACTTGGGCCACTTAAGTTTGAATTTTGTACCGCGTATTTGGACGATATACTGACATACTCTAGTCAGACGGATATTGCTTTACAACACTTAAGAGCAGTATTAGAACGTATTCGTGATTCTAAAATGACTCTCAGGCTCGATAAATGCTCGTTTCTCGTTTCTCGCGTGGAATATTTAGGCCATGAAGTTAGCAATGGTGAAGTAAAACCGGCTCAGCACAAATTAAATGCTGATAAAGATTTTCAAGTACCTGAGAACGTACACCAGGCAAGACAATTCATGGGTTTAGCCAGTTATTTTAGGAAATATGTGCGCAATTTTGCCACACTCGCGCGACCTATAACGTTACTTACAAAGAAGGACCAACCATGAACCTGGGGCTCTGAGCAGCAACAAGCCTTTGATTTTATTAAAGAAATATTAGTGAGCCGTCCCGTATTACTTTTATTCAACCCCGATTATGAGACGCAAGTACACACTGACGCGTCAAAACACGGTCTGGGGGGGTATTTTATTACAAAAGCCGCCTGGTGGTTCGTGGCAGCCAGTCGCGTACGCTAGTCGTCAAACGACTACCGCAGAGCAACTTTATCATAGTTTTGAGCTAGAAACATTAGCTGTCGTAATGTCATTGCAAAAGTTTCGAGTTTACTTGACCGGTATAAAATTTGTGATACTCACCGATTGCAACGCTTTGCGATGGACATGGTCTAAGCGAGATCTGAACCCCCGTATTGCGAGGTGGTGGCTCGAAGTTCAAGGCTATGACTTTGATGTGGAATATCGCGCTGGTAAGTCCATGGCTCACGTGGATGCGTTGAGTCGCAATCCCGTGGAATCTGTAATGCGTCGCGTAGAAAAGGACCTAATAGAAAGCATGCAAGAGGATGACGACTCAATCCGCCTCACGGTGAATCAGCTTAAGGATGAGCTTTCCGTCGGTAATGTCAGCGGTTTAGCACGAAACTACGTACTTGATAATGGCGTACTGTTTAGAAAAATTAATAATCAAAATAAAGTGGTCGTGCCCCGTCAATCTCGATGGTCCCTCGTACAAACATTCCATGATAATAATGGACATGCCAATTACAATAAAACGTATGATGCCATGAAAGAAAAATATTGGTTTGGTGGCATGAGACGTTTTGTTCAAAAATATGTTGGTGGTTGTATATCGTGTCAATACGCCAAGAAACCCACTGGTCGTAAGGTAGGACTATTACACCCCATTGAAAAGGTGGCTGTACCATTCCACACAGTACACGTGGACCACCTCGGCCCATTCTGTAAGAGTCCATCAGGCAAGATGCATATTTTAGCGATCGTCGACGCGTTTACTCGTTTTATATGGATCGAGGCGGTCCGCGATACTAGCTGTGCAGGAGTGTTAAACACATTTGACCAATTCATTAAAACATTCGGGTTGCCAAGCCGCATTATTAGTGACCGTGGTAAAGCATTTGATTGCCACGACTTTAAAAAATACTGTCGTGATAGGCAAATAAAACATGTTATGACAGCAGTTGCTAGTCCGAGGGCCAACGGCCAATTAGAGCGGTTTAACCGCTCCATATTAAATGCTTTAGTTGCTTACGTCGGTGAAGATGAGCAAAATCGCTGGGAAGAGTTTTTGCCTAAAGTACAATTGGGTCTTAATTCTAACGTTAATGTCAGCACAGGAAAATCTCCATTAGAATTGCTGTATGGTTTTCGTCCGCGGCTCGCAGGTGACATTGTCGTGCCGATAATGTCCGATATTACCGCAATCAGAGCGGGTGCAGTCACTCGATCGCAAGAGGCCGCCCGACAATCTAAAGCTTTCTTTGATAAGAGGAGACGTGAGGGCATCCCATTTAAACAAGGAGACCTTGTTCTTGCGGAGCGCAAAGTATTCAAAAAAGGACTTCGTAGTGGCAAGCTATGTCACGATTTGACGGTCCATATGTGGTACGCAAAGTATTGCCTCACGATCGATACTTAATAGCGAGCACTAGTACTCGCGGTCGTCCCTATAAAAATGTTCTTGCCAGAGATAAATTGAAACTTATGCAGTATCCTACTGACCTTGACTCAGACTAAACTATTTTTGTATTTTTTTAATAACAATTGATATGTGTGCCATTTACGAAATATTGAGAATGTTGAAATTGTGTTGTGATTAAGATTCTAACTAATATCTTATAGATGCAGCTTCAGCTACGAGTAATGGGTTACCAAATTGTTTAGTAGTTTTTTATATCAAATTAGTAGTATTAGTAGTAGTATGTAGTTAAAATTTAATCCTTAAGTAGTTATTTTTCATACGGTTATGTTCATGTTAGGATTTAGGACTTAGATGGTTAGTTTATGGTAGGACTTATAGTTTAAGAATTAGAAATTTATTTAGAATTAGGAACTTATTATTCGTGGAGAAGATGCATATATAAGTTGTGATTTAAAATGAATGGTTGTTGCTATAATGCGTGATAGAAAGATAAGTGTTGTGTTAAAAATATGTGTCATATTGTTTGTCAGTTTGTTTAAGGTGTGATAAAAGAAAACTGTGAGTTGTTAAATTAACAGACTTTTGTTATGATTATGACCCGACCAAATGGACAATACGAGTTTATTAAATGAGGCATGTAACATTTAACTGGTCTTTCACTGACTAAGTCGTACCATATTTTAACTATTATGCTTATAAAGCTACTATATATAATTTATTATCCTAATTCCCGGCCGGGTATAGACAGGCAACCACTTGGTGTTGCGTCGATAAATTGAAGCTTCTATGTTGGTAATAGATACACTGTGTCGTTACCGTCAACAGACATGTTTTTTCTACGTGTCGTCTATAGATGACGGATGACCAGGGTATCGGCGCCCCAGTTTAAGGTCCTCAAAATCCACATTCATGTCAGCAGTGATCTGTGGCCCTGGCTTCGTCATCTGACAGATATCTGGTCGTCGTCACTTAACTAGTGACAGATGGCGGAAGGTGTCGTCTTTGATGATAGATGATCCCACGTATAATTATTATTGATCTTTCAGTCAGATAGCTAATGATAGTAGTCGACTGATTGACATTTATTAATTAAATCTGCTGATGCTATAAACGTAGGCGTCATCATCTCTACGATAGATACATTCACAAGAGTCGTCAAAAAGCGCCGGACACATTAAGAAGTGGCAATACGATAATACTGAATCCTATAAGGATATAGCGTTGTACAGTGAATAGTACATCACACCACTACTTCTTTCTCTTCTTCTCGTTGTACATTTTATTATAAAGTTATGCTTTGAAGTTAGACGGCTGTTGACTGTGCAAGGTTGTCCAAAGCACATTAATACGTGCCGTCACTAACGTTTCCTTACAGCAGTGATAGATCACCTCAAGAGGTGTCGTCAAATATTACCTCCTAGCTACGCGGGACGCGCAGCATCATCAGAATGGCCGACTGTAAGGGATTCAGGAATAACAAGAGGAAGGGCATCGGCTACCATCGCCAATGTTCGGGTGGTTCCGGAAAGCACGGCGTGTGCCCTGCGATCTACGATCTCTATATAATTAATTTAGTCATGCTTGGACGTCATCAGAGACACATGTGTTTTCTTATTCGATCTAATTAAATTTTGCCCTGTAAGGAAGTGAATTACTAATATAGAGATTACTTAAAAGTTTATTCAAGTTTATTTCTCTCCATAAATAAGTTCTCCTTTTAATACTTTGAAAATAACAGTGTATACCGTTCATTCTGAACTTACCATCCAAATTTCAAGGATGTGTCCAGTCCATGAAACAAAAGAACTTTCTCTAAGAAACATGTGTCGAATTTCGCCACAACATTTTTGTCATCCCATACTAAATTGATCACGTGATCTCTTTGATTTGTATGGATAGTCGATTTTTTTACATATTTGGCCATGTGTTCCTTAGAGAAAGTTGTTCAGTTTCATGGACTGAACACATCCTCAAAATTTGGACCTTGTATAATACATTTTTTGTCTGTTAGTATTCCATACATAAACAGTATTCTCTTAAAAATGAAAAGTTTATTAAAACACCATCCCTCTATTTTGTATGCGGACGGTACAATACCAACATTTTTTACTTTTCCTTTTTATATGACGTCCTTCGATTTTTCTTGGCGTGCAGACAGATTTTTGAGAGACGAGGGGAGGGGAACAGGGTGGTTATAAAAAATTTTATATCTTCGCGTCTGCGTGGAAGCAAAAAAAAAATTTTGAATCGATACCCGCGGTCTGGGATGGGAACATTATCTGCCTCGTTGCAGCCATTTTGGATTTTCGAAATATGAACAACGCCATCTTTTGAGGTTTTAAGCAAAGCAAGTTACAATGAAGAAACTTTTTTGATAGCATTCTGTGCCTAACTGAAAAAGAATCTCTTTTAATTTTTAATGCTATCCAAAATACTCCGACGACCTATCTTTCTTTTGCAGGTAACATTTCAAAATTTCAATTAACATTTTTAAACAAAGAGACGAAGAATAAGGGGTCCAATTAGCCAATTAGCTGATAGCATGATTTTAATAAATAAAAACATACCTATTTCCGAAAAACTGTAAATACACACATCAACTTTGTCTAGGGACACTGGTGTTATTTTCATACAAACGAGGTAACTTTGAAGCCTTGGTTTCCTGCCAGGGATGTACTGTGCTGTGATCTGATGATGGCGATCCAGGGAGTGAATGGAGGAGATTCAGATCGCTATACACACCCAACTAATCTGACCAGCATTCTAAATTAAAGGACATGTATTAAAAAACCGCGAAAATAGCATGAGCATGAATCCTAAAACTGTCAACTCATTAATCATTTAGAATGCTGATCAAATCAGTTGGATGTGCTGCTCCATTCACTCCCTGGATGGCCATCATCAGATCACAGCACAGTACATCTCTGGCAGAAAACCAAGCCATCAAAGTTACCTCGTTTGTATGAAAATAACAGCTGTATCCCTATACAAATGTTAACGATTCTAAAATTAATTAGTATTTAAATGACATAACTCGATTATTAATCTGTACAAAACGTCATCTGTGACGTTTTGTAAACGTCATTAGTGACATCCTGTGTCAACGTCTGCCATCTTGTCGGGACTTTTTGGGCGACGGTTGGCGCGTCGTGATCGCACTGCAAAAATAAACTTATTTGTAAGTACTCTCCGGTGTTTTACTTCTGGACTATTAAAAGTTCAGAAGTGGGCTACCGCGACGAACGCTTTGCCTGTGTAAGGCCCTGACTCACAGCGATCTGGTAAGTGAATTACTGTTTTACAACTACATAGAAAGAATACAAGCCTACAGCCGAAGATTTCTATGTGTATACTACACCCTATAGCTAAAGTTATTGCACGATGTAAAACAATATGAATTCAATCTTCTAATTCGTTACAGACTCTTGTTTATTTTGAAATACAAATGAGGTGAATTATACAAATGAAAATACAAATGAATTGCTTATTTATCAGTAAGAATGAAATGATAATCGAGTTGAACGTGAGCTAAATCGGTGAAAACATAATAATATGAGCAGTTATTAAGACATTGTAAACAGATAGGTAGAAAAAAATTACAATGTGAAAATAGTCACTGATGTAGGTAGTATACAGTACTTATTTTGCATTGACTAACTAAGCTAATTGAAATATGATACAAGAGATAGTTATCGTATATACCTTTGTACTACTAATAAAATAACAGTAAAAACAAAGCAATATTTTTCCTTAATTTATGCTAAAAGGGTCTGTCTCTTTTACCCCGTAGTAATCCTTTTAGACTTTTGTTTTTGAATATCAATATGAATTAGAATTTTGATTTAGTGTGATTTCTTTGACCAATTGATTATTTTGACTGTGGTTGAAGTTATAATTGAATGGTATTTATTTTACACTAAAACAAATAAAGAATTACACTGACTTATTTACACTTCAAAAGAAAGTTTCTAACATTATTGTTTTTGGTCTAGCATTCTAGATAGTACAACTATATTATTCAAGGCTTACTTTATTCTTTATTAAAAGCTTACTACTTTTGCCTAAACTTTTACTGTGAAATAATACGATTTTCAAGAACATAGGTAGAAATCTTATTTGCAAATAAGATTACCATTCACAATAGAGAACTGCAATGAAGCGTTTAACATTATAATAATATTATTATACCCAATTTCCTTTTATTTGAAAATTATTATCTTTGACTTTATTATGACTTTGTATTAATTGAGATGAAATATAGTCGGTCGGTAGCATTTAATTTCACCCAATTTATTCCTTCTGAGCATGATAAATAAGAGAATACTTTATGTGGATTTATTTTTAATTTGAAATTGTAGGTTATGATTAAAGATTATTTTAGTTAATTGACTTTGACCTGAGTCATAGAATGGTTGAGTTTCCATTATTAATTAGTATTTTTTACACTGTCTAGTGCACAAAATGTAGGTATATAATATTAAAACGATATATGTGTGGATTTCAGATAACAGCTTATTCCTTGATCCTTTTAGTCCTAACTCAGAACTTATGGGGACTCCTGAACATAATTATCCAGGCTCTTGGTCTAAAAGGGAAATAAGTAGAACTCCATCAGTAGAACCACCACCGTTATCACCAAAATTGCAACATAATCGTATTACCTGTCGTTCGAGAGTGCGTAGTCGATCTCGAATGTATAGTGCCAGGTCTCGTTCACCTCCGCGTACCCCACGACGTATTCAGCAACCGATCGGAAACCGCTCTGTGACTAGGAACTTGTCTACACCGGACAGGATATCTCGATCTGTTAAACGGCGTCGTATCTCATCAGTTAAGAGAACTAGCGATCTGAGTCGATCTCCTACGCCATGTACGAAAAGTAATTGTCAGAGATCTTCGAGATCGAGTCATCGCCGAGAGTACAGTAAGAGACGTCGATATAGTTCTAGTTCGGATGAATCTCATAAGCAGTCGCGAAGTAATAAATCATCCGCTTTGAGTATGCCACGTAATAGACCCCATATCCCGGATATAGAACCTTCTCACTCTAGATACGTGAAAAGCCACAGCTCTTTGCCTTCATCAGTGCAAGATAAAAGCTCAGACATTCCTAATAAAGTAAGTGACGTAGTAGACACGGCGTCCATGAAAGAGACTTCTCTCCTTGAAAGGTTGGTGAACACTTTAAGTGAACAAAGTGGAACTACCAATCAGGGTATAGGGATGCATGCTGCGCAAAACGTTATACCTGAGTTTGATCCGCAAGGAAAAATTCAAACTATGAAAGAATGGTTAGCAAAGATAGATGAGTCGGCACATGTGTACGGCTGGTCGGAACGTCAAACGATATTTTACGCATTACCCAAGTTGCGCGGCCTAGCCAAACGTTGGTACGATGGTCTGACCAATGTTAAGTATACATGGGCTGAGTGGCGTGATAAACTAATGGCGGCTTTTCCATGCGAGCAAAATTATGCAGACATACTGTCGGAAATGTTAGCTAGAAAAACGCGACGCAATGAAACTCTGGAAGAGTACTATTACGATAAAATAATGCTAATTAATAGATGTGAGCTTAGCGGAAAGAAAGCAGTTGATTGCCTCACGCAAGGTATTTACGATACCAATATAAGAATGAACGTTCAAGGTGCAAATCTTCAAACTCCTGAAAGTGTACTACAATATTTTAGAAATATAACTTGTAAGGTTGCTTTTGTACCTCGATCGTTTAATTTAATTCAAAATCAGGCAGAACAATCAACAAAGAGAAACACTAATTTGGCTTTTAAAAAATCAAATACTGCATCCTCAACTACTTGCTATAATTGTGGTGAAGTAGGTCATTTTGTACCTCGTTGTCCTAAGGTTGTTATCAGATGTAATAAATGCCGGCAATTTGGTCACGATGAAAAGAACTGTACGAAACATTCTGAGTCAAAAGCACCCACAGAGCAAGCCTCAAAATCCCAAACTTCGTCAAATTCTAAAAGCGTCCTAAATATCGTTACCACTGATAAGGGCAATGAAAAATATTTTAAACCTATTAAAATAAATGGTAAATCTATGACTTCTTTTGTAGACCTGGGTAGCCAATGCACCCTAATACGTGAAGATTTGGTATCAGATCTAAATTTGACCGTTGATAAAGTTAACCTACCTACTCTTAAGGGCTTTGCGAGCGGGACGGTGGTTCCGAGCGGCCGAGTTAACATCAGAATTAATTTAGATGGTTTAGATGAAAATATAGAGGCCTATTTGGTAAATTCTTGTGTTCTTCCCGCCGATGTACTGGTGGGACAATTTAACTGAGCTTCCTCAAGTAAGAGCCGTGAAAACAAATGACAAATTAATATTTTACAAAAGTGTAGGAACTGAATATGATAAGTGTCAGATCACCTGTGCAGAAGACGTGATCGTACATGGCGCTATTACAGTAAATGTTCAAATGAATTTAGATATGACGGGATTAGTATATATAGATACTGAGCCTTGCATGCGTGAGGGTAAAGAGTATATGGTCCTTCCTGGTGTATATTCGTTTAATAATGGTAGGGGATCGGTAATGGTAGTTTGTTTGAGTTCCGAACCTTTTTCACTACAAAAGGGGGTTTTAATAGCTCGTGCAACAATATTATCTAACATTACACCAGTTTGTAAAGTATTAAATTTTAATAACGTGATGACTGTCAATTCCGTCGTTGTTAATGAATATTCGGAAAATAGTATTGAGCTTGAGCAAATCAATTTAGATAATAGTTTAACTTCTGACGAAAAGGATCATCTCCAAAAACTATTAAATGATTACCGTGGTTGTTTCGCGTTTGATCTTGATGAACTTGGTAAAACCGAATGCACTGAGATGCATATAGAACTAAAAGATCACACACCGGTTACGTATAGACCGTATAGGCTCTCATTGTCAGAACGCGATAAAGTTAATGGTATCATTAACAATTTGCTGGCAAACGGTATCATTCAAGAGTCAACCTCGGAATATGCTAGTCCGATTATCTTGGTAGCGAAGAAAAACGGGGACGTGAGGTTGTGTGTTGATTATCGAGCACTGAATCGGAGGACTGTTAAAGAAAAGTTTCCGATGCCTCTCATCGACGATCGAATCGACAGTCTCTCCGGTCAGGTGTTCTTCACCTCGCTCGACCTCACATCTGGTTATCATCAGGTGCCCATGGCAGATGATTCAAAGCATCTAACTGCGTTCGTGACTCCGGACGGGCACTACGAATATAATCGTATGCCCTTCGGACTCACGAACGCACCTGCCGTATTTCAAAGGCTTATTCTTAAGTTATTAAAATTGCGTCGTATTCCAGGCGTCCTCGCGTATATGGACGATATCATTATACCCTCCAAAACTATAGCCGAAGGAATGAGCAAATTACAGGAAGTACTTGATCTTCTTAAAGAAGCTAAACTCACTTTGAATCTCGCAAAATGTAACTTCTTCCAACGAACCATTCAATATTTGGGTTTCGAGATCTCATCTGAAGGGGTGAGACCTGGTGAGGGTAAGACAAATGCCGTGACAAGCTTCAAAAAACCAAGCAACGTACATGAGGTACGCCAATTTATTGGTTTATGTAGCTTCTTTCGGCGTTTTGTCCAAGGTTTTGCAACAATTGCAAGGCCTTTAACCACGCTGACAAAAGCTTCCACTCCATGGATATGGGGCGAAGACCAAGACCAAGCGTTTTCAAAACTTAAACAAATTTTGACGACCCGACCCGTGTTAGCCATTTATAACCCAGAGTTTGAAACAGAACTACACACGGATGCTAGTTCAACTGGTTTAGGAGGCATCTTATTGCAACGGGAAAGGAAAGACGCACCACTCCGACCGGTGGCATATTTTAGCCGGCAGACAACACCAGAAGAGCAGCGTTTCCATTCGTATGAATTGGAGACCCTGGCTGTTGTCGCGTCACTAAACAGGTTCAGGGTTTACCTCATAGGTATAGAGTTTAAAATTGTGACGGACTGCAATGCACTCCGTACCACCCTGACAAAAAGAGACCTTATTCCGAGGATAGCCCGATGGTGGCTCCTAGTCCAGGAATTTTCATTCACAATTGAGTATAAGCCCGGATCTCATATGGCACATGCGGATGCGCTTAGCCGCAACTCTCTTCCTGATCAAAACATACAATCGTTATCAGTTATGCAAGTTGGGGAAGTTCATTGGTTGCAGTCGGTACAGATGAGTGACCCTAGGCTATGCCATATTAAAGCTGTGTCAGATACGAGAAGCCCAGAAGCGAAGGATATTCGACTAAATTACGAGTTGAAAGAAGGGAAGATTTACAGAAAGGTAAACGGCGAATTGCGATGGGCTGTACCAAGAGATGCTAGGTGGAAAATTATGCAACAATGCCACGATGAATCAGGTCATTTTGCGTATGAAAAGACTCTAGAAAAGGTAAGAAGAGACTACTGGTTTCCTAAACTAGCACAGTTTACAAAAAAGTATGTACGCGCGTGTATACCTTGCGCTCACGCCAAAGTACCAGGTGGCAAGAAACAAGGTTTTCTGAACCCGATACCTAAACTGAACTTACCCTTCCAATGCCTTCACATCGATCACCTTGGCCCATTTGTCAAAAGTAAGAAGGGTAATTTATACATATTAGGTATTATAGATAGCTTCACGAAGTTCATTATACTGCGTGCTGTGCGAAACACTAAAAGTAAAACCTCAATATCTGTGCTCAGGGATGTATTTGCTATGTTTGGTATACCAGCACATTTAATCTCAGATCGTGGTACGAGTTTCACATCCAATGAGTTTAAAGCATTTATTGAATCTATTGGAGTGAAACATACATTAAATGCAGTAGCTACGCCACGCGCAAATGGTCAAATCGAACGGTACAACCGTTCCATTTTGGCATCACTTACGGCTCTCTGTCATGATGAAGATGATCGTGATTGGGACATCAAACTCGGGCAAGTACAGTGGAGTCTAAACAATACTGTTAATCAAGGCACAGGGAAATGTCCGTCAGAAATCATATTCGGTAGACCTACTGTTAATACAGCCGAGGTACAGTTACATGAGATTAATGATTCCGAGGAAGCTTCAACAGAAACCGTAGAAGAAATCCGAAAAGAAGTATGTACAAATATTCAAGATCGGCAACGAAAAATGAAAACCCGGTATGATGAGACAAGAGCTAAAGCTAAACTTTACAAGGAAGGTGATCTTGTCATGGTCCAAAAAAATACTAAGACCCCAGGGGAAAGTCATAAATTAGTTCCAGCATTCAGTGGTCCGTTCAGAGTCACAGCGGTTCTAGGTAATGACAGGTATGAAATAAGTAGCGTCGATGGATACTCAAAAAAGAAATACACCAATGTATTTTCTGTTGATAAGATGAAGCCGTGGGTACGTTTTGGGTGTTCAGAATCAGAAAGCGATTATGGTGAAAGCGAGTGATAGGTCATAGAGTTTTGAATGAAACTACATAATGATTTTAATCAATGTATTATAGATTTAAATACAAATTTTTAATTGACTGATTAATCCCTAATCTACAATTATCTCCTAATTTATCCTATCCTTATCCTATAATAAACTGTAACGATACCTAAGAAGCAAGATCGAACTGATGTCGTTGCTCCTGGTGCAGGCAAGTGGTAGACAGGCGCGGACTGCAACCGGCTCCTTGTGTGGGCTTACAGTGGACAGTCAAGTGGACGGACGTCGTGGCTCCTTGTGTGGGCGTGTTGTAGACCACTGGGTTAACTGAGACCGTAGCTCCTTGTGCGGGCAAGCGGTAAACTGAAGTGGTAGCTCCTTGTGTGGGCAAGCTGTAAACAGTCATGCTAACTGAGACCGTAGCTCCTTGTGTGGGCAAGCGGTAGATAATTGAGTGAGCTCAGGCCGTAGCTCCTTGTGTGGGCAAGCGGTAAAAGTTCACTGAATTGAGGCTGTAGCTCCTTGTGTGGGCAATCAGTAGACAGTCTGTTCAGCAGCTCCTTGTGTGGGCTAATGTTACATAGTCAAGCAAACTGAAGCTGCAGCTCCTTGTGTGGGCAAATGGTAGATAGCTTGGAAAACGGAGGTCGTGGTTCCTGGTAGTTCCTGGTGCGGTGCAAGCGGCGACCAGTCCAGTATGCTGTCACAGTAATACCAGAAGCGAGCTAACAGTATCTGCCTGCTCATTACCAAAGATCTGAAACCCATAACGTTGAATAATGGTGCCAATGCTGAGAGCTCCGGAACAAGAACCGGACGTGAAGAGACTGCCATGACGATGTATGCAGTTACACTGCGACCGTTCAACTTCGACAGAGTGTTATCTTGTGTAGTGAAGTGTGTGTGTGCGCGTGCCAAATCGTAACAAATAAGCATAGAATATTTAAAGACAGTATATTATGAAAATGTAAATGTACCTAAAATCAATCTAACTAATATGTTAACTAATATATTACATGATTTATTTACACTAGTAGAATGAGGTCATTCTTAAGAATTAGGATGGCCGAGAAGTTAGTACTTCATTCATGACTTAAAATATTGTAATATCAAGACAAACAAACTTAATGATTGGGATTGTATACATTACCCTATTTTGTTTTGTTTTTTTTTTATGAAACCTTATACCTACAGTTATTTTCATTTCTTATTTTCAGAGATGTGCAAAATACTTTATTAAAAGTATTTAAATATAAAATACAAATACTTGGCTATTTTTTGTATTTCAAATAAAAATACAAAATAGTTTTCAAAAAAAGTATTTAAATACAAAATACAAAATACGTATTTTCAAAATACTTTTTTCAAATAAAATACCTTTTTTCGTAATTTATTTTTTATCATTGATATTATTTTTATTAACAGTTACAAGTGTACTACCACAGTAGGTACTACACATACACAGTCCATAATAATTAATTAGAAGACGTTATCTTTATCTTTTGCAATAAACAAAAAAAAAAAACAAAGTTTCAGAAAGCGTTAAAAATGTTTATATATTGTTATGAAAAAATCTCCCTCCCTCATGCCTAGATAACCCCTCTATATCTCTCTCTAGATCATCCCTCATACATAACATAAGAAAACAAAGAGCATGACCGTGGCCGACGCTAGATTATAATATTATGTCGAATAAAAAAATATGAACTTTCTTCCAAAATAACAATTATTAACGCAAAAAATACAGTTTCCAAAAAACAACGCAAATAGACAATGCAACTGTTCCCCTCTGTGGCCCGATTTTTAATAAAGTATGGTACAGAAATGAAACTTGTTTCCAAATATAGATATTATCAATATCATTCGGATTGTCTTTTTTCAACAGACTTAAATAAAAAGTGTTAAAAAAAGGAGGAGGTTCACAATCCGATTGTTTTTTTTATAGTTGTTCGCGCGTATCTTCGATATTTACGGACCGATTTTGATGGTTCTTTTTTGTTTGATTGTGTTTTCTTGCGAGATGGTCCCTTTTAATTTTTTTTCATATCGGTCCAGTACTTGTCAAATAATTCTGAAAATACTTTTTACTAATTTTGCGTTAACTACCTTGACGACTTGGTTATTATGAACCGATTTTTGTTGGAAAAGGGATACCCTTAAGTGTCCTTTTTATTTAATTGACATTGGACTTTGGACTTCGAAGATATCCAAGGGACTCCTCAAACTCAAATAAGATATGTATAGTGATTGTGATATTGGTAGATTTGTGACAATCCAAAACAAATCGAGCAATGATCTGCGACGGCCTGGAATAGACTTGGACTACAAAGGCACAACAACTCTTTAAAGACCAGCCAAGTGCGAGTCGGACTCTCGCACGAAGGGTTCCGTACCAAAAACGGCAAAAAATCACGTTTGTTGTATGGGAGCCCCCCTTCAATATTTATTTTATTTTGTTTTTAGTATTTGTTGTTATAGTGGCAACAGAAATACATCATCTGTGAAATTTTCAACTGTTTATCTGTTGTCGTTATTAATAATATATATATACTCGATTCCAGAATTACTATACTCCAGAATTGCTATACTCGATTCCAGAATTGGAAAATGGAACGATAGATATATAACTTCTGCAACCATACTAACGGATGCTTCGAGCTCAGAAATGTTACGATGCTGTGAAAGTGTATCAAATGACTTAAATAAAGACGATATTGTGATTTTAGGGTTCGGTTCTAATGACAGTGATATTCATAAATTTCATTCTAATTTGTGCATAGCTATTAATATGTTGGCAGGATCGACTATATACATTGTTCCTATTCGTAGAAATCCATACTTTAATGAGCATCAACTGTATAATTGTATGAAATTGTGGACAAAACACTTTGACAAATGTACCTTAATTGACATTAATGATTTTATATTTTGTTCTGACTTTAACTTTAAAAAGAATATCTGTAATAAAATTAATCTATACATTGACTACTGTGAATATAAAAACCAATATTTGACATTTAAAAATTTACGTAATATAATCAAAAATAATGTAACTAAAGATAATGTTAAGAACAGCAATACTGCAAAATCTCCGAAAAAAGGCACAATTCCTTTTTATTTTAAGGTTTTAAATAAATCTGTCAACACAAATGCGGACAAAATATCGTTTACTTCTACACCAACCAATGTTAATAATAGCCAAACATTTTTTCGAGACTAAAGATTCAGAGTTTAAAGTATTGCATCAAAACATCGCCAGTGTTTTATCGAAAAAAGAAATACTAGACCTGACTATCTTGGAATTAATTGAGGAAAATAAGGAACCTGATGTAATATGTTTGACAGAAACATTTCTAGAGTCAAGCCATGAAAATTATGTTAAAATTGAAAATTATCAAATGGTGTCTTCATTTTGTAGGAATAAAAAAAGAGGTGGCACCTGCATATTAGCTAAAACCGGCCAAGTGCGTGTCGGGCCACGCGCCATAGGGTTCCGTAGTTACCTTATACCATACCATATTTAATACCACCTATAATTTTTCGTCTGTAAAAATAACTTTGTTTTTCACAGTGTTGGTATGAATGACAAAGTTATATTTGCGGTTTTGGAAAATGTGCTATATCTCAAAAACTAATTACTATATCTCGTTCAAACTAATTTTGGTTGAAAGTGTTTACTAAGATCTACAGCATACATTTTTTTTAGATTTTTCACTCTCTTATTTCAAAAGTTAAAGGGGGGGGGACACACATTTTACCACTTTGGCGGTGAATATCTTTCAAACGGTTGACTTTGAGAAAAAGTTGTCTTAGGAACCTCAATGTCATTTTTTAAGACCTATCTATAGACATCCAACACGTGTTGGTTTGAAGAAAAAATTTTTTTTCAGTTTCAGTTCCATGTATGGAGAGCCCCCCCTTAATCTTTGATTTTTCTTATTTTTGTATTAAATTCGTTAAGCGGTTAACAGAATACATCTACCAACCAAGTTTCAACTGTGTAGTCTTAATACTTTCGGAATAAAGTGGCTGTGACATACGGACAGACAGACAGACAGACAGACAGACAGACAGACAGACAGACAGACAGACAGACAGACAGACATGACGAATCTATAAGGGTTCCGTTTTTTGCCATTTAGGCTACGGAACCCTAAAAAGGGTATTCTTTGTAAGGAGTTAATGTGCACGAAAAAATATGCCATGCAAAAATGTTTTGAATGTTGTGGCATTGAAATTATAGCGAGTAAGTTAATCATCATTTGTTTGTACAGAATACCAACATCGGATCCTAACATTTTCTTAAATAATCTTGACAATTTACTAAACGATATATTCGACAAATATAAATATAAAATAAAGATAGTTTTAGCTGGTGATATAAATATCAACACATTAAATAGAAATAAAGTGACAGAAGATCTAAATGACTTAGTCCAGAACTATAATTTAACGCTGCATATAACAGTACCCACTCGAAAGAAGTCGTGTATAGATCATATTATAAGCAACATAGAAAATGCTTCAGCTTTAGTCTTACCACTCCATCTCTCTGATCATGAAACTGCACAATTATTGAGTTTTCCAGTGAAGAGTAAATATACAGGTCCTCGGTCTTACTCCGTTTACAGGAGAGACTATAGTTGTGAGAACATCTCAAAGTTCAAAGATTGTCTAAAAAGCATCTCTTGGTCAGACATTTATAACGAGACTGATTTGAATGATGGTTTCAATAAATTCCATGAACTGTTCACACTTTTTTACAAATTATGCTTTCCAAAAATAAAAATAAAGATAGACGTCTCTAAAAAAAAGAAGAGTAATTGGGTAACGAAAGGATTAAAGCTAAGTTGTAGAAATAAAAGGAAATTTCGATACATATATTATAAAAATAAAACACAATTAAACAAGGATAAATATTTAAGTTATTCGAAATTGCTAAAGAAATGTATTCATGCTTCTAAAAAAAAATCAAACATTGACTTTATCCATAAAAGTGAAAATAAATGTAAAGCGTCTTGGCTTATAATAAAAAACGAATTGACTGATACGAAGCATTCTCTTAAACATATAAGTGAATTAAATGTAAATAATTCAACATTGACGGATCTTCTTAGCATAGCTACGGCATTCAATGATCATTTTGTAAATGTATCCAATGGTGAATCTCATAAAAACATAAAAAAAGATATGAAGCAACCCCAAATATTAAATTCTATGTTCTTAAAACCTCTTAGTGAAGCAGATGTAAGAAAAGAAGTAATGTCATTGAAAAACACCAAAGCCGAAGGTTATGATGAGGTTTGCACTAAGGTTTTAAAGGATTGTGTGAATGAATTCATTGCCATTTTGACTCACTTAATAAACTTATCGTTTTCTACTGGTATGTTTCCAGAACTGCTTAAACTTACATTAGTAAAACCATTGTTTAAAAAAGGAAATACCGACGAAATTGATAATTATCGTCCTATTGCAAAAATATCAGTGTTTTCTAAAATATTTGAAAAGTGTATGCATGGGAAATACGTTGATTTTTGTAATAAATTCCATTTATTAAATGAACATCAATACGGTTTCCAAAAACATAAATCAACCACTTTGGCGATGCATAAACTTATGGAAATTATTTTGACAGGTATTAACAACAAAAACTTGACAACTGGTATATTTGTTGACCTATCAAAAGCATTCGATCATGTCTCACACCAATTGCTTATAAGAAAACTTGAAATGATTGGTGTACGAGGTCATGCGTTAGAGTGGATAAAATCATACATTTGTAACAGAAAACAGTGTGTAGTTATCGAAAAACTTAGTGACAGAAATGAAGTTGTAGAGTATTTATCACAATATAAGCACAATCAATGTGGTGTCCCGCAAGGTAGCGTATTAGGCCCAATGTTGTTTATTATTTATGTTAATGACATCTTTAATTCGACCAGTTATCAATGCATCGCATTTGCTGATGATATTTCTGTAGTAGTAACTTCAAATAAAACAGTGACAGAACATGAAAATGACATAAATAATACTGTACATAACTTGATTCAGTTTCTTGACATGCACAATTTAAAAATTAATTTGACTAAAACTAAATACATACAATTTAATAAATATAAAAAAATAAATCTTGACATTAAGTATAAAGACATTAATATTGATGAAGTAAAGCAAATAAAGTTTCTGGGAATAATAATAGACAGTGACATAAATTGGAAAATGCATATAGACAATATTTGTGCCCGAATTAATAAATTTGTATACGCATTGAAGTGTGTCAGAACTGTAACGAACTTAAATACTGCGATTGCTACTTACCATGCTTATGTGTGTTCAATTTTACGATATGGGTTACTGATATGGGGCAATAGTTCTGATATTAACAGAGCTTTTATTGCTCAAAAAAAATGTTTAAGAGCATTATATGGTGTTCCACCACGGACTTCTTGCCGTTCTTTATTTGATCAAATGCAGTTACCGACTTTAACATCGCTTTATATTTTTGATGTATGTGTATTTGTGATGCAAAATAAGCATTTGTTTAAAAGAGCATGTGATATCTATCCTAGAAATAGTAGAGATCCGAATAGGTTAGTATTTCAGGTAGCTCCAAAAACAATGCAGTACAGAAAAAGCTGTTTGACTATGTGCATAAAAATCTTTAATAAAATACCCAAGGAATTTAGAACCTTACATATTGATAATTTTAAAAGACACTTGGGTAAATGGTTAGGCTCACATACCCTGTATGACTTAAAAGAATTTTTTGACATTAGAGAATAAATTGTATATTGATTGTATTATATTAACAATGACATATAAAAATAAAGAAATTACTACTTACCTAAATTATAAATGTGAATATTTTGTATTAAAATTTTGCATGCTAATTAATTTGGCTAAACATGTCTAGTGCCTATTATTACTTATTAAATCTTTTGTATACCATGTTTATTTGCAAATAAAGATTATGATTATGATTATTATGATTATGATTAATATCGAGCAAAACACGTCAAAAAATTCATGTTTGTTGTATGGGAGCCCCCCTTAAATATTTATTTTATTCTGTTTTTGGTGTTTTTAGTATTTATTGTTATAGCGGCAATAGAAATACATCATCTGTGAAAATTTCAACTGTCTAGCTATCACGATTCATGAGATACAGCCTGGTGACAGACAGACATACAGCGGAGTCTTAGTAATAGGGTCCTGTTTTTACCCTTTGGGTACGGAACCCTAAAAACAAACAGCGTAAATTTAGAAATTGAGTTATGGGCATTTTGAAATTATATAAAGTTAAAAAAATACACGCTAACACGGGTGTATGACCTAAATTTACATGCACTAACGATCACATGATATAATAACATTTCATATAATTTCATTTGACATATCGATCAAATAATATAACATACGGTTAATATAATTTCACTTGACCTAAATACATGTGATATAAAAATTATTTGACATTATAATCATTTGATCTAATTATCAGATGTTATAAGGCACATTTTTTATAACATTCATTTACTCTAATCAACATTTAAAATAATTTTATTTCACCTATGATTTAAATACTATAAAAAACAAGCATAACGCAAAATAATATATTCATACAGAGAGTAAATAAATAAAACTTTTCCATGGCTATAATTTACTCTACGGTGATAGATGACAGTGATTAGTATGCCGAAATGCATTTGTTACTTAGGATTAATTTTTTTTTTATAATATTTATTTACTTAAAATAGAACTATCCTAATTCAACCAGCATATAATGCATTAATGCAGGCATGCAGGCATGCAAGCAAGCAAACATACATGCATACAAACAAGCAAGCACTCGTGCAAGCATACATACATGGAAGCATGCAAACAGCATGCATTCAAGTAATGCAAGCAGCATGCATGCAAGCGAGCAGCATCCATGCAAACAAGCAGCATCCATGAAAACAAGCAGGCAAGCAGCATGCATGCAATCAAACACCAAGCATGCAAGCCAGCAGCATGCATTAAAGCAAGCAGCATGCATGCAAGCAAGCAGCATGCAGTAAAGCAAGCAGCATGCAACATGCATGCAAGCATTATGGGGCTCCGCTCGCTTCGCTCGCTCCGCTGCGAGTGGTCAAAACACTAACCTAACCTACTTGGTGTGGTGCTTTAAAAGTTTTTCTTTATAGCGGGGGGCCTCAGGCCCCCCGACCCCCCCGAGCAGGGGGGGCAGCCTCCCTGCACCCCCGGCAAGCATTTGGCAAGCAAGCATGCATGCAAGCAAGCAAGCAAGTAAGCATGCAAGCATGCAAACTGGATTGCATGCTTGTTTTGTTACAATATATGAATGCTTATCGATGTTACGACATTAAACATTAGCATTAGTGAATTTTATAATAAAGCAAGCATCATAATCACAAAAGCTAGTTATTTCTATTTTATAGGAAGAGTATGACATGTATATTATAACATTTTAATTTAGATCAAATGATATGTATATGAAATGTAAGATAGATAAAAAAAGCAATAGATCAAATGAAACTTATAGGATATAGACGTTAGAGCAAATGAAAATATGGCAAATAATAATTATGACAAATGAATAATAGGTTAAAAAAAATTATATCATTTATTTTTAGGCCAAATGAAAATTAGATGAAGTCAACGTTAGTGACATTGAAATTAGATTAACTGTTTTTATGGCAACCGAATTGCACCCGCCCAACCGACTTCAATAGACTTTTTTTTACTAAAATTTATATGCGTAGTTGTGATTACAATATTATTTCTTGGTTTTTAGAGCTATTTGAAGCTGTTTTTGTTATTATTTTTAGGTTTTGAAGGAGGTTTTTCTTTTTTTTTAAGATTTTTTGACTATGGCACCAAAAATGTATCCTGGTAAAAAAAAAGTTATAATGTACAGCGAAATTTTCTCGCTTTAGACTTAGTGCATCATAACTTTTTTTTAATGGGATAGATTTTTTGTTGCCATATTATAAGTCAACCCTTATGATAATAATACCTAGAGAAAGAAAATTTTTAATTTGTCGCGGGTTTGAGATGACACGACTCGTTGGCCAGACTCTATACTTGGAAACAAGTTTCGTTTCTGTACTATACTTATTTTTAAATTGGGCCAAAAACCTGCAGACTAATTTATTACAAACGCTCTAACTCGGGATCTTTGAAGGTTTAACAAATATTAGTTTTAAAACCGGTCAAATAAATAAAATATAGTATAAAATAACTCCATATTATTTCACAGATTTTTAACACTAGCATTTGTTGAAAGAGATCAAAGAGATCATCCTTAATATATTATACGCAGATCGGCATACGTGGCCCACGACTGCCTAGTGTAGAACTTTTTAGCGATTAGTCTGCTGAAATGCACCTATTAGAACCCATTGGTATAGATTGAAATTAAGCGAAGTGTCATGACAAATTACCGAGCTGTGATTGGTTGTTTTGTTTTGTTTGACATTGACATGACATACCTATACCACAGAAGAAACATATACCTATACACAAAGATAAGTAATTTGTATTTTAAAAATACTAAATACTTCATAAAAAGTATTTCAAATAAAATACAAAATACATTTTGAAAAAAAGTATTTCAAATACAAAATACAAATACGTATTTTGTATTTTGTATTTGTATTTTAAATACATGTATTTCAAATAATTCACATCTCTGCTTATTTTGGTATGTAATTTTATCAGGTTCTAATATCATAAATCAGAAAAAAGTGAATGTATCAGTAACGGATATTTTTATTCTCACGCTCTTTTGATTTAATGTATTAAATTTAAAATAACTTATAAATTATAAAATGTACCTATATTGATATTTATAGAAATTAAAATAATGTTGTGCCTGGGACAGACACCCTTATCAGGATGGCCGACTGTTAACGATTCTAAAATTAATTAGTATTTAAATGACATAACTCGATTATTAATCTGTACAAAACGTCATCTGTGACGTTTTGTAAACGTCATTAGTGACATCCTGTGTCAACGTCTGCCATCTTGTCGGGACTTTTTGGGCGACGGTTGGCGCGTCGTGATCGCACTGCAAAAATAAACTTATATGTAAGTACTCTCCGGTGTTTTACTTCTGGACTATTAAAACAAAGTTGATGAGTATATTATTTCCGGCAAACTGTAAATATTTGGTCCGGATATCCAAAGGTCGCTGGTTCGATTCCCGTCCGATAATTGTTCTGGTGCGAGTCGTATTGTATTGTTTAGCAAACGTTTTTTTATTCAGTAATAGTACCTATCTAGTAGTTTCCAAAATGTCATGTCAAAAGTGAAAGGTTACGATCGGGTCTCCAAGGCCCTGAACCTTGAGAATCTCATCTTGCAATTTTGTGTCAAAAATACAAATTTTCTTGTAACTACAAGCAATGTGGGCGTGTATGGGCGGGACTTTTTGACAGCTGTCAACTCAACTTTGAGTCTTTACAATTTAATTTCAATATTGTATTATATTAGGATAAGTTTGAACATGACTATTGCCGCATTACTTACGTCTAAATCATATTAAAAATAAATGTTGCATGGTTTTGAAAAGTTTATAAAGTAACTAAATAAGTACCTACAAATACAAAGTACCTACACTCAAACTTAGGTAGGTAGTTGAGGATTCCGAGTTGCACTCAATAACGACACGACAAGAGTTTTTCGTTGTGGTAAAAAAATATTAAGCACTTTCTCAATACAATCCTCTCCATTTTTTACGTTAGGTTAGACACTTTTATTTTCCATAAATAAAAAACCCAAAAAGCCATCTCCCTTTTTATTAAACAACGTGTTTTTTTTCAAAATCCCATAACTCTAGGATATTGATAAGACCATGAAATAGAATCGGATAGCATAGGAATTATTTTTCAATTAAACATATATTTTTTAACACATAATAATACATAGTCAATAAAACAAACATTTTATGTGAAATATGGCAACGTAGAATTTTCGTAAATACCTCTAAATAAATCTTAGTACTAAGTGAGGTATAATCTTAATAGTAGGTATCTATGGGTTAAAATTTTTGAAGTAAGTAATTAAGTAAATTAAGATAAATGATAGATACAGTACGAGGCAAATATCTTGAATTTTTTTCGACGGAGTGGGGATAAGTTCGCGCTGTACCCATTTCCAAAACAATGCATTTTTAGATCACTTTGTTCTAGGAGTTTTTATTATTATTTTGACCTATTCTATAGTCTTCAGAGTTATAGGATATCAAATAATACAAGTTGTAGATCAAGATATAAAAAAACCTAAAAAGTTTGATGCAAATCGCGCAAATGCAAATTACAAGACACGAACGTGACTTTATATAAAAAAGTTCTATCACACACACCTACATTATTTTATATAAACTCACACACACGAAGACAAAAACGAGCTACGGAGATTTAAAAACCCAACTTTTTATGGTAAGTATAACGTTTTGAACAAGTTCGGTACCGTTGCAAGCTAAATTTAGACACGATTTTGGTGGCTATTTTTAGTAAGCTCATTAGAATGTAAATATATCTTTGCATGAAATGCTATAACCGGTTCTTATGATATAATAGTTATTTTATTTATAAATTCGTGGTGTTGGCGCTTTTTAAAACGCGAAATTAGGTATTTTACTTATTTATAAATTATGCATAAATATAGTTTTAATAAAGTTTCTTTTCAATGATTTATGAATGTTTTAAGATTGACCTTAGAAATACTTCAAAATCCTAACATTTTAGTTTAAGTTCTGAGAAAACAAGCCTCTGACTTTGTTTTTTTACCGAAAAATAAAAAAAACAACATTAAGGATGATTTTTTTCCATACCTACCTAAGTTATCCGGTTCCGGTAGAAAAACTAAACACAACAGTGACCTTTAATAGAGTAAATGTTTAATGTTGTCGTTGGTCTGAAATACCCAGCGTGAGATATCTTGTGAAAGAAAAATTAGGGCGGATCGTAACGGGTTGCAATTCGGAGACCTGAGTGGTGCAGTAGTCAACATCGTCTAACACGCAAGAGGTCCCGGGTTTGATTCCGGGCCGGGCAGAAATTAAAATGATGAATTTTAATTTCCTAAAAAAGTTTAAAAACTTAAGTAAAGGAGCAATCCAAAAGTGAATATAATATATTTTTTAAACTTGATCAACATTTATAAGTTATAAATAAAAGTTGATCAAGTTTTAAAAATATATTAAGTATCATCGCTTCTCGAATACCTACTCCTTTACTTAATTTATTAAACTTTTAAACTGTACGACTTTTGTCGCTATATTTATATATTAGCTAGTATTTACATACTTAAGTAACTACAGTCAGCGACAAAAGTCGCTTAACATTTTAGTACTTTGTTATAACAACTAGGTAGTTTATGATAGATATCTCACATTTTGAAACATTAAGTAGTCAAAAATTTTCTAAGACAAAAGAGTACATCAGTGTTAAACAAATTTTGTGGCTAACCAAGTACTTAACTAAGGGCAGATAGAAAAATGGTAACGAAAAGTATTTTCAGGATTTCCTGAAAAACATGAAGCGATTTCAAAATTTCAAAAAAATGGGACCAACCTGGGTACTAACCTGATGTTATAACGTTTGAATCATTTCAATCGGTTCAGCCGTCTTCGAGCTATGTCCAATGAAAATGAGTTAAGTCAAATCGGGTAAATCCACGGACGTCTTGAAACTAACTTAAAGTTTCAAAAAATTAGCTATTCATTTTTATCAATTGTCAAAATATCTGGATACCTACTCAAATGGCCACTTTTTTATTCGTTCGCTAACTTAAAGCTTAAAAATAAGCAATTAAACGATCAAGTCACACGTCACAAGTTTATGTAAATGACAGACATTGTTGTATTGTATGGAATTGACAAGCCTACGACACGTAATTTTGGAGTATATGGCTTATTTTTAATTTTTAAGTTAGCGAACGAATAGAAAAGTGGCCATTTGAGTAGCCCCCCCTGGAAATATATTTCAATTGAATGCCGAGGTAATTCCTCACATTGGTGAAATAACGCTGGCTTGCAGCGTAAGAGTGGGATATACTAGAACAAATTCGACGATGTCACTAGTGACTCGGTAGCTCAGCGGTCAGAGCATTGGACCGGATATCCAAAGGTCGCGGGTACGATTCCCGTCCGAGAATTGATCTGGTGAGCGTCGTTTTTTTTCTAGTTACCAAGGTATATTATTTAGTATTCTAACTTCTAGCTTCTTCTAATTTCTTCTTCTAGATTCCTAAAGATATAAAATGCTAAATATGTTCATGTTTAAACATAAATTGTACAAATGGCTGACTGAAAATAATTTTTATGACATTAACTCTTTTTTACGCAAAAAGAGATGTCCCAGCGTTGCCCCAGTTTCATTTTATTTAATTATTTTCATAATTAAAAAATGCTAATTATATTTATTTAGGTATAGTATCAGTCAAGAATTGTTTTATATTTAGAAAAACAATTACAAAAACATTAAGTTGTTTTCTGAAGTATCTTGAGAAAAAAATGAAGTACATAATAGTACTGGGTGGATTTCCCAGATGCAAAATTTACGCGGCACGGATGAAATCGGTAGTGTAGAACGGTACTTTACAGTTCTTATATTTTTTTCTATGTAGAAGAGGTTGTTGCCTATAAGAGGCAATCCATATTTTTTTACTTGGATTGCATTTAGTCAGGAAAAAATAATGGTAAAGCCCCGATTTTCTCATTTCGGTAGCTGTCCAGAACACCTTTTTCAGTGTAAGTTCCCTCGTACAACAAAAACTATTGATTATTTAGATGTGTGGTTACTTTTATTTTAATATTAAATAGTGAGGGTGAGGGTATTATCACAAAGTAATTTTATAATTATATCTACCCAGTTTAATAACTGGTATGAGTAAACGCATGTGTCCCAGAAAGTCTATTCATTTCGGTGACCTAAAGTTTATGAGGCATATTTTTGCATAGAACAACTCTACCTCCCCCCTCATACGCTTAAAACTTGCGTATAAGTACCGCCTAAGTGCTTGATGTAGAAAAACGTGTGCGGTATGCCTGTGGTTCCCGCCAAAAAAATAAGTATTGCTGTTCGGTGGTCATGGGACAACTTTCCTTTCATTTCCATGTATAGGTATAACTTGCCTTTCAATAAGCTAGAAAATTTAATAAAATATTCATGAGTGTGCTAATTGCTTAACGTTTATTGGTGCATTAATAATTATATCCAATAATTGATAGTTTTCTTGTATTGATAATTTATGTCCTTGATTTTCATTTCGGTGTTTTCATTTCGGTTGATTCGGTGGACTAATCTGTCAACCGAAATGATAAAAAACTAACCGAAATGAAAAAATATATCATTTCGGTGAGTGATAAGAATTTCGGTGTATAATTGTTTCATGTCGGTGGATTGTTTTATCATTTCGGTTTATTAATATTTCATTTCGGTGAAAATCCGGGTTAGGTGACTTCTCAAAATAATTGACTGCATTTTAGAATGTGTTTCTAAGGCCTGTAGGTACCCATCTGCGTCTAGGATTGTTACATTACCATTTTCCGTACTAAAAATAAAAAGCTCAATTTCTCAGCTATGTGATGGTTTTTAAGTGGTCGTATGCATGTATGGTAGGATATCTACAATACTCGGGGATCATAGGAGGATTATTGAACCACCTTGTATAATTCCGTATACGTACACCCTGCTTCGGTGGATTTTGATTTCGGTGGATAGATTCTTTCATTTCGGTAGCTAGTTATTTCATTTCGGTGAACGAATGTTTCATTTCGGTGACATCAAATTTTTAAACACAAATATCTCAAATGTCTGTAAAGATATTTTGATGGTGTTAAAGATGTGCATTAAGAATATAAAGAAATACAGTAAACCACGGATAAAATTTAAAAAAACTTTATAATAAAATATTCAACCGAAATGAAAGAAAAAACACGACTTGTTGAAATTGACCCTACTATCATGATAAAAAATTGTGTTTTATAAGAGTTTTAACTTAAAAATCCCAATTTTTAATGCAGAAAATAATTATTAATCTGATTCTAGAGTAAAATACCTACTCTGACATACTACTTTGATTAAGACGCGATAGACTTTCATTTTTTGAGAATGGTTAGGCAAATGACATAGGCGCAATGGGACATGTCCTTTGACAATAATGGGGAATGTCCGAAAAAAATCAAATTGGCTGAATATTTTTTTATAGGTAGAAATAAGCTCCCTTAGGCCTGGTTTACATTAGTCAAGTAGACGACCGAGTCGAGTAGCGAGTAGAAATACATTGCTTGGCATGTTCGTCGATTTTGACATGAACGTCAAACACACCACGTAATGAACTTCTACTCTCCTAAAGCACTCTACTAAAGACTAAGATAATGTAAACCAGCCTTTAGTAATAGAAAAAAGTTTCAGAATTTTCCATTGCGTAAGCATTTAAAAAAAAGTTAAAGTCTCTTCGACTTTACAAATGTGTAAAAGTAACAGCAGAATGGAGATTATACCTTTGCCACCACCTGCCACTACGACAACAAGAATAAAAAATAAAAAGTTTTGACATTTGTCATTTTTGAAACTTTTTTTTAATACAATGTTGTGGTTGTGGCAGGTGGTAGCAAAGGTATAATTTCCATTCTGCTGTTACTTTTGAATATTTGTGAAGTCGAAGAGACTTAATTTTTTTTAAACTTTTTCACGCAACCAAAAATTCTGAATCTTTTTTCTATTACTAAGGGAGCTTATTCCTACCTATAAAAAAATATTCAGCCTATTTGATTTTTCTCCGACATTCCCCATTATATGCAATGTATTTATGAAAATCTTATTTCTGACTATATTTCCAATGTTTTTTAATTAATTTAATAATTCAATATTGATATTTTTTTGACATAATTTTCTTATATTTTTTTTGTGAGTTGACATTTTTTATTGACTAATTTATGCATTCTATATTTGCATGCTATTTATATTGATGGCGAAACATGTGCACCTTATAACTTTGTACCACCTTCATACCGTGTTTGAAGCAAATAAATATTACAATGATTATGAACTTAAAGTTAATACCTAACTTAAAGTAACTTTATTATTATTTTTTATCTATGTTGCAAGAAGGCCGAACCGAACCTCTATAATCAATCGGTATAGTACAGTAGCCCGTAGAACATTTAAATCACCAATAAGGTTACCGTTTGCCGTTGTGATATAGTTATTTATTACGAAATTATAGATACTTTAACCCAAGTTTTACAGATCGCAACCCGCCGTAACCTATATTTGTATATCTCCAAAAATGATATTTTTTTTTATTTTTCAAGGTTTACCACATGGTTTAGCTATTGTCGTGTTCTACAGCTTGGTATGATTGCCACAGATAAAAGTAAGACTATAAAAAGTAGCCATACACAGATTTAAGACCTGATTAAAATGGTTGGATTTTATCTGGTCTTAAATCTGTGTATGATCACTTTCCATAGTCTTACTATTATCAGTGGCAATCAAACAAAGCTGTAGAACACGACAATAGCTAAACCATGTGGTAAACCTTGAAAATAAAAAAAATATAATTTTTGGAGATATACAAATATAGGTTACGGCGGGTTGCAATCTGTAAAACTTGGGTTAAAGTATCTATAATTTCGTAATAAATAACTATATCACAACGGCTAACGGTAACCTTTTTGGTGATTTAAATGTTCTACGGGCTACTATACTAGTAGTTTTTGTGTTCGGAATTCAAAAATTTTCCGCTGCCAGCGACCGTTCAAAATGTTGTGGAAAAAAACTCAAAAGGTCGCAGAACAAAAACGCTGTGACGCAACGTTTGGATTCGAAAGTACATTTTTTAGTGGGCATGCATTTCAGGGCCAGCTCTTTTTATTTGATTAGCTGGTGTAACGAGACTACTCGAAAATGACCTTATTTTTAGTGTAAAACTCTGTTCCGACAAGACACTTCTCCCGACAAGACGGAGCTCCGACAGCTCGAGCTCCAACAAGCCTGCCTTTCGATTCTGTAACCAAACACTCACTTCACTTTCGCGTTACTTTGTTATTAGAAATTAGCTGAATATAAACAATTTTACCGATTGCAAAAGTTTTTAGGTAGCTAACGTAGCTATCTAAAATCATTTGTGATATAAAAAAACAGTCCCTCTATCATTATCTCATTTATGACTTAAAATTCCCGCGAAATGAAGTGAGGTTCGAAGTGAGATGCGAGTTTGTTGCAGAATCGACAGGCTGAGCTCCGACAGGACGGAGCTCCGACGACATACCTATACACTACTAGTGTTTGAAAAAAATAATTAAAGACTTATTATTTATTTTCTTTATGATGAAAAATACATTATTAAAATCATCTTGCTCATACACTTGATTAAGTCTAACGCCGTCGGGTGCGATGACGTCAGTAGAACTATGATTATTCTATTGCTTGACTACCTCCTTCCCATTTTGATGTACATAGTCAATTACTCCCTCTCCTCTGGTTTCTTACCTCATGGCGTAAGGCCTTAGCTATCCCACTACCCAAGTGTAGTTGAAGATACAGAAGTTTGCTTCACCTTCTTATCGTTATTTTATATCAACTCTAGACAGACTTACAACGAGTACCTATCGCAAAATAAAAATTATATGTACTTATCAGGCCTACCTACTTATGCTTTTGTGTACGTGTTATTGAATGAACCAAAAATGAGAAAACTGTTTCTTCGGACCAAACTAAACAATTTTTACTATGGGGCCAACTCTGGAATCGCGAAAAAATCTGCTGTTTCATACAAAAATTAATAACGAAAATATCAAAATGTATGAAACAGCTGTTTTTTAACGCGATTTCAGAGTTGGTCCCTTAATAAAAGTTGTTCAGTTTTATGGTCTCTCTCCTCTATACCATTTTCGGGTTTAGAGGTTTTTTGTAATTATCAATATCACTTTTAAAAATGTTAGAAAGACAGCTATAAATTTTCCTATAATATAAATGATAATTTAATAAAATGCATAATTTCGACCGGATTATGAAATAGAACGGCCAACGATCGATTTGGAGTAGTCGAGTTATAACCACCAGCAGTTTTTTGTATGTGTTACGATGGCAATCATTTTGTTTTTGATATTCGGCAAGCGGCCGCCATTCCAAAGAGGAAAATACCCAACGAACTATTTTGATTTTACATGCGTCATTATAGAAAAGAAAAATAAAATATACCTAAGTAGGTAATGCAATACGTAACGCTTTTTACTAACGCATATATATTATACAGGGTTATTTGTAAAACACTACAAAAATAAAACCGGTCAAGAGCGAGTCGGACTCGCGCACCGAGGGTTCCGTACCATCATGTAGAGTAGAATAATAAAATTAGTATTGCAGTTTTAGGTCAGCGCCATCTCGCTCATGGCGATAGTGGAACTAATGTTAACTATTTAGAAATTTGATAATTTTTAAAAGTGTGCTATATTGAGACCTCGTTTTATTTTTCCTGTAATCTATGAAGATTACAGGAAAAATAAAACGAGGTCTCAATATAGCACACTTTTAAAAATTATCAAATAAACTGCTAGCACATATAATTATTTCAGATTTTTCTCTTTGCAAACTTCGGAGATAAGGGTGGGGGAACGGTATTTTTTTACATTTTTCATCATAAGTCGAAAACTATGCAACCTAAAACAAAAACAAAAAATAATTAAAAACGTGCAAACGGCGCTCTTTCATATGATACCCCACATGCGCTAGTAGCCGCACTTAAAATTTTCAAGACCCCTTTTCAGTCCCTGTTGTAAAAAAGATATTTTTATTTTTATTTATTTCTTATTTGCAAAATAGTTGGGCAAATGTCATCTGAAACTATTCCAAATTTGAAGTTGATACCATTAGTAGTTCTCGAGATATCCAGCTGTGACAGACAGACAGACAGAGTCACACCATAAGGTTCCTTTTTTACCATTTTGGTACGAAACCCTAAAAATCGATATTCCATAAAAATGTCCGAACAGCTGATCGAGTTTTGTATGAAAAGTCCAATATTTTTTGTCTATTTTCAGAAAAGTAGAACAAATGTTGTTATTTATGATATTAGTAATCTATTGCGAAGTTGTTGGTGTTTTACAAATAGCCCTGTAAATTAATAACATACTTACTTGTGCTTTTTATACGATCTTAGCTGTCCTCCTATCCTAAACTACTCCTTTTTAGGGTTCCGTAGCCAAAATGGCAAAAAACGGAACCCTTATAGATTCGTCATGTCTGTATGTCTGTCTGTCTGTCCGTCCGTATGTCACAGCCACTTTATTCCAAAAGTATTATGACTACATAGTTGAAACTTGGTAGGTAGGTGTATTCTGTGAACCGCTTTACGATTTTTATACAAAAATAAAAAAAATAAAAGATTAAGGGGAGGCTCCCCATACATGGAACTGAAACTGAAAATATTTTTTTTCATCAAACCAATACTTGTGGGGTGTTTTTAGATAGGTCTTTAAAAATGACATTGAGGTTCCTAAGACAATTTTTTTTCAATGTCAACCGTTTGAAAGATATATGCCACCAAAGTGGTAAAATGTGTGTCCCCCCCCCTTTAACTTTTAAAGAAGGTGAAAAATCTAAAAAAAATTTAAGCTATAGATCTTAATAAACACTTTCAACGAAAATTGGTTTGAACGAGATAAAGTAATTAGTTTTCGAGATATAGTACATTTTCCATAACCGCAAATATAACTTTGTCATTCATACAAACACTGTGAAAAACAAAGTTATTTTTTCAGACGAAAAATGATAGCGGTATTAAAATATGGTATGGTATAATGCCTTGTACCTACGGAACCCTACTGCGCGTGGCCCGACACGCACTTGGCCGGTTTTTTGTATGCCGAGGAAAAACGCATTTACGCGCTTCCCTTCCCGCAGGTGATCGGGAAGGGGGCATGTGGGACTCGCCAGGAGGGGACCGCAGCATTCAACATTGCGGCTCCCTCCACGACTGCCTCCCGTAATTCCACCAGGTCAAAGCTCGGTGGAATCCCAGGTGGAGGGAATACCCACTAAAAAACCCCGGCACCTACCCTCTCGCCGCCAGTGCCGCCAGCCATGACGCTGTGTGCGGCCGGTGTGGCATTCTCCTCGAATCCTCCCTACCTTACCTATATCTTAGCATGGACTAATTCATCCATGATTTTTTATGCACAATGGGATAGTGCTTGGCTTTCACCTCACCTGATGTAAAGTGACGATAAGGCCGAAGGTGGAAGCGCACTACACCCGAAATCCTCATCACTGAGGAACTGGCTATCTTACCTCTAACTGCCGGTACACAACACTTCGTAAATTGTTGTTATGGCGTCAGACTTCAGGTGGTAGCTAGCCAGGCGGACTTGAAATAAGCCCTACCACCAACCAAACCGAGTATAAATGTATGTAGCCCCCTCCTGGGAATCGACCCGGGACCCCTGCGTCTTACAAAGGTGGGCAAACCACTTGACCACAAAGGCAGTTAAAATCTTTGCTACCTTGTATCTTCAGTTTGAAAAACAATACTTATCTTAGTAAATATGCTGAAAAAAGTTGCAATGTCCTAATATGGTCCTAACCATTAGGTTACTTCGCACTTGTTTTGTATTAACAAAACAAGTGCGAAGTCGGACTCGCGCACGAAGGGTTGCGTACCAAAAAACGGCAAAGAATTACGTCTGTTGTATGGGAGCCCCCCTTAAATATTAAATTTATTCTGTTTTTAGTATTTGTTGTTATATTATAGTTATAGTGAAAATTTCAACTTTCTAGCTATCACGGTTCATGAGATACAGCCTGGTCCTCAGACAACCAGACAGACAGCGCAGTCTTAGTAATAGGATCCCGTTTTTACCCTTTGGGTACGGAACCCTAAAAAATGTTCAACTAGGACTTTTAAAAAATACCCAAAAAATTTAAAATGTGTTTCAAAGAGTTTTTATTCGACAATAAAATTATGAGATTATGATAAATTGACAACATTTATAATATCTGCTTAATTATTGGTAAAACACATTATTACTAAATTACATAGGTAAATGTACTTATAAAAACAAATGAGACGCATAAACGTAGGTACTTATCTTATAAAAAATTAAAAAACAGAATCAAAGATATTTTTTAACAATAATCAAGTTTTCACATTATTTTTACTGGCTGAAATACAGTTTTATTATAAAAATTAAAAAAATTAAAGCAAAGTTAATTTTGACAACAAAAATAATTCGCTTTGGTTTCTTTTTTCATAACAATAATGTATTTGCAACCAGAAGAAAAATAAGTAACTTTTACGTGTCTAGTTTAAGAGTTTATAATTCATATGATATATTTGTGCTTTTAAATATTCGTCAAAAACTAAAATATATATAAATCAAGGATAATAAGTAACTAAAATTATACAGTTAATTTTAATAGGAAATACTTATCCTTGTTGAAAACTTGAAACTAGAAAATCTAGCTTAGTTCAAACATATTTTAAGTCACATAGTAGTATAATTATAAATAAAATAAAAATATTCATATCTTGCATTAAATTGTCACCAGCAATTTGACGTAAAGATATACATAATTTAAATTATAGAATAAAATAATGAAAAAAATCAACAATAATATATTTTCTCTATACAGGGTGTATTAGAAGTCATTGGAAATCTTTTGTATTGTTGTATGGTCTGTGATTTAAACTAAGATTCTTACTGTGATATTGATAACTGTCACCGGATAATCAACCCGCGGATATCATTGCCCGTGGGGCATTTTATAGGGCTTTTTTGGATAATCGCTTGTAAAATTGAATCGTAAACCTAATTTCAAAGAGGCGGCCATTCGATTTTACAAGCGATTGTTGATAAAAAGCCCTATTCGACTTAAGTCACTCGGAAAATCGCCTCGTGTAAATGTCCACACGGATCGATTTTCCGCGCAACAGTTATCGATATCGCGGCTAGATTCTTAGTTTAAAAGATTGCCAATGACTTTGATTTCACCCTGTATACAACAATTGGTTTTAAAAAACAATCTACGATTTAAAAGTCCATAATTACTACCTACCAAATACTTGGAATCATTGGAGTAATAACTAAAGTGTTTTGATTGCGTCACTTTTTATTTTGGTTAAAAAAAATCAGTCTGATTAAGGCCGGCCACACACAGACGGAATCTCGTTACGGAATTCCGTACATACGTGACTCCGAACGCAGCAACTGCATACAAAATCTATGGGCTGCCACACACATGCGGGATTTTTCGGTACGGAATCTTCATACATGGTCGAAATTCCGTTACGTGATTCCGTCTGTGTGTGGCCGGCCTAAACGTTACGAAAACAGAATAGAATAAGTACGTTCTTATAACCACTTATAACTATGCAGCTGTGTTTAAATCGGCTGTGTTTAAATCCTGACCATATCCAAACAAATCAATTACCAAAGTTTTTTCGCTGTAATCATCGGGAGCGTTTTCCTTTTCAGTTTTTATTTGCTTCCCTTTCATATTTAATATTTCTTTGAATATCTCATTTGTAGTTTTATAAAATTTACTATAATCAACTTCATTTGTTTTATCTAAATCTGGGAACTTTTCATTTTGCATTTCAGTTTGGTATCCAGAATTTTGCAGACTATTCTTTTGACAAATAAAATTGCTTTGATTGTATTGTGCTATTTGGTTTTGGTTAAAACTATTTGTATTAATCTGATTAACATTCGTCATATTTTGATTACAAACTGTCATTTGTTTTTGGTTAAAAGACGTTTGACAATTTGTAACATCCGTCATATTTTGATTACAAACTGTCATTTGTTTTTGGTTAAAAGTCGTTTGATAATTTGTTACGTTTTGATTACAAAAACCTGGCTGACCATAAAATGACGAATACCTTTTTTGAAAAGACTCATTTGTGGATAAAGACATTGTTTTCGCGAACTGTTCGATATTTTCCGCTTGGTTATAAATGGAATTTTCTATTCTATTATGTCGTAACGATTGTGCGTCATGTAGGTAACCATTTTGGTTACAATTTGAATTATTTCTTATAGGAGGTCTGCTGAGGACAATAAGCTGTTTACCTACAGTTGGCTTGTAGTTATTATTTTCTTTGTTAACATTGTCGTTATTTTGTGTTACATTTGTAGGTAACGCAGTTTCAGCGAGTTTATCTTTCGGTGTAACGTGTCCTTTACTTTTCGTGTTGTTGGCAGATTTTCCAGTAGTTTTCTTGTTGTTTTTGCGAGGCATCCTGGCTTTGTCGTTGAATGCTGAAAACAGTATCATGGGAGTTTTTTACAAAATAATTAACGCACCTATAAATACAAGATCTTGGTACAGTCGACGCCAAAATGATGTGAGCATGCGAACCTACCAAAATACCTAATCATTTGACAAAAATCGATATTAAGGTGTTTTGAAAGAGTAAAATGCATTTTCTAAATATAGTTTTAAGAACTCAAACTTAAACAATAAGTCATGCATCTCAATAGTGCCAAAGTGGCCACACTTAGCAATATCTTTCGTAACATTTAGCAATTCATAACTTATTGCTTATATTTGAGGCCATTAAAAAATATTTAAAAATTGCATTTAATTTTTCTATTTGCGCAAAATAATCAAAACTTTTATTCTAAGCCCTTGGTAAAACGTAAATGATTTATTTCCATTGATGGCGCTACTGAGCCCATCGAACCACCTTAAGTAGTGTAGAATCACGTTCCATTTTTAAATTTTTAATACAAATGATCAAAACAACTCAGCGCTAGCCGCAATGAGGGCGAAATTTAAAAATTCCTATTAAATTATTAAATAGATATATGGATATACAAAACACGCAATAGATTAGACAAATACCTATTTATTCGTAAAAAATAAAAAAAATGACTTTAGAATCTTTATATAACAGTAAAAAAACATGTCAAAGTGTACCGATTTGAGCATTTTCAATATTTTATTTTGTCTGTGTTTAAATTTTTTTTTCTCTCTATAGAGAGAAAAAGAAACTACACACTATAGTGCGTGAAAAAATGTGTGAAAAAATAAATATCAATCGTAGGTATTCTTATTTGTTACAGCTGAAACTTTTGTGAAAAATACCTCTGGCAAGCAAATTTGAAATTCCACTTGAACAGATTGTCTTCGTTTTAAAATACCTGATAATTTATTAGGTTTTTCTCTCTATACGGCACCAATTTAAGAATTTTGCTTCCTAAAACTAAAGTTTACATCAATAGTAATGCATATGTTATTTAATAGTAATCAATAGTAATTCTTTAGATAACTTCTTTAGAAAAACGCAAATTTTTTGAAATGCGCTATACAGTCTTAACTTCTATTTGCGCAAAATAACCAAAACTTTTATTTTAAGCCCGTGATAAAACGTACCTGATTTATTTCTATTGATGGCGTTACTGAGCTCATCGCAACCATCTTAAGGTGCACTTCATTTGTTGTAATTGTATAACGAAAGTGCACGCACTAACGTAAGGTTGATTTAAGTCAAATAATTAGATATTTTGGCAAAATATATATATGTACAGTTGACGTCAAAACCTAGCAAAATAATTTTGCTAGGTTTTGACGTCGACTGTACCTATCTAACATGTTACACAGCAGACACCAGTCGATTTTCATACAAACGAGGTAACTTTGAAGCCTTGGTTCTCCGCCAAGGATTGACATAGCTGTTCTGATGATGGCCATTTAGGGAGTGAATGGAGGAGATTTAGATCGCTATACACACCCTACTCGATCAGTATTCTAAAATATAAGGATTTATACAGAGCTTTCAGTTTCAGGATTTCCATACATTTTTATGCTAATTTCGCGGTTTTTTAAACACATCCTTATATCTCTCAAAATGTTGATCAGATCAGTTGAGTGTGCATAGCGATCTGAATCTCCACCATTCACTCCCTGGAAGGCCATAATCTGGATCTCCTACATTCCCTCCCTGGATGGCCATCATCAGATCACAGCTAGGTCAATCCTTGGCGGAGAACCAAGCCTTCAAAGTTACCTTCTTTCGTTTGTATCGAAAATCAACTGGGGTCCTTAATTATCTGGCCACCACTCTACCACAGAATAGATTAAGTACTAATATACTACAAGTATATGAAAGTGTTATAGCGCGTGGCCCAGCAATTGCGGAGGTCAAGCAACATTCGCAAGGGTCGGTCATGGGATGGGTGACAAAAAATTTATTATCTCGAGCTCCTCCGTGCTTTGGAAGGCACGTGGTCCCAGGTGCATTTGCAGTCGCTAACACCCACTAATCCGCATTGGGCCCGCGTGGTGGGTTATGGCCCATCCTCCTTATCTACCCATAAGGAAGGCCTGTGCCCCAGCAGTAGGGACATTAAAAATGGGAGGGAGTGAAATAGGGGAAGTTCCACGCAGGAAAAGTCGTTGGCAAGAAAACATTAAGCAAACTATATTATTACCTGCAGGTATCTATTAAACTTTAAACAATGAAATAAAGAAAGCATAAAATAAAACAAAATAAACTACCTTTACATCCTTCGGTGACCTTGCTCTTTTTACCCGACTGCAAGAGGGTTATGTTTTTCGCGCGTATCTTGTTCGCACTGGAATCGCTATCTGTTTCACATTTCCTTTTCACATTTTTAGTCAATTCTTCTATTTCGCTCTCAGCTATTAAAACCTCCATGTTAGCTAAAACTGCTTGAGACCTAGCCACTAAAGCTAGCACTTCTAACTTATTTTTCTTTAATTGGGCTATATTTAACCTCTTTTCTGCCTCAGTTTTAGGACCACTCTTTTTCACAGATAAAACTTTTTCGCGAATATTTTTAAGAGTATCTCCGATTTCTTTTATTTGGTTCATGTTTTGTACTAAGATCGATTCACTTGAAGAAATCATTTTGTAATCAGTAATGAGATTTTGTTACGATTTTTTTAAAAGCTGAGGGTAGACATCTTTTTCGCGTTAATGAATTTGTGCATAGCAATAGGCGAAGGAAGAATAAATATACAGCCATATGTAGGTATTCTGTGATACAGCAATGGACAGTCATACGTGGTCATACGCAGCGACTTCACTTGAGAATGTATGACAAAGAGAAAAATTTACAGACTAAAATATGTACATAGTTTTGTAGCAAAAGCCCTTTGAAATTGGTCACTTAGTACATTTTTAATTGCATTGCAACCATTTTAAATAATTATTTATGTGAATTAATTAATTGGGTGACTGGAAATAATTAAAGGCGACTGTTAATGGGATACTTAAATACTAAACCTGGCAGTGGTTTATTTTTTGGCCGACAAAATAACTAAACGGGCGACTAACAGTGGACTACAAAAAATATGTAAAACGGGCAGCTACAACTGGGAGATTTAAGTTAGCAGTGAAAATTACAAATGAGTGACAAAAATACTGAGTGGGCAACTATTATATACCAAGTAGGTAACTATATAACTGATTGAAGCTGCCCAGCATGGTATTTTTGTTATCTCGATTAGGATATTAGTCACCTTTTTACCCGACTGCAAGAGGGTTATGTTTTTCGCGCGTATCTTGTAAGTTTGTATGTAATATTCTTTATTACCTCATATCTTTTTACCCGACTGCAAGAGGGTTATGTTTTTCGCGCGTATCTTGTAAGTTTGTTTGTATGTAATATTCTTTATTACCTCATATCTTTTAAACGGCTGAACGGATTTCCATGATTAACATATCGTTAGATTTGTCTTGCCAACCCAAGTGTTCTTAAGAAAGTGGCGTTATAAAAAAACCATCTTGGCGGCTGCACGGTGCTATTATACGTAGTGGAAAAAAAAATTTTTTTTTAGAATACTGCAATATGGGTGTCAAATAAAAGGTCTTAGTAAAAGGATTTCAAAAAGGTATATCATGATTGTAATAAATAATAACTAAAAAGAAATAAATAAAAAAAAATAAAAAAAAAATAAAAACCCTCCTGCATAAAAAGTCAAGTAAACTGAAAAGATGGAAACAAGATTAAATATTAAAGGCAACATTATAACATGCAGTCGGAGGCATATAACTCAAATCATTCATAATGTCACTTTCTTTATGCATGCCTCCGACTGCATGTTATAATGTTGCCTTTAATATTTAATCTTGTTTCCATCTTTTCAGTTTACTTGACTTTTTATGCAGGAGGGTTTTTAATTTTTTTTTATTTATTTTTTTAAATAAAACTTTAGTATAAATATCTCAAATAGCTTTTTTTAGGTAGGAAGTTGAAAAAAATTATAGGTACATACAAATAAAAGAAATCTTTAGCCTTCAACCAACATTTTATTTTTCATACTATAATACAACGAATAAAAATTGGTTTTAAAAACTTGCATCATTACCTAAATACATAAAACGAATAGTTTCCGAGAGAAAATAAAATAATACATAAGTTTGTGATCGATTCCTTCATTAAAATTGGAGAATCAGGAATCTTTTAATCTAACCAGTTCATATAACTTACTAAATTAGGCTAATATAATATTTCTCGATGAATGCTATCCACATACAGGGTGTTTTTAGTCACTATCAAAATTGTAAGAATGTGTTTCGTCCATGAAAGTAAACAACTTTCTCCAAGAAACGTGTGTCAAAATTCACCATAAAATTTTGGTCATCCCTAACCATGGGCGTAGCGAGGTACAGTTGTTGGGGGCAGCAGTTGCCCCCCCTTAGAAGAGCGATCGTTCGCTGGTAAACTGTAATTCTGACGAGCTTCATAGCTTGCGACGCTTCTTATAAGACTTAAGAAACTAACAGGCTTGAAGGCTGGCTCGTGAAATCCAATAAAACAACAATCAAAACAATATAATTTTGGATTTTCTGTCTGCCCCCCTCATATACAATCTTGGCTACGCCCTTGTCACAGAATAACTAACTGATCAGCCCCCCATATTTGGCTATGTTCCTTAGAGAAAGATGTTTAGTTTCATGGACTGAACACATCCTTAAAATTTAAATGGTAACTAAAAATAACCCTGTATAACATTCTGGTGACAACATAGAATGTATCGTAGGCGCGAGGCTTTTAACCAAGGCGACTATCCTAGTGACTCACCTACCAATGCGGTCACCAAGTAACCTGGATATATCTAGGCATCTGTCGGTGCGTTTGCAGCCTAAGGGCGCGGTCTCATTGAAACCTATTAACTACTTGTTAGGAGCTTTTTGTAGTTTAAAGGAGCTAAACTGCAATCTACAAAGTTAAACAGAAATGGCAATATACAACGTGTTACAAAAACCCCCTAAAGCCTAATATGGTAAATAGGGACCATCAAACTGAACAACTTTTACTATGGGACCAATTCTGAAATCGCGAAAAAAAATTATTAGAAATGTGTAAGTTTATACGTTTTATGTTTATTACGCAGACAGATAAACAAAAACAGCTGAGCGGATTCCTAAATCCCCAGCTTACCTAATCAGACTATTGTAGTATGTACTATCCAAATATGATGGAACTTTGTCACATTGACATACACGTTGACGTCATCCGCAGCAAAAAACGACATGTAACAATAAAATTCTAATAGGTAATTTAATTTATTGAATTATTATTTTCAATTAGATATTATCTAGATATATAAAAAAATTACAATTGTTTTTCGTTTTTGAGGTTAAAAAATGTCCGCCAGGTCCTTTAACAATTTGCGGGGATAATATTTACTTGATCATAGCTTTTAATATGAAAATAATGCTGGTTGTTCAGTTTATAGCTTGCTAATGTGACAACGTTACCTCACTACCCTAGTTTTAGCTCACAAATTAATGTAACCGTATTGGCAAGTTTGTAAACCCACACAGTTATAGCTCACTATCAAGTTGATAGCTCACTCTATTTAATAGCTTTCAATGGAATCGCGCCCTAAAAGTGGTCGAAGATATGGCCCACGAAAATTTTAGATTTTTTTTTATATCGGGTCATTTTGAACTTACCATCCAAATTTTAAGGATGTGTCCAGTCCATGAAACTAAACAACTTTTTCTAAGAAACATGTGTCAAATTTCGCCAAAAAAATTTTGGCCATCCCATACTAAATTGATCACGTGATCTCTTTGATTTGTATGGAAAGTCTATTTTTATTTTACATATTTAGCCCTGTGTTCCTTAGAGAAAGTTGTTCAGTTTCATGGACTGAACGCATCCTCAAAATTTGGATGGTGAATACAAAATGACCTTGTATAATGTGCGCATACTTTTCCAACAATATCTTACGTTAATGACGTTAAGGCACATATAAAAGTTGTGTTATTCCATCTATTATCTACAAAGACTTAATTAATAGCTAAACCAGAAAATGGCAAATAGCGACCATCAAACTGAATAACTTTTACTATGGGACCAACTCTGAAATCGCGAAATAAAGTCGGCTGTTTCATACAAAAATTAATAACGAAAATATCAAAATGTATGAAACAGCAGTTTTTTTTTTGTGATTTCAGAGTTGGTCTCATAGTAAAAGTTGTTCAGTTTGATGGTCCCTATCTACCATATTTTGGTTAAGCTATTAATTCTGTTACACGATGAATAAGTTCGAAAAAATATTTTGTATATCAAAAATTAGTGGCTGCCCATGACTTTTTTTAATATACCATTCAGTTATTTTTCTTTACTTTGGAAACAGTACTTTTATCTGGATAAAAGGTACCTTATGTCCTTATTTGCCCTGACAACGTGTATGCAAAATTTCATGATGATCGGTTCAGTAGTTAAGACTTGAAAGCATACTAAACAAAATAAATTTGGCATTTATAATATTAAGGATTCAACATTTCTCTTCTTAAAAACTGCCAATTTTAGTATGTCAAATCACGGGATGATTATAAAATGTCCTCCGCCGCATCCGTCTGTTTGTTCGCAATAAATCCAAAATGCACTGCACGGATTTTCATGCGGGTTTCACCAATAGATAGTGATTCTTTGATTTAAAATTTGTCGAGGTTTTGTTTAAATCGGTTGAAATATAACGATGTAATATAAGTATTAATGTATCTAAGATTTTATAAAGGTAAATCTTTATGTTACAAAATCTAAAAATTAACCGAAGTGAAGCGAGGGCGGCCCGCTAGTATGTAACAATTTAGTTACCCAAACACTAAATAGATGGAATAACATGCAACAATCAAAAATTATCAATTTGAAAAATAGTTTTTTTCTAACAATTTTGCGTGTCGCATTATATTACAAGATATTAAAAACCGATAACAAAAGACTTCAGTCATAATTAACCCCACAGACTTGCGACTATAAAACATTGCTTCAATAGACTACCTACCTACCAACAAAACAGAACATTTAACTAGTACAAAATTCGTGTCGCAACTCTGTGGCGGTTCACATAAACGATATTATTGTGTGCACAAGTTTTTATGTTGAAAATGCTAAATTTATACATTTTTATTGGTCTCATTGCTTTTATTTATATATAACATTCAGTGCTTTTAATAACAACTTTCTTCATTATTTAAAAATATATTTACAAAGAACCGGGAACCGGAAACATTAATTATTAGCGCATTGGCTTTTGTAATTTTCAAAAGACGTTTCAAGTCTTATGTTTGTGACACACATTAAAATCACCGATTTTTTTTTATCACGCTATAAATTAATTAATTTCGGACATAACACACCCAATTAATTATTTATTAATGATCTTGATCAATTATTAGTTACTTGATTCTTGAAAGAAAGTTGATAATAAAACGTAAGCGAATGCAATAACGTCTTGTTTTGTACCGCAACTCAAGTCTTTACTTACATAAAAGTGAATTAATAAATACGAAGTTCGGATACCGATAAACCGGTAAAAACAATTACCGGTAAAAAATAATCGGAATCATTTATTCAAATTTTCATAAAAAAAAAATAACGAAACGAAACACACATTTGTGTAAATTCATCAAAAATAAAATGCGTATGTAACTTTAATATTATGATTATTATTTTTTGTGTAAAAATCAAATCTCACTTCATTTATAACGAGAAATTACTGATCGGACAATAATATACACTTATTAATACTCCAAAAGTTCCATTACCCGACAGATAATTTGATAGAAACTCCGTTAAATGAAACTAGAAGATTTTGCAATCTCTGAAAAAGGCTTTACATCTTATAATTTTAAACATATTTTGTCATGAACATAAATAATTTTTGTATTCATAGTCGCTTGCCGCAGTGAGACGCAAGTTGTTACACAGTACAGTACAGATAGGCATCAAACCAAATAAGGCACAACCTTTTTAGATTTCGTACCGTAAGCAACAGTACTAAGTAAGTAGTAACTTTTTCGGATAATGTGAATACTAAAGTGTTAAGCGACTTTCGTTGCTTACTGTACCTTAAAAAGAAAAACACTTTTCATTTTATTACTAAGCTGTCTGTCTGTAAAAACCCCTTTTCAATATAAATATCAAGTTGGCAATCATTATAGTTTTTAGTACCAATGATAATACTTTTTTTGACTCTGAATACTCTATAGAAGGAAGGAGTATTGTATGATACCTTTAATAAATTAAAATATAATGTACATTAAATAAAAAAAAATACTAGAGTTACGGTACAAAACATGACCAAGTAAAGCTAGGACACACTAAAGACAAGTGCGTGCGTTCAAATTCTAAATAAAAAAAAACTCAACAGCAATTATATTTTAGTGTGGCCCAAGCTTAAGCTAGCTTATCCAAAAAGACGGACCGGTAAATGTGGCCAGCACGGTACCGGTATTTTCCCGGTTTTCAGTTCGGCGAACCGGGAAGTCTAAATGCACAAGCCAGCTCTCCGAATCCGAAGGGTACAACCGGGTGGTTTAATAGTCGTCAATGTCGTACAAGTTGTCAATCTCTTCGTCGTCGAGTTGCATAGACTGGAAATCCACTTTGTAGCGAAGAAGGCCTGTGGAACAAAGTAGGTTTTATACAGACTTCTATTATGAAAACATTGATACATTTGCATCCGGTTTATGAAACGAGAATTTGAAGTCGAGCACTATTTAAGAGTCCGTACACATTTTGCCGCTGACTGCCGCTCTCTCGCTCGCACATTTCATGTTTATTCAAGATTTCATAAATCTTGAGTGCGTAATTGAAAAATGTGTCTCGGCCACTTTTTGCCACATAAGATTACGGTAATTTTAAAATATATTTCCGTTCTTTGTTGCTAAAGTACAAAAAGTTGTTGTTTCTAACAATTATTTGAACTGGCAAAAACGAAAACTATTTGTACTTCCACAACTCGAAACTGAAATATATGTTGAAATGTCCGTAATCTTATACTGCGAAAAGTGGCCGAGACACATTTTTCAATAACGCACTCAGATTTAAGAAATCTTGAGAAAGCATGAAATGTGCGAGCGAGAGAGCGGCAGTCGGCGGCAAAATGTGTACGGACTCTTAAATGTTACACATGCAAACTAAAACATAATTAAAGGTTCACGCACACACATCGGTCACGTCACAGTTGTCGCCGATCAGTTACGTCAAAAAATATAGTTACGTAGAAGTTGTGGCAGGCCACTTGCACTCGCTCAAGGTCGCGCTATAAGCACCTACCGCTAACCGTTCGTTCGAACGAACGAGTGAGCATCATCGGGCTGTCACACGCCCGCCTGTGTAGTCGCGCGGCATCTTACTGCCTGCGTTGGTATTGTCTCTTTATAATAGTAACAATGTTGAATCGACATTACTGTGCCGTGTACGGATGTCAAAATCAAAAAACCAATAAACAATTGTCGTTTTTCACATTATGACATATGCTACGCAGGTCATTTAAAAGAATACAACCCTAACGTTGCGTCGTCAGAAAAGGTAAGAGCACGCGATAGAAAGAGAGGCAACTACTAGGTGAACTGCGCGACCTGAATTGCACTTTATTGTGTCGGAGCAAAGGTCGCTATTTATTTAAATGACTTTGCCGAGTGCTGCTTCTGTACTTGTACTATTAGTTATTCTGTGGTTGTGGGACATTGGCTACACACTACCGGCTGGCGCGTCTATGCACCTTACACGGAGCTACTGAAAAATGATGGAACTGCGGCAGTGCTCTTCAGTCAATTTACTTGTCATATTTTTCCCTTGTGATCAGTGTGCCTTGAGAGAAGTGGCTGAAACCGTGCAACTAGAGTAGCTTCGTGTGCGAGGTATACAACTGGTTTGTTGCTGCCGAAGCGTTGCTGTGACCGACTGTTTGTTCACACAAACATCAGGGACGTCCCTGAAGTGACTTAACGTTGACGTGACTGATTTGTGTGCATGAACCTTTAATGGTAGGATAATTTGGTTGATTCACAAATCGTCCACTAGTCGGCGCACTTCCGCTAACTTGGCGCTAGTGTCGATATAGACCTGTCTTTTTGTTGTTTTCTATGTGTTTGCTATCAATTTTTGGATGTTGGAAGCGAATTTTCGTAAATATAAATTATTCTTCCAACACATTTTGGTTTTCTTCAATCTTTAATTCATTTACTGTCCAGTTACCATAATGATTATTATTATTGTCAACCATTTTTAGACATCATTGAAAAATAACCGTGAACATAACCCATAAGCACTATAAAAGGTCTCCATCTACAGCAGCGCCACCAAGCGGGATACATTTTCTATCATAAAAATAAAAATAATATATAAAATAATTCTACATTATTCCTGAACGTTAAAATAAAAATAACTAAAGAAAAAACAGGCATTATTAGTAAACTAAACTCGACAACTTAGTGACCAGAAAAAAAACATGTCATTTAAAAAAAAAATGTTAAAGATTATGCAGTGAAAAGCGAGGGTGAGAAGAATTGTATGGTATGATTTACTTCTTCGTTCTTTTAAAATAAAAGTGTTTTTTCTGTATTAAAATTATTCTAATTGGCAAAAGGAATTGGTTACTTTTGAAATTCAGAATATTTACAAGAAATATGTGCGTATTACAACATAATGAATACTTTTGCAACGAATATTTATATTATAATTTGAGAGATTTCGAAGATCTTAAATCGAAGACACAATAAACACAAAAAAAACCGGCCCAAGTGCGTGTCGGGCCACGCGCAGTATACATAGGCACAGTTTTGTGTCGTAGTAGGGTACCGTAGCAAATTGTAAAAAAAGTTGTCAAACTTATATTTGTGGTGTCGTATGCACTCATTTTGTATGAAATGAACAACAAATACGGACGGACTGATCGATCTTATAAAGCGAGATTCACACATATCACTGAAATCACTGTTTCGGCACAGTACCGCCATCGTGATAATTAATCTTTCACAATTCTATTAACGCGTCCACACCTGTCAGTGGTAATAACGAGAAAGTTCTCTAAGTGTCAGTGAACGCGTGTTCATAGAGAATGTATGAAAGAATATCACGGTGGCGGTACTGTGCCGGAACTGCGACTTCACTGATATGTGTGAATCAGGCTGAAGGGTTCTTTGTTTTACTGAGGTACCCCAAAAACGTAAAAAGCTAGTAGATTTCGAGAGTAATTTAATGCAACAAGTAAATAAATAAAAAAATAAAAATTCATACATACAAGTTACATTAAAAAAGCATAAAAATAATACAGCCATGCATAAAAGCCGTGAAAAAGTTAGTAAAATGTTACCTTCTTTCCAATGACAACTTGTATAGAAAAAGAAAAAATGTTTGATGAATTTCAAAATATAGTGAAGTGATGACCACATTGTCTGATTCCGGTTTTGATATAATTTTTACCGGTAAATTTTATTCATTCGTATTCACACTATTTACTTACTTATGTTTCTTCTAGTTTATCTATTTCAGTATACTGCGATATCAAGAAAGTCTAGCTCTATTTTCAGAAGGTAGATTTTTTGATTTAATAATTGTATCAAGGTATCTTGATTGACACTCAAACCTTGGCTATTAATTTTATTATTAGAAGGGTGTTTTTATAGCATTGGAGTAGCAGTATTATTGTTTATATTTAGCTTTATGGTATAGTATACATATATAGAGGTGGCCTGATAATGGGGAATGTCCGAAAAAAATCAAATTGGCTGATTTTTTTTAATAGGTAGGAATAAGCTCCCTTAGTAATAGAAAAAAGTTTCAGAATTTTCGGTTGCGTAAATTTTTTTAAAAAATTAAAGTCTCTTCGACTTCACAAATGTACGAAAGTAACAGCAGACTGGATATTATACCTTTGCCACCACCTGTCACAACCACAACATGGTATTAAAAAAAAAGTTTCAATACAAAATGTCAAAACTTTCTTTTCTAAATACTTGGTGTGGCTGTGGCAGGTGGTGGCAAAGGTATAATTTCCATTCTGCTGTTACTTTCGTACATTTGTAAAGTCAAAGAGACTTTCATTTTTTAATTTTTTTTTACGTAACCGAAACTTCTGAAACTTTTTTCTATTACTAAGGGAGCTTATTCCTACCTATAGAAAAATATTCAGCTAATTTGATTTTTTTCGGACATTCCCCATTAAGGACACCATTTGATTTTCATACAAACGAGGTAACTTTGTAGCTTTGGTTCTCCGCCAGGGATTGACCTAGCTGTGATCTGATGATGGCCATCCAGGGAGTGATTGAAGCAGATCCAGATCGTAATACACACTCAACTGATCTGATTAACATTCTAAAAGATAAACGAATATGTTTAAAAAAACCCGCGAAATTAGCATTAAGTAAATAAGGGTGAAATAATAAACATATTGCCATTTCAATAATTTTTTTTCATATTTCAGAAAAGCATACATTTGTTTTTCAAACCTGTGTTACACCTTATTCCTACGCGTAAAAATACAAAATGTTTCGATTCAGAACTCATTAATACTAAAATTTAAACATTTAAAAATATCCTACACTAAAAAAAGATTTTTTTTGCGCTTTTCAAATGAAAATAACAATTAACGAGCCACGATAAGGTTTCGTTGATTGACTAACTAATGAAAACGTAAATTACACCAACAATAAAAATAAACAATATAAAATCTGCCGATTTATTATACAGTTATAAAGAAAAAAAAACTTGAGACTTTGCACTTTGTAAATAGTCTCTTTCGCTTAAGTCGCATACTTTAAACGACTAAGTCAGTCTTACTTTATCTGTTCAAATTGTTTAGACGTATTTCTATTTAAAAGGACATCATCCATGTTTCATACATTTTTGGTCCAAATATGAAAGTGCCGGCCAAAAGACAAAAGTGCTTTATTCTGATAGATTTTGTCCACCTAAGCATTTTTTATTATGGCACCGAAAATGTAGCACCGCTTCACATTTGTGTTAAAATGTATGAAAAGACAGACTTTTTGAACTCAATTAAAATCAAGTACAGCGGGGCTACAGCTTCGGTGCCATAATAAGAAATGCTTAGGCAGACAAAATCTATCAGAATTTGCTTTTTGGCCAACTTTTTTACATTTGTGCCAAAATGTATGAAAAGTCAAGACTTTTTGAACTTATTTAAAATGAAGTGTAGCGGTGCTACAGCTTCGGTGCCATAATAAGAAATGCTAAGGTGGACAAAATCTATCAGAATAAAGCACTTTTACTTTTTAGCCGGCACTTTCATATTTTGGACCAAAATGGATGATGTCCTTTTGCAATAAGTTAAATCAAAAAGTAAAATAAATTGCATTTAATGTATAACTGTTATTTTCAATAACAACATAACATTTTATAAAGTGCAAACTTTCAGGAAACCATTTACTTTTAGCCTTTTTCTCGCGTTTCCTTTAGCAAAAAGTCTAGTCTCAAAATGAGCAACTCTGAGCAGAAGTGTTCTTGTCTTATACAGGATGTTAATGAATGAACCCAAAATGGAAAAACCGTTTCTTCGGACCATCAAACTGAACAACTTTTACTATGGGACCAACTCTGAAATGGCGAAAAAAATTTTGCTGTTTTATATAAAAATTAATAACGAAAATATCAAAATGTATGAAACAGCTGGTTTTCTCTCGCGATTTCAGAGTTGGTCCCAGTAAAAGTTGTTCAGTTTGATGGTCCATGTATGGTTTTATAACACTCTGTGTAATTCAACCCTTAGAACTACAGTGAACAAACTAAATGTTTCAGTTTTTTTCTGTATTTGTGCTTAAAAAATCCAGTACAAGTAAATCCGTTTACATAGTGTTTTAATTTAAATAGGTTGAAGGTAAAAATGTTGTTTTCCTTTCACTCATATTTTTTCTTACCACAAATATGACACAAACTTTTTTTTAATTAAGTGACTTTAGTTCTAAGGGTACGAATATACGGGATGTTTTTTTTGAACACTCTAGAAATTTTGTGGTGTGGTTTAGACTGTCAAACTGATCAACTTTGTCTATGAGACCAATTTAATCAGAGCAAAAAAATATTCAGCGGTTCCACACATTTTGGTTGAGTAGATTAGATATTGACGTTTTCTAGAGAACAGCTGATTTTTTGCTCTTATTAAATTGGTTCCATAGACAAAGTTGTACAGTTTAAAGGTCTAAGCCACACCACATAATTAGTAAGTAATGTTGAATAAAAACACCCTGTAGAAAGAGCGAGGACACTTCTTCAGAGTGATGCATTTCATAATGTATGCTTCTCCTAAACGCGATTATATAGTGGTACGGTATTGTGTACCAGCCCATAATAAATATTCTATTCCTAACACTTATTTGTTCCGTTTTAGTCCTGTAAGTTTCACTGGCATCAATACCGGTAATAAATAGATTTGTTACATATACAGGGTGTTTGGTAAAATAGCCTTTTAAAGGCGAAAATGTCAAAGCACTATACATTTAGAAAAAAAAATCCAATTATGATAAACTGCACAGTGGCAACCCTAGATTGAAATTGAGTTGTGTGAAAAACCGAAAACCGGAACAAAACAAAAAACAAACCAAAATGACCGGTGGACATAGCGGAGTTTGATATTTATCAACTCAATTGCATCTAGGGTTGTCACTTTGCATTTTTCCATACAAATAAAAAAAACTAAATTTCTCATTCATGTGGCGGTTTTCGTAGTTTATAATTTTCCGGGGTTTTATACAGGTACCCTATCTACCATATTCGGCTTTATAAGACTATTACCACACCCTGTATAACACAGCTATTTCTTATCACTTGTAGTTACAACAATATAAAAGTACAAAGAGTATACGTCTTTCTCACATTCAATAAGTATTCATAAATCATTCATTCTCAACTGGTGCCTTTTTAGCTGCCACTTTAGAACCGGTACTGGAAAGAACCGGTTTTTACCGATTCTTTCGTATTAATTACCGGTACTGACAAATAATTAAACTTGAGAGTTTCTTTTATAAGTCACTACTCCGTATGTGCATTCTCACTAGTATAATAACATTCTAATTGTGATGTAGGTCTTTCTCACATTAAGTATTTGTAAATCATTCATTCTCGACTGGTGCGTTTTTAGCTGCTACGTTAGAACCGGTACTGTAAAGAACCGGTTTTTACAAATTCTTTCGTATTAATTACCGGTACTGACACAATTAAACTTGTCAGTTTTTTATATAAGTCACTACTTCGTATGTGTAATCTCACTAGTATTAACATTCTAATTGTAATGTAGTCAGATTTATATTGCAAAGCTGACATGTTTTCTTTTAAAAATACGCATCAAAAAGATCCAACGGACATCGTGAATTTTCTGTACAAAAAACTATTTTAATCGTATTTGTTTTGTTTTTTACAGTGGCTAGAAAAGTAAAATTTTTGCTTATAGTCTGGTGTTAAAACCACTTTATAATAAATTAAAGTTGTAAGGAATAATAAATTATTTCTCTATTAAATAAAGCTAGAAAATTATTAAAATCAGCTAGACATCTATGAAAGAATAATTTAAATTGCTTGGTTTTGGCTTGTTAATTATTCTAAGTTTTTATTGCTTTCGGTTTTCAAGACACGACAGCTGACTATTAGCAAAGCCACATTTTCAGGTACACTAAATCCTATATTAACTATGCTAGAAAGGAACTGAATTCAATTAAATCACTACAATAAGATAACAGGAAAAAAATCATTGCCCGAAAAAAAATATTACTTTTCAGTAGAAAATCTGTTCAATTAATTGTCTCAGTGTAATTAATTTAAAAATACGAGAAAGAAGCAATGGGGAATGTCCGAAAAAAATCAAATTGTCTGAATATTTTTTCATAGGTAGGAATAAGCTCCCTTAGTAATAGAAAAAAAAACAGAATTTTCGGTTGCGTGAAAGAATTTTAAGAAAGCTCTTCGACTTCACAAATATAGAAAAGTCACAGCAGAATGGAGATTATACCTTTGCCATCACCTGCCACAACCACAACATGGTATTAAAAAAAATTTCAACACAAAATGTCAAAACTTTTTTTTAATTCTTGTTGTCATAGTGGCAGGTGTTGGAGGTAAGCTCTTCGACTTCACAAATATAGAAAAGTCACAGCAGAATGGAGATTATACCTTTGCCATCACCTGCCACAACCACAACATGGTATTAAAAAAAATTTCAACACAAAATGTCAAAACTTTTTTTTAATTCTTGTTGTCATAGTGGCAGGTGTTGGAGGTATAATCTCCATTTTTATTCGTACCTATGAAAAAATATTCAGCCAATTTGATTTTTTCGGACATTCCCCATTACCAAAAATATGAGTAATTGCAGTTTATGAATGACAGGTACCGGTAAAAACCGGTACCTTAAAAATATCACGAAGCTGTACCGGTTTTTTAAATTAAATTAATTTTATCATGTCCCTTTTTAGCACAATTATAAGAAACTAATACTAAATCAGTTTATTCATGGGCTGGTCACATTTGTAATGGTGTATTTATGTAGTATATAATATGTAGATAGAGCTACTTCATAATATGTGTTTTTAAATACTATATATTATGTTCGTTTAGGATTTAGGACAATAATATTGGATGACGTATGCTGAAACTTGATGGTCGACAATTTCTTTGGTTATTTAATCTATGCTAGTTTTTAGAAAGGCATTTAATAGGAAGCTAATGTATTTAAGATTGCTTTTTGATTAATTATTTAATCTAGAAAACGAAGAGATATTTTTTATACAAATTGGTGTTAATATAACTTATTTAAGTTTTTAAGGCGAGGCCAGTTCACGATCTGATGAAAAGATTGATTTTTGAACTTCCAATGTGAAGAACTGATGTAGAATTCTACTTCACAAAAATTACTGTAGACTGAAAAAGAAACAAAGAAAAACAATAACCGAACAGAATATTGAAAAATGGCATGTTAACTCTGTAAAAAAATCCTGAATAACACCACAAAAACTTATAAAAATAAATTTCCAATCGTCAGATTTCGTAATTTTCAACGACAATGATATTATTTTTTATGCAAAAAGGATAGCTTTTTTATCGATCTAAAACAATAACCGAGTACATTTTTAATATATGATCTAGTATTTTAGAAATCAATAAAAATGTACTAAATTTCGTCAAATTTCTGGCGAAGCGTCAATTAAAGCTATGCAATATTCAACCTTATTCTAAAGACATAAGCGTAAATTTCGTGAACTGCCTCGCCTTAAATGGAAAGACAAGAAATAGCTGAACAACCATACAGTATTTTTTTGGAATCTGTTAATTTGAACAAAAGAAAGAACATCTCTGATTTGACTTTTATGTAGATAATTTTGAAGATAATTTTCTGATTTTACTGAAAATCTATTGAAATAATTATTACCTTTTTCAAAACAATTTCGTTCAGAAATACATTTTCACTTCAAAATAACCGCCTCATAAGATTATCACAGCCGTTGATCACTGCACAGAAAGCGCAGCCATTTTGTTTTCACATACCCAATTATGCCCTAGTTCCTTTAAAAATAGGCCATATATAAACTCAATGTTTATTTTTGCGAGGACACTTAATGAAAAAAAAAAACATTTGTTTCAATATTTACAAAAAGAACAGCATACCTACTGTTTTTTGGAGAAAACATTTCAGCTCTGCAGCCATGATAGAGCTGTAGTCACTGCGATCTAAAAGATCTTTTGTGTGACTCGCCATATAGTAACCTTTTATAGCACACCTCCGCCGCGGTAGTTCTGCCATAGTTCCGCTACGAGTTGTCTTCTATCGACGACGATATATGAGGATCCACAGACCATACAATAAGTACGGTCTGTGTGAGGATCACATCTACGTAGCGGTTTCGCGTCATTACTTTCGCGAGTGACAATTAGTTTTGTTTGGGCGGTAGGCGTAAAAAAGTAAACACATCTCTCTCGATTAATTTATTGAAATAATTAATATTCATAGTTATTTCTACTTAATTTAGTGATTAAATACCTAGCCCTTAGCCTAAACATCATCATATATTGTGGAATTCCTACTCTGATGAGTATCTAGGTGGGAAACTGCACTTACCTGCCAACACATACTGTTCCTGTATTCACTTCACCGCATAATTTCACTACTACACAACAACAATGGCATCTGTTTCTGCACTATTGGACACCCAGAAGTCACTAGAGATGTCTTTGCTTGCCAAGATGGGTGAGTTCGAAGCTCAGCTGAAGTCCGTATCCTCACCACCAAAAAAAGACAAAGGTGACAAACTATCGCAGCTCCAGGATGATTTTAACAACTTTAGAAAGCAGGTTTGCGACATATTGTCACTCTTGAAGCAGCAGGTGTCTTTGGTTGTTTGTGCTGTTGATAATATTGAAACTAGACACCGGCAAAAGTCACTTTTACTCAGTGGAATCCCGGAAGAACAAAATGAAGACTTGATGAGCAAGGTCGTGACACTTCTACAGAAACATCTTGGACTGACTGATTTTTCAACCACCTCTCTCAGGAACTGCAATAGATTGGGTCACGCTTCCGATGCTCGTGTCCGTCCAGTTGTGATCCGTTTTGAGGAGTGGAGAACACGTCATAATGTGTGGAGGAGTAAATCTAAGCTTAAAGGCACTTCGTTGGTGCTCTCTGAATTCCTAACCAAAGCTCGGCAAGCAGTATTTCAAGCGGCAAGGAAACACTATGGAGTGCCCAACACTTGGACCTCTGATGGAATTGTCGTTATTAAGACTCCTGATGGGAACCGCAAGCGTGTCTATACTGCCGAGGAACTGGACTTGGTTATTAAGCAACATCCCAATCCCAACCCGAGCAGCAGTGGCACGGATACTGCATCGAGCAATACTGCTGGCGCATCGTCGAAGGGAGCCCCCACAAGAGCCCGTCGTGCTAACAATAAGAACACCAAGTAGCAGCATTATTTTTCTTTAAGTTCAGTACAGTAAGCAAGTCTTTTTATTAATCCAAGCAGCAGTAGCAATGCTTTCTTTGCGCTTAGTCTTTTTTGTATTAGTTGTGCAAGTAGCCGCTTTACACCGCAACAACAGTTCTTTTTTATTAGTTTTTAGGTAGTCTTATTAGCTGTTTTCTTGATGTACCCTGTTGTTTGTGTTGTCTATTTTGTTTTGAACACTTGATAAAATAAATAAAAGTCCGTAATTTTTTTGACCGACTCTGACAGTGACAGCTTTGATTTGAGTTTGACATGACTTTGACAACCTTGACATTGACAGTCAGTAGATAGCGTTTCGTTTTACGGCTTTTTTTGTTCCTATTTTAATGTGCCTTTTTTAACACACGTTTAGTTACTGCTAATTGTATGCTTTTTTGTTTGTGTTGATTAAATGCTTATTTTTTAAGTCCTGCTTGCAAAGTGTGTTGTTTAACTGTTTTTAGTTTTTTTTATATAGTCTTACATAATAATGCACGTTATTTGTCTTATAAAAATTGATATTTTGGTATGGTGTGCAGTTTATTAATTGTAAATTTGTAGTTTTTACCTATTAGTTAATTTTTATTTCTTGTATTAGTACGTTGATTGAATTCTAAATTGTTGTAAGTATATATATATATATATATATATATATTATATTTTTTTATTCTTATTTAAGTTTATTATATAATTTTCATTATTCGTAGTGGGTACATGTCAGATTCTGAAGATTTTTTTTCTGCCGATGACAATAGTTGTTCTTCGTTTCAGTCCCTTGACTCCACATCTGATATTTTATTAAGCGAACACTTGGCTCGCGAATTCGATGGTATTACCGGTAGTCTTAATATTTGTCATATTAATGCTCAAAGCATACCATGTCATTACACTGACCTCCTCGATACCTTTTCTCCTGATGTAGTTCATGCCGTTCTTGTATCTGAAAGTTGGCTGAAGCCCTGCCTTAATTCAACATCCTACTCTATACCTGGCTACAATTTAATCCGCAATGACCGTGTTGGTAAGGGCGGTGGAGGTGTGGCCATCTACATCTCGTGTAGCATCAGCTACAAGATTTTGTCTACATCATCCTCGCGTACTGGCGGTATGGAGCATCTGTTCATTGAAATTGATCTCGTGGGTACGAGGGTCGTTCTTGGAGTCATTTACTGCCCCCCTACCATAGACTACCACTCTGATTTGGAATTGCTTCTTGACTCCTTTGCCACAGATTATCATCACCACATAATTATGGGTGACTTAAATACCGACCTACTTAAGAATACCCTCTCTTCTCGTAAATTACAGTCCCTAATTGAGTCCGTAAATTTTTCAATTCTGCCTCTTGGTCCAACTCACCATAATCTGGCTTCTGACGACACTTGGATCGATCACATCCTTACATCTTCCCCTGACCATGTGCTTAAGCATGGTCAAGTCCTCGCTCCCTGCTTCTCTAAGCATGATCTTCTTTTCGTTGGATACAAGATAAAACCACCCAAACCAAAGCCAACAGTAGTCCGTATGCGTAATCTTGCCAAACTGGACGTGGAGAAATTGAAGCGTGATGCGTGTTCCATAGATTGGTCACCGATTTTCAGCACGAGTTCTGTAGACGATATGGTAAGCCTTTTTAACACTGCCATTCTTAAATTGTATGACACCCACGCACCCCTAAAAAATGTCAAGCTGAGACGGCCACCAGCTCCCTGGATAACCCCGGGTGTACGTATGGCCATGAGACGACGGGATAGAGCTTTTCGCAAATACAAAAGATGCCGAACAGATAGCAACTGGGAGTCGTTTAAAATTGCTAGAAATAGGTGCAATCAGATGGTAAGAAGATCTAAACGCCGATATATCCATAACAATATCTTACAATCAACTCCTGCTAACACCTGGAAGTTTCTTCGCTCACTTGGCATTGGCAAACCCCAGCTTCCCCACAAACCCTCTTTCACGCTTAATGAGCTTAACAAGCACTTCTCCTCTATCACCCCTCTCCTCCACAACGTCAAACTCTCTACTATTTCTAACCTTTCATCAGTTCCTTGCCCAGCCGCTTCACAATTCTCTTTTAACCCCCTATCCGAGGAAGATGTTCGCAAATTAGTCCTCGCGATTAAGTCAAACGCTGTTGGTTGTGATGAGTTGAGTCGAATTATGTACTATTACTCGATTGCCTACTTCCCATCCTGACTCACATACTTAATTACTCCCTATCCTCGGGCACCTTTCCTATGCTATGGCGCAAGGCTCTAGCTATTCCCTTACCTAAAAACTCCCATCCCAACTCCCTCAATCATTACAGACCAATCTCTATCCTTCCCTTTCTATCCAAAATCTTAGAAGCTGCCGTTCATAAGCAGTTAACTTCCTTCGTTCTCTCCAACAAACTCCTTAACAGTTTTCAATCAGGTTTTAGACCAGGGCATAGCACAACCACAGCTCTTACTAAAGTAACCGAAGACATTCGGGATGGATTTGAGGAGTCGCGACTAACTGTATTAGTCCTCATTGATTTTTCTAACGCGTTCAATGCAGTTGACCATGATATCCTCTTAGCCATGCTCTCTCGTTTAGGTTTTTCTCCTTCAGTGCAGTCGTGGTTTTCTTCCTATCTTCGCGGTCGCCAGCAAGCCGTACGCATCGATCGGGCAATGTCTGACTGGTGCGACTTGGTAGCTGGTGTTCCGCAAGGCGGTATACTTTCTCCTCTCCTCTTCTCATTATTTATTAATTCTCTAACTGCAAGCCTAACCTCTTCTTACCATCTATATGCAGACGACCTACAACTGTATGTCCAAAACGACGTACATAATTTGAATGATGTGGTCGCATTACTTAACAATGATCTGGAACGTATTTCAGAATGGTTGTCCAAGTTTGGCATCTCGGTTAATGCGGGAAAATGCCAAGCCATCATTGTCGGTAGTTCGCGTCAACTATCTCGTTTAAGCTCCGATAACATTACTCCTTTATTATATAACGGCGATTTAATAGCTTACACGCAACATGTAAGAGACTTGGGCTTGACTGTTGACACTACTCTGTCCTGGAAACAATACACCGACAACGTGGCTCAAAGAGTAACAAATGCGCTTAGGGCACTCTACAGGCTTAAATACTTTCTCCCGCTTAGCACCAAGATTACACTGATACAGGCTCTGGTCTTACCCATTATTGATTACGCTGATATCTGCAGCACTGATCTAAATGAGGATCTCTTAGATAAGTTGGATCGACTTCTCAACAATTGTATTCGCTTTATATATGGCTTACGTAAATACGACCATATCTCACACTTCCGTCAACAGCTCAAATGGCTTCCTATTCGTGAGCGTAGGAACCTGAGAGTAGTCTGTGCACTCTTCAACGTTTTGTTCGATCCACTTACCCCAGAATACCTGAAATCAAGATTTCAGTTTCTGGGTTCGTCTCATGAACGTGATCTTCGGTCTAGTGACAATCTTCTCTTGAAAATTCCTGCCCATTCTTCTGGTTTCGTCTCCTACTCTTTCACCCTTACGGCTATTCGACTGTGGAATGCCTTACCCACGAATATACGGAAAGCCCCCAGCAAGTTCACTTTTAAGAAACTGGTTCGTGAACATTATCTTGTTTCTCTACGCTAGCTCCCTTGGAATCTGACCTCTTCTATTACCTACTTAAATAAATATATGTATTCCATATGTATGTATATATATATGTATTTATATTATAATATATATTTAATCTATGTTATAGTACTTATATATAATTTGAATATTATTATTATTCATATTTATCAATTCGCTTTATTGCCTGCACATTTTAACTATCACATCCTCTCTGGTTGACTGGGAGAGAATGCCTTTTTAGCATTAAGTCCGCCATTTGCTGTATTTTATACATATGCAATAAAGATTAAATAAATAAATAAAATAAAAATAAATAAATAAATAAAATTAGAACAAGGAGGCCCCATTTTTGAACCAAATCGTGTATGAAATCGCAAGATTCATAATACAAATCCCTAAAATCATTTTTGGATATTCATACTCTTGAATTTTGCAACAAGTGGTCCGACCCACTCGTTTTTGATATTCTACCAGTAGAAATTAATGACGTGAGAAAGACACTGACAAGTGACGAAATCAAATGACTTTGACTTGTGAGACAACAATGACATTATTACTTTTTAATTTACGTTTTATTCCCCCGTAACTCATTACCGGTTTTTAAAATCAACGAGTAATGTCTTTCCGTTTTTTATTTTTTCTGCGTGAAATTAAAAATGTTATAAGATTCGAGTTTTAGGGCAAGACTCATTTCTAATGTTTCAAAAATACGTAAAATTGGGAGCAATCGAAATAAATTTCGTATACGTTTCGCTTTCATGCATGAATTTAAGATTGACTTTAAATGATTTAATAAATTCGTCTCCAGGATGTTCGTATTTGTTTCGCTTTGGCGGAACTTACTTTATTTTTATTTTATTTATTTATTTTTATTTTATTTATTTATTTAATCTTTATTGCATATGTATAAAATACAGCGGTGTTTCGCGGGGAGGTGTCCTATAACACGACCGAAACCGCTTACCGTTAAAGAGGTTTTTGATTGGGTATTTCAGACTTGTTTTGAAAAACCCTATCAATACGGTAAGCATATCGTCGACTAACCCTATCGAAAGGGTAACCCAGGTAAGCACTTACCGAATCCGAAAACCCTATAAAGGCTTTATGAAGGGGTTTTAAAACGTGTTCAAGCAATTTATACCTAGTCCCAACTGGGTCGAAGGACCAGAACCGCTTACCGTTAAAGGGGTTTTTGATTGGGTATTTCATATACTTGTTTTAAAAAACCCTATCAATACGGTAAGCATATCATCGACTAACCCTATCGAAAGGGAAACCCTATCATTGGTAAGCTTTTTAATAGGGTTTCCCTAACAATTAGCTTGACCAAAAAAAGGGGTTTTCCGGTCCCTGGCTACAACACATCCCATTGACCATACATTTCAGCATACGCCCGAATTCGACACACAACAAACAAAATGAAGCCGTGAAGTCGGGGAGAAGCGAACTATATAACAACTCAACGATAGGTAAGACACGTAATTAAAAATCCACGCGTACTGTCACATGGGATGGAAATTTATTATAACTAAAGCCTTGTATTCATTAGGCAACATTTGTCCATCACTGTTTATGACGAGTTTATAATCAAGTTTATCGTAAACACTGTTTCTGAAACTTGGCAGTCCACACTTGTCAGTTGTTGCTAGGATGTCACCCGAGGAGATAGTTATCTATAAACTGTATTTAAGGAATCCCAAAGTATATTGAGCAGTTGATAAAGCTCTAGGAGCATCGAAATCTGGCTGTTGGACGTTGGACCACACTACTTCCATGTTTAAAACTCGCGCAACACACGTCCATCTGTTGACTTCTGTTTATAAACTAGATGTTTCGTCTTGCTCTCCACTCAAAGTGGGGAGCACGGCAACATGTTTCATAAACAATGTTTCATCACCTTTGTTTATAAACTGTTTACTAAAATGATGAAACATTGTGAAACACTGTTTATAATCTGTTTATAAACAAATGTTGCCTAATGAATACATAGCTTTACTTTTTTCATTGTTTCATAATATGTATCGCACAGTAAATAAGTCATTTTTAATGACCGACTGTTTTAAAACAAAACTGCTTATCAAGTTTTACCATAGAGTGGCAATTTTTGGATAGTTCAAGTTAATTTCTTGAGTCTAATTTGGGTGATGGCGTACGTATTTTGATAATACGCAATAAGAAGCTAGGAGAAAAGAGATATTCAAACAAAATTCATCAATTTGCTAAGCGACCACCGAATTTTAACCCATTTACTCATAGTTAACCAGCGAACTAAAATCAATGGAACAAGCATTTCACTCAAAAATAACACCACACAAAAATTACAACCAAGTGGGCGGGGCTAAAAATGCTGGCGTTTAGTTATGCAGCACAGAGCGACTGAACACTGGTTGCATAATAGCGACCATAATATGTATATTCATAGATATTTTCTATACTTAAACGAAACAATACATAATACTTATGATACAATACGTTATCTCTGCATATTTTTGCCTTCTTTGCGTCTTTTACACCATTTGACTACACAGGACGTCATTTCTAATCAACGAAATAAGAACTAAGGAAGCCTAACTCCTAACAAATATTGCTTAAAAAATGGCACCTTCGCATATTCTGTAACACAAAAAGGTCGCAAACTCAACAATGAACTAGTAAAAACATACCTTATTACAATGTACGCATAATCGGTATTAGGTTGTATTCTAACGCATATCACGTTTTCTATTGGCTGGGGTTTGAACGCAGATCAAACATGATTGGATATTTGGCTCGCGCCGTGTCACTCATTGGGCCGTTGTCGTGCCTTTGTCATTGAAGCGAGGACGGTGTAAAGTAGAATGCAGTCAGTACACCTAACCTGCTAAGATCACTACGGCCCGGCGCGGTGGGCGGCATCATAAAATTGTTTTATGAAATTAGTACATTATTATTTGTTAGATATAATGTTTGTTTTATTATGTAGACAGACGACTTGGTAAAGATCGCTCGAATACGCTGAATGTAAATCGTCTGCAACTAGTCGCTCTGGAAAACTAAAAGAGACATAATGTCAGGAGTGGACGTCTTTCGGCTGTGATGATTTTATTGTTATTTTATTTTTTGAAAATTATAAAATGATGATGTTGATGAATGATGATCATATTAATTGGTAAGACACTTGATTTCAAGAAGGACTAAAATTAGGTAAGGTATTGAAATAAAATAGGTATGCTTAATAAAAGAGAATGTATTATGTAGAAATTTCTTTTTCATACCATGTAAGTACATAATGTTGATAATTATCACATTGGCGAAAGCAACGCCTCAATACGTCTTTTAGAGGTGTGACTGCGTATTAATACGTTGCTTTATTTTTATTTTTCACATAAAAAAGCATGCTTTAATTGGCAGTACAAAATTCTTATAGCGACATCTTTTTAACCGACTTCAAAAAAGGAGGAGGTTCTCAGTTCGTCGGAATATTTTTTTTTATTGCAGCGTATTCCACCAGGTCAAAATTTATTCTTGCCAAAAATCTTTTTCAAATGCAGACTATTTTAATATGCTTTTTGACCGGTGCGCGAATACCTAAGCTAGCAATATGTGAGACGGTGGATTGGAAGAGGTGGATCAACTCCGTAGCTAGGGCGATCGCCAAATTTGACACCCCTTGAGTTTTATTTGTGAGGTCATGTTAACAGTTGATGTTTAAAAACATTTGTGAGAGTGAAGCCGTAATGCGTTTGCGAATAATAGCCACTTTTGTACTTATTAAGTTGAATACAGGTGTGCTGAAAAGTGTTCGAGACAATCTAGTGCACAGTTGCTGGGCATGTATTGCTATTGGTGGTGAAAATATGGAGTAGCAACTTCGCAGCAGATCTCATATTGGGGTTCCAGCAGAACGATCCGCCAATCAAACTCCATATTAAAAAGCTGTTTTCAGAGCTGCATAAAAATCATAGTTTCTGGAAATTGTCATTACTTTGTGTTCTGACTGTGTTGACCTTATGACGTCACTACTTGTGGTGCCGCTGCCTTCGGTGTTGCAATGTGAGTTCCCCATTTTTCGTTTATTCTATTTTAACCAGGGATTTCTTTTACTTGTTAATCAAAGAGGATTGTGTGAATAGAATCGAAACTTTATAGGTACCTACCTAATCATCCCTTCACGGATTGGACAGAGTTTTTGTTACACCCTGTATAGAGGTGGTTAATATAGCATCTAGCGCCATATTATAGCGCGCTATCTATACATAGCGCACATAGCGTGCTTTGTAAGTAGACGCTATGGCGCTATTAATATCGCGCGTGGCAACAAGTAGCGTCGTCGTTGGCCGGACGGGAGCGCGGGCATTCGTTATAGTTAAAAAATATCGCGTGCGCGCTTTTGCTACCGGACGCGTTACGCGCGTTTCTCTCGCAACACGCTAGGTACGAGTATAGTATCGCGTGCGACCTTCTATTGTGTTAGTTCGATTAGGACTTTTATGACACAACTAGTCAATTAGTTCGTATTATGTAAAAACTATTTAGCTAAGCAAAGTTAGTTGAACGAGAAATATGGTAAAAACAACCGAATTTCAAAGATCAATAAGGTCGAAAATCGCTTGCACCTGTTTTTTCAACTAGAAAACATTGTCTAGTGGTCACTAGTTAAAAAAATTAATGCAAGCGATTTTCGACCTTATTGACATTTACCAAAATCACGGTCTTTAATGAAACATCAGAATTAGTAAACGAGAATACGGCAAAAAACAACCGAATAGCAAACGTCAATAAGGTCGAAAATCGCCTGCACCTGTTTTTTTAACTAGAAAACATTGTCTAGTAATCACAAGTTAGAAAAATGAGTGCAAGCGATTTTCGACCTTATTGGCATTTATCAAAATCACGGATTTTAATGAAACATCAAAATTAGTAAACGAGAATACGGCAAAAAAACAACCGAATTGCAAACGTCAATAAGGTCTAAAATAGCTTGCACCCGTTTTTTTTTAACTAGGAAACATTGTCTAGGGATCACAAGGTAGAAAAATAAGTGCAAGCGATTTTCGACCTTATTACGAAACTTATTTTCGAACTTTAGACAGTTCTAAGCCCGAAAAGTATAAGATAAAGTTCATTAGTTTACATTACTGCTTTATTTTATTTAAGACTAAAATGTAACGTATTAATAAATAACGTTTTTGTAAAGCGCGCGATCTGTCTAACGAACGACGTGTGAAGTAACGTGTTACGAAATCTAACTTGCTGCATCTAACGCGCCAGCCAGCCGCCCGCATGCTACCTGATAAATAGCGCGTTATAACATAGCATATTTAATAGCGCGCTAGAAATCAATAGCATATAGTCTGTAGCGTGCTGTTGCTTTATAGGCGTTATGAACAACTCTAACCCTGTATAATGATAAAAAGCAAGGAGTTTACATCAGATTACTCGTTTTCTATGGATTGTATATTGCAGGACGCGCCATTTTTATAGCATTACAAAATTTTGATTTTAATTTTCCTTTTTTTCTGTTGTACTGAATTTCATGAGAGAGTTTTATTCTTGTTTAAAAATCTGTGATAGCAGTGAACGTGAAGATTTGACTCTGTATGGGTCTTGAAGAGTGTTGAGTAGAAAGTAGATAAGTAGTAAATAGATAGATAGTTCAGTTAGAAGTTGAAACACTGAGTTTAAAGTTATTTTAGTTTATTAGATAAGTACATACAAGTTAACAGTTATGAGTTAAGTATAGAACTAATTATTATTTCATAAAAATGTAAACAGTCGAGCGGCCGGGCGGCGCGCCAAAGTAGGTTGCGTAGTCAGCAAATCAGACATACATTTTGTACGTCATCGTACATGCTCCCGAGGGGAAAACATAAAAATCTACCTATATATAAGAGTAAAAAAATTAAATGAATATGACAAAAATGTCTAGAGAAAAAAGTAAAGTTAGTAATAAAATACAAAAATCTAAGTAAAATATAAAAACACATATAACTTAATTAAAATCAAAAGTTATCTTCGAAGTCGAACTCTGAGATTGCTGCGCGGGCGCAGTGTTCATTTCTTGTAGCTCTATCTCTGGTGGCTGGTTGGTCACCTCTTGCTGCACGGATGCTGTCTTCGCCTGTCTTAAGTTTCGCTTCTTGATAACAAAATATATTATACAGACAGCGGCTCCTCCCGCGACGACAAAAGAGAATGAGTAGTGGAAGACGTCGTGAAGCGATAAAGTATCAGTTCCTGATGGCAGCGGCTCTTGTTCTTTCAGTTTTTGCTCAATTAAACTCTGTTGAATTTTAGAAAAATCTTCAGAATTATTCAACCTTTTAAAATCAACTTTGAGCTGCGTGTTGTGCCATGTAATATTAATTATTTTATTAATCGATGAGTCAAGAGTAGATACGTCATCGTTCGTCTTTAGATTATATTCGCTTCCGAAATGGTTGTATTGCACATCCCTCTTGCAATGCAATAAGTCCCGTTCCCGTTATCGCAGCTGATGTAACTTGATCACTGCATATAATCCGTAACAGGTGTTTGTCGCAGCACGTGAATAACCATATGTTACTCATATGAAGTTTGACCCATATATCACTGCACGCGATTTCATTAATGGTGCATGACAATGACCTTTGCTGATTGAACACTTTTATCTCACATGGTGCGTCTTGATTAATTTGTAAATAAGTTGTTGTAAACTGCAAATATAATGTTATCTTTGTTATATAAAGTGCACGATTGCAGTTTCTTGTTCTTGAAGGTTCAGATATGAATTCTTCGCGAAGTTTATAGCAATGTATGACGTAATAGTTGCTATCAAATGCTAGTGTTCTTCCCTTTTGAATGGTACGGGAATCACTCGATAGATGTTGCATTTTTCATCGCTGACTCAGTTTTTCGTTGTTTTATTCCAGCTTAACTTGAGTTTTCACCTGAAGTAGCAGTTTTCGCTTCTATGGGCAATCTTGCAAGCTTTGTGATTGGGCGTTTCAGGCTGGCGTTTTTTGTTTTCAGGGTGACGACTCGAACATGACCGTCGGCTCCGGGGTGCAGTTCAGTGACTCGTCCGAGCGCCCATTTTCCGGGAGGTAAGTGATTTTCTTTCAGTAATACTATGTCTCCAGTTTCAAGATTTTTTGATGGTGTTTGCCACTTGCTGCGTATTTGTAGTTGTTGCAAGTACTCGTGTGACCAGCGTTTCCACAAATGTAGATTCATTTGGTCGACCAGTTTCCAGCGGTTGCGTAAGTCTAAGTTTCCATCATGAACATCACTGCCGTATGGTATTGACAGGATCGGTCTGCCGGTTAGAAAGTGCCCTGGCGTGAGATAATCAAGATCTTCAATATCTTCGGTTAAAGCGCATAGTGGGCGTGAGTTCATACACGCTTCAACTTGAGTAAGTAAAGTTGAGAACTGCTCGTACGTCAGTTTCTGTTCTCCGATTACTCTGCGTAAGTGATACTTCATTGATTTCACTGCAGCCTCCCATAATCCACCCGCAGTTGGCCACAGTGGCGCGTTGAAGTGCCATTCAATATCTAGTTCATTTACAGCATCATAAAATTCTTGAGATGAAAAAGTCTTGTGGTATTTAAAATCTTCTTTCAGTACTTTGGCAGCCCCCACAAAGTTTGTACCGTTGTCAGAGTACATGTTTTTAGGTCGGCCACGCCTAGAACACATGCGTTTCAATGCTGCCAGGAAAGCTTCGGTGCTGAGGTCAGAGACCAACTCTAAGTGCACGGCCTTTGTCACCATGCAAATAAATATGGCTATGTAGCCCTTACAAGTTCGTACGCCCTTTCCTTTATTAATTTTCAGTTCCACGTAGCCAGTGTAATCTGTGGCGGTGTTCGTAAATGCCCTTGACGGTGTTATCCTTGCTTTCGGTAGTTCGCCCATGATTTGTTGATTTTGATGTGACTTGAATCGAGCACACCGAACACAAAGTCGAAGTTGCTTTTTGACAGTCTTGTTGCCACCCACGATCCAATATTTTTCTCTGATAAGCGCCAACGCTAGGCGAGGTCCACCATGAAGTGTCAGTTTGTGATAATAATCTATTATCAGTTCAGTCAGTTTACTTGGCGGCAAAATAAGTGGATGTTTAGTTTCATATGGAAGCGTAGAGTTTTGCAGCCGTCCTCCCACTCTCAGTAAACCAGTTTCATCAAGTATCGGACTCAGTTTCAACAGAGGACCCTTTTTTATAATTTCAGTTTTCTTTAGTAGTTCTATCTCTTGTTGGTAATATTGCTCTTGAACGTTTTTCACAATCAATAGCGTAGCAGCGGATGTCTCATGTTTCGATAAATAACTTGTGCAATTAAATAATTTATTTCGTGTCGCTGCTACGAAACGAAGTATCCAGCTGACGATTCGAATTACACGGGTCAAAGAACTACATTTCATAAGTAGTGCATTAAATAATGTATTATTGTCTTGATTATTTTTAGTTGCAAAACAACAGTTACTAATCATTCCAATCTCTGTGCAGAATGATTGTTTTTTATCTGGCAATTCAGAGCCTTTGTATGTTTTAAGCCATAGGGGTCCTTCCCACCACAAGTTGAAGGTCATAAGTTTGGACGGCAGGAGGCCTCTGGTGGCGCAGTCGGCTGAGTTTTCTTCGCTTTTCACGTAATTCCATTGTGTTACAGGAATAATTGCGCGTATTTGTTTCACGCGGTTGGCGATGTATCGCTCTGACTTATTGACGTCACGCTGTAGCCACGCTAATACAACTTTCGAGTCAGTCCAACAGTGATAAGTTATTTGTTTTTCTTTAAAAGTATTATTGAGCTTTTCTAATAGTTTAGCCAATAACAGAGATCCAGATAATTCTAGCTGTGGTAAACTTATCTTTGTTTTTATAGGCGCCACTTTAGTTTTAGCGGCGACTAATGTTATTTTTATTACGTTCTTATTTTGAGCTCGGCAGTACACCACGGCTGCGTAAGCCTTTTCGCTGGCATCGCAGAATCCGTGAAGCTCAATTTCGTCACCACTTGTCGAAAGCCATCAGTTCAGTTTCAATTTTTGAATGTTTTCAAGGTCTTTTCTTATCTCTTCCCACTCTTTATAGATTTCTTCGGGCACAGTTTCATCCCATGAATAGTTTTCAAGCCATAGTTTTTGGAAAAGTAGTTTAGTTTTTATGATAACCGGTGACAGCCATCCAAGGGGGTCGTAAAGGCAACTTATCTCTGATAACAACGTGCGCTTTGTATGTTTTTGAGAAGGCGGTTGCTTGAAGTCAAAATAGAAATAGTCGTCTTGTGGGTTCCAATTTAAGCCGAGAGTTTTTGTTTTTTCAGAGTTTTCATGATTGAAGTTCAAAACAGTTTTCTTAGATTTCTGCTCTTCAGTAAGGTTTTGTAAGATAAGAGGCTCATTGGTTGTCCATTTTCTCAAGTTAAGTCCCCCGCCTTTCGCTAGTAGTATAAGGTCTTGAATTAAGTTTTTTGCTGACTCTAATGTATTGCATCCATAGAGTAAATCATCCATGTAACAGTAAGATGAAAGCACTTTTGCAGCTTCTGGGTACTTATGTCCGTCATCTTGTGCGAGTTGTTGTAGAGTTCGCATGGCGAGGTATGGTGATGCCTTGATTCCATAGGTTACGCTGCATAATTGCATCTCACGCAACTTCTCTTTAGGTGTGTCACGCCATATGATTTTTTGAAGTGGCTGTTGATCTTCATGGAGCAAGATGTTTCTGTACATTTTTTCCATGTCAGCTGTAAATGCATATTGGTGGAGCCGCCACTGTGATACTAGCGACATTATATCTTTCTGTAAGTTAGGGCCAGTATACATTAGATCGTTTAAGCTGTAGTTATTTTTAGCTTTCTGGGAGCCGTTGAAAACTACTCGCAACTTAGTGGTCGTAGAATCTTTTCTCAGCACGCCATGATGAGGAAGATAAGCTTGTGGTTGATTTTCAGTTTTTGTAGTTACAGGTTTCATATGTTCCATTTCTTTGTATTCTTTCATAAAAAGTTTGTACTGGGCTGCAAAATGTGTCTGTCTCTGCATTTTTCTTTCCAGTTGAAAAAATTGCTTCGAGTCTCCCAAGTATTTTTCAAAATCAGGTTTCATTGGCATTTTGACAATATATTTTCCATCGTTTTGTCTTTCAGTGGTGCTCGTATAGTATTTTTCACAGTATTCTTCTTCATTCAGTTCTGCGCAGCGGTTGTTTTGGTTGATATCTTCAGTTTCCCAAAAACGTGTAATGTTTTCAACTCCATCCATTATCAGTTCAGAGTACACATCAGCTCCAAGAAGTAAGTTTACCGGTCCCGAAATATTAAATTCAGGGTCGGCCAGTTTGATATTATCGAGATAGTTCCAGTTATCGATAGAAAATGATGTTGCGGGAAGTTTCTTTGTCAGCTTATTCATGATTAAAGTTTCAGTTTTAAAAGTGTAATTAGAATGTATTGATTTACATTCTAATTGTAATAAGCCTTTGCTGTTTCCACTGATGCTTCCAATTCCAGATACAACAGCGCTCATTTTTTGTCGTGGAAGTTGAAGTAATTGCGCGGAATCTTCCGTAATGAGACTAACTTGAGATCCCTGGTCCAGGAGCGCTCGCAAGGTGACGTAGTTTCCATGTACATTTTTCACCTTCAGTTGTACAGTCGTTAGCAAAATCTCTCTATTCTCATCTGTAATGCTATTCACGGCAGGTGGTCTAGTTTGAGAAGTTGAAGTTTCAAAGTTATTTTCATGTAATAATGTGTGATGAGCCTTATTACATAATTTGCATCGTTTATCGGAGTTACATGCTTTATTATTGTGACTATATAATCAGTTTTTGCAGAATTGCAGTTTTGCGACAGCGCTGCGCCGTGCGTCATTAGTCATATTTAAAAATTTGTCACATTGCATTAAAACGTGTCCATTGTGTTTGCATAGTGGGCATCGTTGAAGTGAGAAAGTAAAGTTATAAGTTTTATGCGCTTTTTCAGATTTGTTATAAAAAGTTGACTTCTTCTGACTGTCGTATTTTCTAATCGGTAGTTGATTGGATGCTGCTGACGGTCTAGGATTCTGACCATTTTGCAAAGTCTCGAGTGCAATAAACTTGGATTCCAAAAAGTTTATAAGCTCTTCTAAGTTTGGTAACTCTCTTGGCGCCTTAAGTCCCTTCACATACTCGGCATAGATCTCGCTATCAAGTTTCTTGCAAATTAAATGCGCGAGAATCGAATGCGAACCCGATAAGTCCAATCCAAGGTTAGTGAGACCGTTTAAGCACTCCACAGTGGTGTCATGTAACTTTTTGATGGAATAAGCATTATTGTTTTGTATTGTTGATTGGTTGAGCATCGTATTCATGTAAGATGTAAACAAAAGTCGTTGATTGTCATAGCGATGAGTTAAGATGTCCCAGCACGCATCATAATTTTCCGCGCTGACGTTCAAATGCTGCACAAGTTTTTCAGCTTCTCCTTTTAGTTTGGATTTCAGATGCTGCATCTTCTGAGTCTTGGCCAGCAAGGGATTGGAGTGAATGCTTTCGACGAAAAGATCTTTAAATGATGACCACAGGGTATAATTTCCATAGAAGTCTGGAATTTCTATTCTTGGAGTTGCTTTTTCATAATGGACGTTATTCCATATTTTATGGTTAAGTTGTTTTTTGATATCATCGTATGACTTTTCTATCTCACTGTACTCGTGTTCGTAAAAGTAATCTGTTTCAGGTGACAAATAATCCAGTTCGAAGTGAGTTTTTTCAATACTTTGCCATTTTGACTTAATGTCACCCAAGGCATCTTCTAATTCCCATTTTTCAGTTATGGTGACAGTCTCGTATTTAGATAAAGCGCGTCGCAGCATCTTGAAGTTACACTGCTGATAACGTAAAAGTTCGTTGCGTTTGTTACTCACAGATGAAGCAGCAGTTTCTTTCGATTCCCGTTGTTCAGAAATTCTTTGAACTCCCTGAGATCCAGAAGGAGTTTTAAATGACATAACAATCTCATTTTGCAAGTTCAAAATTTCGTTTTCAGTTTCTTCACAAAGAGCTTTAGTACGCTCAAAAATATTATCATTAAAGTAGTCAATATTCTTATCTTCTAATTGCAAAAGTACCTCATGATTCCTCTGGAATTCCTGCCATTGCGATTTCAATTCACTAAGTCTTCTTTCCAAATATTCTAAAGTTTTTCTTGATGCACTATCTTTCTTAAAGTTGGTGCAGATTTGCTTGATTTTCAGGAAGCTGTCTTGCTGACGCAGAATGAGTTCTTGAGTTTCATAATAGCTACCATAGATTGCATGTATACGCTCATAGATATTTCTAAATAACGAAAATATTTTACTTACCAATGATATGATATGACCGTATTTGTTTTGATGCCTTCTATTGGTCTTTTACACCACTTGACCACACATGACGTCATTTTTTACCACTTTTTAATGATTTTTTTGTCGTTGCGCTAACGACTGTCACCGAGCGCGTGACAGACATGACTAAACAGTGCTTCGGTTGTACTTTTTTAGCCCCGCCCACTCGGTTGTAGTTTGCGTGGTGCTATTTTTTGAGCAGAATTACACTTCCTTAGTATCTTTGTTCGTAGTTTCTAATAAACTCTCTCTTTTCTTTAAAATACAAACTGCAATTATTGTAAAGAACGCTAACGTCTGTCATCGGGCGCGTGATTGGCCCGACTAAATAGGTTTAGGTTTAAAGACTTTATTTTCAAAAAAGACTTACATAAGTCACTTACAAGAAAATAAAAAATACAAAGTAATTTTTTTTTACATCACCACCAAGCCTTAAATATTAGTAGTAATACTTAACCATAAAAACGAAATTTAGGTATAAAGTTCGTAATTTTCAATTATATAATGAGATGTTTGGACTTAAAGCTGTTATATAATTTAATATCTTTTATGTATGAAGGTAAGCTATTGTACAGTTTTGCTCCCTCAAAGGTGATGCTTTTTTAGCATAATTTGTACGTGCCCATGGAAAGACAAGTAAGCTTGGCCGACGAAGACTGCGTTTGCTTATTTGAGATTTTTTGGTGAATGCTATATGGGTTGTCATTTTTAACCCAATATTTATTTGAAATTAAGCTTCCATAGATTTTAGTTCGCTGTAGTTTACCAATTTATCTGATAGTTGCATTATTTCCATATAATTATATGGAATAAGCAAAATCTTTATTTTTAAAATAAATTGACTTTAAGGCGGAATAATTGTTTTTATTATTTTTTTTTAACTTACAAGAGTTAAGTCTCTGTCATTCAGCTTTTAGATTTAGACAATATTTGCTGAGAATACGTCATTTTTTTTTAATTTATTACTTAAGTTTTATTTATATTTCTGTTTACGTATATTATGTTGAATTATGAATTATGGGATACATTTTACACAACATTATGGCATTAAAAAATATGTATTTATTTTTTTAATATGTTTTAAAAGTCTCCATACCATGTGACAGTTCGAAATATCTCAGTAATGAAAAGTATGCAAGCAATATCACTTATTTCTATAATGAATATTTAGTTCTGGCAATTTCTAAACATCATGTCCTCTTTTTATCCGTTTTTTTTAAGTTTTTTTTAATAATCGTCGAGGTCTACGTCATCCAAAGGCTCGTCCAGTTGGAGGGATTGGAAATCAACCTTGTATCGCAGTATACCTGTTTTTTTATACCCGTTTTCGTCCATCCATTGAGCGGCAGGGGAAAAAGAAATAGCATACAATTAGTATTGAGTTTAAAAGCTTTATGATTAGTGATGTTAGATATATTTTTTACATATTAAATATTTATAAATGCACATAATGGGGTTGGCAACGCAAAGCTAATTGTAGATGTCGCTGCGTACGCTTGTTCCTAAGACAGTAGACGTTCAGAAAAAAATGTATGGGAAAATAGGTATTTATTTTGTGGGATTTTTTTACCGAAAAAGACCCATCGACCCAAAATGCATATAAAGGACTATTCTACAATGCAAATGCCGGAATTGAAAGCCAAATTAAGACGTTTTTATTCTTACAGAATTTATAAATTTTTTCGATATCCAGATTTTTCAGAATTTTGTAAGTGCCAACATTTTTAAGCATATTACACAGAATTTAATAATTTTAAAGCTAAAAAACTATTTATTTAAGTGAAAGTCCTTTGTTATCATAGCTCTCGTGGAACAAGCGTACGCACCGCCATTTTGACAGTTGCCTTCCCCATTGGAGGTTTTCTTTCAGTTTTAATGTTTTGTATGTGTGACAAATTAATAAATATATTTCTATCAGACTTAAGGACTTGTAGTTGGTTGGAATTCCACTAACTCTTAATTTATTTAGTTGCAAACTAGTATAATACTAACCGCAAATGCCTCAAAAGCCCCAAGCAGTTATTGATCAACTAATATTTAGTTTCATATTAGTTGGTTTTATCACTAAAGCCTTAAACCCTCAACGAAGCCGAGGTCTACGTGTTCTGCCCATCATCAGGACCATTTCTGTTCAAAATTATAGCTGGGAAACGATTTTAATTTGGTGTTAAAATAGCATTGCATACATTACCACGCAATGTAACGCGTACAACAGCCCGCGCCTGCGAGTGTATGCTACACAGCTGCGTGCGGCCGAGTTGAAGGCAGCGTTTATGTGCGTGCTCATGAGATACATTGAGTGATGACGTTTTGAAGCCATTGTTTGAATAAAATGAGAATAACGAATAAAATAAGATTTATTAAAACATTTTATCTACCCTCATATTGTAAAATTCGAATTATGAATTTCAAAACGAATTTATATTGACATACATTTTACACGCAATACCGAAAAAAAAATTATTTTATAACACCTTCACTATACTAACAAATTAAAATAAAGTTTTCTAAGCAATGTTATAAAATAACTTTTTTAGTATACACTCGCAGGCGCGGTCTGTTATACGCGTTACATTGCGTGGTAATGTATGCCAGCGGTTCCCGAATTCTTTTGGCCTCGGAACCCTTTTTGGTTAACCGATTTTCGACGGAACCCCAGCTCTAGTAAGACGTAAACTAACTAGGGTTGGCATTTTTAGGAACAGAAAATATGACAAATACAAGAATGCAAAAAAATTTTGGGTCTATTTTCTAACAAAATGTACGTTGAAATCATTAAAACTAGCAGTAAAACTACTGTAGAGTCTAGTAACTGGTAAAGTGTAATAAAAAAAAAGATAACTAGGTACCTAGGTAAAGGGAAAAAAGAGACTTTTGATTTAATGGTTTAGCTATTTTTTTCTGTTTCCATTCCATGCATATTGTGTATTGCTACGGGCCTGTCTCGTTAATTCCGCGTCATTTTTATATTAATGAATTCCGAACGAGACATGTCTTTTGCAATTCTGCTTTCATTAAATCTACAGAGCAACGGTTTCTGACATTAGAACATTTAAGCGTCATTTTAATTTTAATTTATTATATATGATATAGTTTGACTTTAAAAGAAGGACTTTTAAGATATAAAATATTAAATTAGTTAGAACAAAAAGATAAGTAGGATCTTGAATTTATAAACTCTTGAATTTTCGCGGAACCCCTGAGAGCCTCTCGCGGAACCCCAGGGTTTCGCGGAACCCTATTCGGGAACCGCTGAGCTACCTTTTTTGAGATACAAAGTTATTGAAGGTCAGTCGAAAAATTTTTTCAAATTTTTTATGTAATCTTATTTTATTCGTTATTGCCTTATTTTTCTACAGAAACATTATTAAAATTTTATGTATTTCGTAACAAACAATGGCTTCAAAACGTCATCACTCAATGTATCTCATGAGCACGCACATACACGCTGCCTTCAACTCGGCCGCACGCAGCTGTGTAGCATACACTCGCAGGCGCGGGCTGTTGTACGCGTTACATTGCGTTATAAAGTATGCAATGCTTTTTTAACATCAAAAATCAAAATCGTTTCCCAGCAATAATTTTGAACAGAAATGGTCCTGATGATGGGCAGAATACGTAGACCTCGGCTTCGTTGAAGGTCTTGTTACACCCGGTATGTGACCCGTGTTTGGGATTTTGTATATACAAAAAATAATGTTGTAGATTAGTTAATAGGAATTAGTGAAGTGATACTAACCGCCGATGCCACCGAAGCCGCGCACGAACTGACTCCCTTCTTGGCTCTTATCTGTGATGATCTCAAGCGTGGCGCCGAACGATTTGTAGTTATTCGCCAACCATTCCAGTAAAGGCTGACATTCTACCAGCTCCAATTCTACCCCGCTCTGAAAACAAATATCAGTTTTTTTTTTAATTTTATTTGGGAAACAAACAATATTTTAATACCTATGGATTAAAAACACCCATGATACACACATCAACTTTGTCTAGGGATACAGGTGTTATTTTCATACAAACGAGGTAACTTTGAAGCCTTGGTTTCCTGCCAGGGATGTACTGTGCTGTGTTCTGATGACGGCTATCCAGGGAGTGAATGGAGGAGATTCAGATCGCTATACACACCCAACTGATCTGACCAGCATTCTAAAAACGTAATGGGCATGTTATAAAAAACCGCGAAAATAGCGTGAAAATGTTTGGAAATCCTCAAACTGAGAATTCTGACCCATTAATCTTTTAGAATGCTGATCAGATCAGTTGGGTGTGTATAGCGATCTGAATCTCCTCTATTCACTCCCTGGATGGCCATCATCAGATTACAGCACGGTGCATCCCTGGCAGAAAACCAAGGCTTCAAAGTTACCTCGTTTGTATGAAGATACATGTCATGGGTGTAAATATTTATTTACACCCATGACATGTATCCTACTATCCTTACTAATATTATAAATGCAAAAATCCGTTTGTTTGTTTGTTACGCCTTCACGTCTTAACTACTGAACCGATCATCATGAAATTTTGCATACACGTTGTCAGGGGTGCAGAAAAGGACATATGGTACATTTCATCCAGAAAAATAGAACTATTTCCGAGGGATAGGCAAAACACTATCCACGCAGACGAAGTCACGGGCGCTCGCTAGTATATAATATTATAAATATCAAAGTTTGTGGGTTTGGATGTTTGTTCCTCAATCACGCAAAAACTACTGAACGGATTTGGTTGAAATTTGGCACACAGATAGAAGATAGCCTAGATTAAAACATAGAATACTTTTTATCCCGATATTCCCGCGGGAACGGGAACCACGCGGGTGAAACCGCGGGTGGCCGCTAGTCCTCTATAAAGGGAACTAGAAAAAGCTTCCCAAAAAAAGCAAAACGTCCTTCAAAAACCTTAAAAAACAGCTCTAAAAAAAGCAAGTAGTAATTTTCCAATCAACTAAAAACCGTTTAGTCGCATAATGCCTAATTCGCGAAATGGCAACCGAGTCTGGAAAGGACTAATTCGCGAATGGACTAATTCTTAAAAAGACTAATTCGCGAAATCGCTAATTCTGAAAAGAACTAATTCGTGAAATGGGTAATTCTTATAAAGACTAATTCGCGAAATGGCTAATTCTCAAAAGGCCTAATTCGCAAAATGGCCAACTTCTACCAACGCATGACAGCCCAAACAAAACATTTTATTATTTTTATACACCTACACACCTATCGGCAATAATTTGTACTAGTAAGATTGTTTTGCTTTTTGCGTTTCAATGTTTGTTGCTATCTGTGCTAAGCATGCTGCGATGATAGCTGCGCCATCTAGAATTCTACAAGAAAAACATTTTTAATCGCCCTGATATAGTCGCCTTACGAGGGCCATTTCTTTAGTATGGGATGAGGTACCATAGTATTATGTAAAGTCTGTTCATCCTTACTTGTCTTATTTCGTAAACAGTTTTTGACAGTTGTTATACGTCTTTTAAATTTAAATCGTTATTTCAAAATATGTTAGTAAGTTTATGAAATTATTGTTAATTTATTAACAATTTATTTCGTAATCTATGTGTGGAAAACCATTTGTTGTATTTTATAAATGATTATTTCAATAAAGAGTTGGGTGAAGATTGTTTACCATATAAGACAAGTAAGGATGGACAGACTTTAATCTGTGATGTTTATGGATGTTATTTTTATAAATGAAATGTAAACAAATTTTATTTTAAATTAAAATCTGTGCTATAGGAATCTGTGCTTTAATTTAAGAGGGGGCTCCCAGAATTTCTCAATATTTGAACTCAAATAGTGACGTCTCTACAATCTCAATGAATGTCAAATTCAGATATATGATTTTATGGACCTTCATTGAGTGGATAACGGCAGGATTTCAGAAATTATTGAGTTTGGCTCGATACTTTTATTTTCTGAAAACATGTCCTTTTTAGGGGAATTTTTGAAATATCTCTTTAATTATACATCGTTTCTGAGCAAAATTAATGTAAATCATTAGCAAATTACGTATTCCAGTGGCTAACGGCACCAAAATCGTATATAATAATTATTACTTTTGTTATTACCAAAAATAGATTATAATACCAGCGCGCTACGGGAGCCGCCTTCGTTAGTACCGCGCAGTGCGCTGTCGAGGTAGGACGTGTGCCGCTCGCGCATCGAATTTTGGCACAGTTTTACAATCCATACAGTTGTTAAACGAATGTACTTGCGCAGAGCAACGCAGGGGATCTCGCGAAGGGTAGGGCGGTTTCCCTCAAACTTTTATGATTAAGATTGTTTATCCAAATGCAAATACATTACATAATTAAAAATAATAGAAAACTAAAAAACCCCAAAAATAAAGTGACACGTAACATTTGGCAGTGCAACACAAGTACATGTAATTAGGCACATAGGTACTTGTAAATAAATTATGTATTATAGAATCAACAAATTTATCCCACGGCGTCCCATCCCATCATCAAAGGCGTTTAACAACTGTATGGATTGTAAAACTTGGTATGGGTAACAAACAGCAAAGCGCGCGTGTCCATTTTTCTGGCAGCGCCACGGTCTGCGATTTTTGCTTTATATATTTTGTTCATTGGTTATGACAAAAATATGTGAAACGATCTTTAATTATTCTAAACAATTAGTTTAGTATTATGGTATGTCACTATAAAATTACCTACCTGTAGATTCTTTCCATAAATGTGTATACTTGGAACCTGAACACACTGTATAAATTGTATTACTTATATGCACATAAGTAGGTAATTGCGTAAAAAATTTTGTGTTTAAACACTTGTGTTTATGGTTGTTGAAAAAGTTATGAAAATGTTAGTATGAAAAATGCAACTTCTTTAATATCCTCCATATAAAACGGCAACCGTAATATATTTTGGACTTTTTCGGCATCTACTATATTTTTACGAGTAATAATTTTAACAATACTATATTCTATGCAAAAAATGTTGGCAACCTTAGGATAGACAGACTTTAGAAGGTATATGTAGCTAGGTAGGTAGTAAGTACGTGTCATTTTCAACACTAATCTGAACTAGGTTTATTGATGTAGGTACTAGTATGTGTGAATTTGCGAATAACTCATCTAAGAACATACCTAACATCAATTTTAAAAACAAATACCAACAGATGACAACTGTCAAACTTAAAATAGCAATATCTCGAAAAGTAATCATCCTAGACTAGTGGTGTCTTTGAAGAAATAAAGGGTCTTAGTGAGATCTTCATTTTAGGTGACAGCTGTCAAATTTAAGTTTGACATTTAAAATGAAGATCTCACTAAGACCTATCATTTCTTCAAGGTCACCATCAATCTTAGGATGAGTACTTTCCGAGATATTGCCGTTTTAAATTTGACAACTGTCAAAAACGCTTTGTTTTTTTAAAAAGGCGTTTAGCCTGGAACCAAGTTCATGAGAACATAGCACTTTATGAGTTGTTTATAAATACCAAAAGCGATTGTATATAAATTTGTTCAACTTATAGTTTTTGAGATATTCAAGATTTTGCAGGGTAACGTTTTGGGATTTCCCATATCTCGAAAACTGTTTGTTGCAGAAGTTTAAAAAAAATACCAGTTATATGCCTTAATTTGTTTAAATTTGTTCAAACATACGTATTTCGATTCATCAACAAATATTGAAATAATTAATTGTTTTTCAAAACTGGAAAAACCTAAACCAGTACATTTGAAAACAAATAAAAAACAATTAAATATACCTATGTTATACCTTTTTAAGGTGTACAAATTTGGATTAACAAACTTTACGCAATATGATGATTTAAAGAGGTTTCTTTAAATTTCAGGCTTCTTATCAAATTTTCCACTTTGGCGATCGAATACGCAGCTGCCTATGAATACGAAACGATAGACTATAGTGAACAAATTTGTTAATTTTGTTAAAAAACGTCCCTGATAGTTTTAGCTTTAAATCTCGGATGGATTAAAGGTTTTTCAAAAAATTAGAAAGTGCCAGAAATTCTCATATAAACCGACTAAATTCCGGAGGCTACGAAAAAGCGATCACGCCATACTTGAGCGTAACCATCTGAAGAAAACAGCATAATAGTCATTTTTAGGTGGTACAGTCGCGTATAAAAAAGATAATAGTGTTCTGTATGACTTCGACTAACTACATGGTTAGGAAATGTGTGCCTGTGTTCGACGACCGCGACGCGACGTTTTTAAAAAGGGACAACTACATAGTGATATGACAAAAGAGAAAGAAATGTGAAAATCTCGCGTTGGACGCCGTGAAGTGACGTGTGATACCTAAATATTTATTGACCAAAAATAATGAATGCAACAATGTCAAATTATAAATATTTATTATTATTTTAATAATTTTACTTAATGTACTTAATTTTACAAAAATACTCGTTCAACGCATTCATCCATAATACTATTAGATAGGTCGAACCATGTTTCTTTTTAGTACTGATCTAAAAATCTAGTAGCAATTGGTATTGCTTAAAACGAATTTAGTCGAAAATAGCTAAAGTGATAATTTCACACTAGATAATGTAACTTAAAACATTTCAGATTTTGGCTACATTAATATTTTTCTGCTTGACTGTACTATATATATCGGTTATTAGGCTGCTAATTTGAGTAGAACACCCGCAAGTATGGCGCGAATGCGCGATCGCTTTTTCGTAGCCTCCGTAATTTAGTCTTTTGAAAAACTTTTAATCCATCTGAGATTTAAAGCTGAAACTTTCAGGGATGTTTTTTAACAAAATGAACAAATCTGTTCACTATAGTCTATTGTTTATCATTCAGAAGGAGCTGCGTATTCGATCGCCAAAGTGGAAAATTTGACAAGAAGCTTGAAATTTGAATGAAAATCTCTTTATATCTTCAAATCGCGTAAAGTTTGTTAATCCAGATTTGTACACCTTGAAAGGGTATATCATCATAGGTATATTTAATTGTTTTTATTTGTAAAAACAAATAAAAACAATTAAAAAGACGATTTACTCCTAAACTAGTGCATTTAAAAGATGCACTAGTTTAGGAGTAAATAGTTTTTTCCAGTTTTTAAAAAACAATTAATTATATTGACATTTGTCGATGAATCGAAATACTCATATTTGAATAAATTAAGGCATATAACTGGTCTTTTTTTCAAACTTCTGCGACAAACAGTTTTCGAGATATGGAAAATTCCAAAACGTTATCCCAGAAAAATCTTGAATATCTCAAAAACTATAAGTTGAATAAAATTTGCTGGGGTTACGCATACAATGGGGAATAGTAAAAAGCATTTTCTTTAATATTCTTTCTTTCTTCTTTATAAACGATATAGCTTCCCAAAAAAATATAAATACTTATTTATAATTATTAGCTTTATAATTGTAATGAGTGTTTTTAGAAGAGATCAAGCCTTGTTTGCTTGGTGAAATCTTAAAGAAACAAAACAATCATATAAAATATATATTTTTTAAATCGGTTGAATATTTTAGCACTTTAAAATCAGAAACCGGGGCGCTGCCAGAACGATGGACACAAAGCGCTCGCGCTGATAGCTGCGCGATAGTGTGCGGGAGCGAGACAGTTGCGAGTAAAATAAGCGGGCGAAGGGCAGCGAACGCACGTAAAATTTTTACAAGCGGACTCTTAAGTGCTTACCTCTTTGTCTGTGAAATGTGATTTGTCCTTTTCTTGCTCGGGGGTCAGATGTAAGATGGTCTCCACGCTAGTCGCATGCGACTTCAGCACGTATCTGTTATACAATTCATTTATTCAAATTTCAGTGCATAAGATACAATTGGCGGACTTAATGCTTTAGGGCATTCTCTAACAGTCGACCGGAAAGGGTGTTGAAGAAATAGTGGCAAAAAATATGGATAACTAAGTTTAAATATCTGTTGATCGAGGATCTAGCTACAATAACAACATATAAATACATAGCAATACATAAATAATCATAATTTCTATAATATTAATACAGTGACGGTCACATAATAAAAGATATCAGTCGATTTTCATACAAAAAGGCTTCAAGCCTTGGTTCTCCACCAAGGATTGACCTAGCTGTAATCTGATGATGGCCATCCGAGAGTGAATGGAGGAAATCTAGATCGCTACAAACACCCAACAGGGGCCCTACCGGCTAACTTACATGGCTATCGTAATCGCTTTCTTTTGACAGATGGATGTGACACATAGCTACTCCTTTTTGGCACAAATAAAACCTTACCAAAGAAAAGTAGCAATGTATCACATCCATCTGTCAAATTAAAGCGATTACGATAGCCATGTAAGTTAGCCGGTACGGTTCCTGTTCAAGGACCGGACCGGAGCCTTAAAGGGGTTTTTGATTGGGTATTTCATAGACTTGTTTTCAAAAACCCTATCGATTCGGTAAGCATGTCGCCAACTTACGCAAACGAATGGCTAACCATATTAATACAGTACCCCCTCTCATTCCGTGGGTGTCGTAAAAGGCGACTAAGGGAACACAGCCATCAGGAGACGGGCAGCAGCGTCTCCAAAATTCTTGGCCTACTGCGATCGCCAACCCGCCTGCCAAGCGTGGCGATTATGGCAAACCCCCTCATGAATGGACACATAGACCACATCCATACGCTGCGGCAGGTCATACAGAAGACCGAGGAGTATAATCTGCCACTTTGCTTGGCGTTCGTGGATTATGAGAAAGCCTTTGATTCGATTAAAACCTGGGCGGTGCTGCAGTCTCTCCAAAGGTGCCAAGTGGACTACAGGTATATCGAGGTGTTGAAGTATTTATACAAAAATGCCACCATGTCGGTCCGAGTACAGAACCAGAGAACAAATCCTATCCAGCTGCAGCGTGGTGTGAGACAGGGAGATGTTATTTCTCCGAAACTGTTCACAGCTGCGTTGGAGGATATCTTTAAACTCTTAGACGGGAAAGGACTCGGCATCAACATTAATGGCCAATACCTAACACACCTTCGTTTTGCCGATGATATAGTTTTTATGGCTGAGACCTTGGAGGACCTGAACACAATGCTCGAAGATCTCCGTAGTGCTTCCCAAAGAGTGGGTCTTAAAATTAACATGGATAAGACGAAAATCATGTCGAATGCCCATGTTGTGCCCACTCCAGTTCATGTTGGGAACACTACACTTGAAGCTGTTGACCATTATGTATACCTAGGACAGGCAGTCCAGTTAGGTAGGTCCAACTTTGAGAAGGAGATCTCTCGTCGAACCCAACTCGGATGGGCAGCATTCGGGAAGCTCCGAAAAATCTTCGTGTCCGATTTACCTCAGTGTCTCAAGACGAAAGTCTATGACCAGTGTGTGTTGCCAGTGATGACTTACGGCAGTGAAACGTGGTCGCTAACTATGGGTCTCATAAGGAGGCTCAAGGTCACCCAGCGTGCAATGGAGAGAGCCATGCTCGGCGTTTCCCTGCGTGATCGAATCAGAAATGAGGAGATCCGCAGGCGAACTAAAGTAACCGACATCGCTCGAAGGATTGCTCAGCTAAGGTGGCAGTGGGCTGGACACATAGCGAGAAGAACCGATGGCCGTTGGGGCGGAAAGGTTCTGGAATGGCGACCGCGCACCGGACGACGCTCCGTAGGTAGGCCCCGACAAGGGGGACCGACGATCTGGTGAAGGTTGCCGGAAGCCACTGGATGTGGGAAGCGCAGGACCGATCGTCGTGGAAATCCTTGGGGGAGGCCTATACCCAGCAGTGGGTGTCGTGCGGCTGATATGATGATGATGATGATGATGAACAATTAGGCTTAATAAAAAACACTATCGTAGGGAAACCTTTTAATACGCTTTCCGTTACAATTGGTTTAATAAAATAAACACTATCGATAGGGAAACCCTATCGATACGGAAACCCTATCAATACGGAAACCCTATCGATAGGAAACCCTATCAATACGGAAACCCTATCCGCTAAAAACGCTTTCCGTAACAATTGGCAATGAAATAAACACTATCGATAGGGAAACCCTAGGGAAAACCTATCACGATACGGAAACCCTATTGATAGGGAAACCCTATCATTTGGTACGCCTTTTAACACGCTTTCCATAGCAATTGGCTTAATGGAATAAACACTATCAATAGAGAAACCCTATCGATAGGGAAACCCATGTAACCCGTAAGTACGGTGTTATGAATGGTGTAATAAAATTGTTTATTGTTATTCAATAAAAAAAAAATAGATAATTATTAATAAGAATGATTAGCCCTGAATGTTATTTAGAATTAATTATTTAGAATGTTAATTTGAATGTTATTTATTAAGTAATTATTTAATGTAAATTTTGTAAATATTTCAAATTTTTGTTATATTTAGTAATTAATAGCCCTTAATTATATAATATTGCTATGCCCTTACAGGGCGTCACATGTAGACCTTATTAAATGTTCCACCTCACTATGTGTACGAGCTGCTGCCGACAATGTTGAAATTGATAAGAAATGATAAGAAGTTTTGATGAAAGTCACGAATTTAATTTGATTGATATTTTATACTAAATGATATGATACGAGTAAACATCGAGGCGATCGAATGAGTACTAAATATGATATTAAAATTACATTATAGTGCAGTAAAGTGCTGAATCGGCGATGACGCAATTGTGCGGTCGTATAGACCGTACATGTTGCGGGCGCGAGAAGAAAACATGATAAAACAAAAAATGTAAAAATGTAAACAAAGACGTAAAATGAATAAATGCTCAATAAAACATAAAAACTTAAAAATTTCATGCTTAGAGTCTCTATGCTTATAAAAATGAATGACTTAAATATTTCACACAATCACAACACTATTCACATTCACTAAAGCGCTTGCATGTGTGTGGTGACGTCGCCTTATCGAGTGCGCGTGCACTCGTAACGCTGCTGCTCGCCGTAGCAACTACATTGTTGCGAATGGGGGCTTGCCGTTGCGTTGGTTGATAAGCTCTCGCCAGTTCGATTCTCGGTTCATTGTTTGTGTAATGAGCGCTTAAGCCCAGTGATCGCTCGCTTAAAGGTGCTGGAGGTAGTCTTGCTAAACACCTTCGTCGTAGACGCCGTCCCCCATACAGAACGGCCACCAAAATAGCGGCTCCCAAAATCGTATAAATGACTGTATACTGATGTATGTCATGATGTGAAATTGAATTTGATAATCCAATATTAGGGTCGCTGTTTTTCATCTGATCGATTTCTTGACCAACGTGGAGAAGACGTTCTTGAAAGCGGTCATGCTCAGTTTTCTCCGTTTTCTCAATTACTTTATCAATTATTTTATATTGATGACGTCATTGATAGGAGCAATGTTTATTTCTTCAAGGTTAGGCTTCATCTTGAAATTAGTCATCTGTTGTTTGTGTGCCAATATAGTGATGTTCTCGTCCTTGATAGTACAGCCGTCGCCAAGAGTGATAATGCCGGCCTTGCTGAGTTGCTTCGCTGTAACTTGATGCTCGCATATTATTCTTATCGTACATTGCTCGCAACAGAAATATAAGTAGGTGTTTATTTTGTACAGTTCAACCCAATTATTTTTACAAGGTTGAGTGTCCACTTCGCATTCATTTGTGTTTTGATTTTTGATACACAGCTGATCATCTGATTTCATGTGGAAAATTGGTTTTTGAAGTGGGCAGAGGTGAGTTTCTGAGTCGTATGATGTGCATCTTTGGACTTCACCTTCTGACAAAGGAATATACGAATCCTTGAGTATGCTGATTGCTATGTGTTCGGCTGTGGGTTTGATGCTGATCATTTGTCTCCCAACTTGTTGTGGCACAGCGATAAGTCTATATATCTCGTAACAGTCCCTGCTGACTAAAGGGATTTGTATTTCAAAAATGAAATATTTGCTTGTCATTCTTGCCTTGACCTTGAGTAAGTGATATATGCTAGGTAAATTTGTTTGAATGTTTTGTCTGAAGGAAGTGAGTTCCTTGGCCAGTGTATTGGTTGCTTTTTCTAGTTCTGATATGTGCTGATTAAATACTTCTTGCTGTTTGGACATTGATTCTTCTACTCTTTTTAACAAGTTGTACTCGGCCTCGACTACGGATGTTTGGTTTTTCCATAAGAGGGCGAGGTGCTTTTGATTTTCCTTGATCAGATCGATATCAGTTTCGTATTTTAGTGCGAATTCCTCGTCGAGTATTCCGAACAGACTCCGCGCAAGATACCCGACCCCGTTGATAAGGCCGCGTCGCTTACGTTCAGCGCGTGTATTTTGCTGACCGAGTAAAATGTTGTTATAGTACTCGAGTTCGGTAGCTTCGTGACGTATTTGATGTAATAAGACTTGACACTTTGATTGTTTTGTTGTAGACGAACATATGATCTCAAGGTTTTTGTAGTATTTGTCCACCAAGGTCAACCCTTGCCAGTATGGCTCCATATCGTAATATACGATTAGTTTCCACTGATCTCTGATAAGGTGCATATTTGATAATTTATCCAAATAAATGCTCTGATTGCTTTTTAAGTTCAATAGGTTGTATGCACACTGAGCGGGCGATAAGATGGTGAGCAGCAGCATGATAGCTATCGTGATAAAGTTACATGCCATCTTGCCTCTTGTTTTTCTTGTTTTGATTTTGTCAGCGGCATCCGAGTTGTTGGTGCTTGTACTTGGTACTAAACTTGATATTTTTGTAATGGGTGTTTTGATAAGCCCATTCTTTGTTTTGATTGATACCACCCGAACGAAGCCATTCTTGCCGGGAGGTAAATTGGCATTATTGATGATGATGATGTCATTGATTTGCGGGTTTTCATGATTTTGCTGCCATTTGCTTCTGATATGGGGCAATATAAGAGGGTGCTTCATATTTTCATCAATGTTGGCGTGCTGTGTTCTTCCATCCATGAGATCATGTTTTCATGCTGAACAACTCCCTTTTGTTTGATGGTAAATATTTCTTTTTGATATTCCTTTTGCTGTATATATTTTATGATAATGTTTGTTGCTTTTCTGATTTCAGGTGCGGTCAGGTGCTGCGGTTTGCTAGTGTAACGTGATCCTGCGCGCAATACCCACGCAAGTATACGCGTCACTCGGGTCAGACAGCTGTGTTTGCTTATCAACTCGCTGATTACGTCATGACCGTGACGTCGAATGGTGACGTTTTTCTGAGGTGATTTTCCAAGCTCTTGATCTGTACTGTAGCATATTTTGTTGTCATCTTTCTTGTAGGTAGGTAGCCATGCTGGTCCTTGCCACCACAGTATTTTTTGATAAATCTGATCCATTTCATTGCAAAAAATAGCTCTGATATCTGCTGAAAAGGCGATTTTGTAGTGTCGCCATTTGATTATAAGTGTCATTATGTCAATCTGTAGATTCAGCCCACTGTACATCAAGTCGTTTGAGCTGTAGCCGGTCGACGTCCTTGATGACGCATTGAATTTGACTCGTAGCTTCGTAGTCGTAGAGTCGTCCCGTAGCACACAGTGATGCGGTAAATAATGACATGGTGTCGATTGCTGTTACGAGTACATTGTTGCATGTGCTCTAAATAAATATACTCTTTCATAAATGATTTGGTTGATTCTGCTATATTTTCATTTTTGGCAAATTTTCGCTCTTGTTGATATGATTGAACAACGGCTTTCTGTTTTGATTCACCCAAATTTTGCTCGATCTCAGGTTTTAGAGGTAGTCGAACGACATATCGACTATCACTTATTCGTTTGGTTTCTGTTTCAAATTGCTGATAGTTTAATCTTCTGATGACATGTCTATAGAACTGCCCTCCAAATTATGTAGAACAACATTACATTGATATGATGGTTTCAAGTTACCACATATGATCCAACCAAGGCGGGACTGCTGCGCTATCGGTTGGTTTTCATCTTGTCGCATGATTCCGCTCAAAATGATGTTTGCGTAGATATCTGCGCCTAGCAGGATATCTACCGGACGGCTGATATTAAATTCAGGGTCTGCTAATTGAATGCCTTCCAGGTGATCCCAGGTCGGTTTGCTGAAGGTGCGATTCGGTAAGTTGTTTACTAGGCTTTTCATGATGATGACGTCAGTACTGAAACTATAATCAGTATGAATCGAGGATGCTGTGATATTGATGACTCCGTTACAGTTATTTTCTGTTGTACCGATTCCGAAAATAACTCCTTTGCAGCGTTGTCTCGGTAAGGCAAGTCTCTGTGCGGCGTTTTCTGTGATTAGCGACGTCTGTGACCCTTGATCGATCAAAGCACGCATAGTGATAAGATTTCCATCCGCCGCCTGGACCTTGATTTGTGCTGTTGCCAGCAAAATTTCGGAAACACATTCTTGCGAAACATGTGAAACGTGTTTTTGTAAACTAAGCGTTTCGTTACTTGCTTGCTGGTTCGCTCGGTTATTTGATATGTATGATTCGTGTAACAAAGTATTATGATTCTTATTGCAGTGAACACATCTTTTCTCTGAAATACATTCCTTGCCGTAGTGATCATAAAGGCAGTTTTCGCATAAACTTAGTTTTGATACTGTCTTTCGTTTTGCTTCTGGCGATTGTTCTAGAAATGATTTACAATGGTAAATACCGTGTTGGTCATTGCACAAAGGGCATGGTGTCTTGTTACGTGTCATTGATTGGAATGTTTTCGCATTTGTATAATTTATAAATGCTCTATTTGATGTTTCTGCATTTGTCTTGATATTCATTGATTTTTTAGAGTCATAAAACTGATTTTGCTGATTGATTTTTGGCGCATCTTGCTTGCGTCGAGATGACTCTAATGCTGTAAATCTCATTTCCAAGAATGTCAAAAAATCTGATAAGGTAGGTAGCTCTCTTGGATCTTTAAGATATTCAAAATAATCATTGTGTGTTTCGGTGTCCACTTTTTGAATTAAAAGATGAACTATGAGCGGATCCCAAGTTGAAATGTTGACATCTAAGTTCTTGATAGCGTGTAGGCATTCCTTAGCGGTGTCATGGAGTTTTTTGAGTGCGAATGCTGATTGCTGATGAATGACCGGTAAGCCGAGAAGGACGTTCATGTGAGAGCTAAAAATCAAGCGCTTGTTGTTATAGCGGTGGTTGAGGATGTCCCAACATGTTCTATAATTTTCAGATCTAATTGGTAAGTGCTGGATTAACCTTTCTGCTTCTCCTCTGACCTTACTTTTTAGGTATTGCATTTTTTGTGCATCTGATATTGATCTGCTCTTATGAATTGACTCTGTAAATAAGTCCTTGAAACATGTCCATTGCTGGTAGCTCCCACAGAATGCCGGAATCTCCATTTTCGGTGTACACTGCTCTTGATGAGAAACAGCCCACATTTTTCTGTTGATAGATTTTTTAACTTGATTATAGCGATCTTCAAAATTGTAGTAGGTATTTTCGTAATGTACATCTTCCGTGGTGAGTTCACTGTCGATATCCCAATGTAAGGTGTCCACAGCGTTCCAACGACCTTGAACTGTGCGCAAAGCGTCGTCGAGTTCCCACTTCTCGGTAAGTGTTTCTAAATTGATATTGTTTAAAGGTTAACGCACATTTAGGCGGGCCGCAGCGGGGCGGGCCGCATCGCAAAAATCCGCTCAAATCGCTCCCATACATTTTATATGAACTATCGCACACTATGCCGGGGCGGAGCGGGCCGCATAATCCGTCGCGCATTTTGTTGCGATGCGATGCGGCCCGCCCCGCCCCGCTGCGCCCCGACTCAGTGTGCTATAGCAGGCGGATTTATCGATCGGGAGTCATCCGAAAATACCCCAAAACTTTTTTGTCGTATAAAATATTGAGAAAAAGATATCTATATCTTTTTCTCAATCTTTTATATTGATATCTATAGATATCCTATACATATAATTTTGTAAAAATACTCTTAATTAAAATTCCTTACTTGTTTTTTTCCTTTAGAAATAAAAAAATACTTAAGAATATTTTTCAATCTTAGATTATTTATATGTCTAGATAGAGTCTTAGGCTTTTGACGTATTAAACAAAACAGGCCAACTTTTTTAAGGTGGTGTGCATTTTTAGCATCATCGCGTCCAAAGAGTATTGTAATAAAAACTATGGCCGGCTCACACTACTGACAATGTGTGCGTGTTTTGGTCACCCAACTGTTGGGTGATATTTTTTCGACGCTGTCGTAGCTTCGACTGTCTATCTTGACATATAAATAATCTAAGTTTTCAATATTATTATGGCACATAACAATGAAAGTATCCTCTGCACTGACGTCCTTGTATAATGGACGTCGTCAGTGATCCTCTGCATCACTATATTTTTTGTTATACATTTATTAGAAGAAAAAAAATACTTAACTTGTATACAATTAAATTAAATTTGGTCTTAAAATAAAGCCACTATTTTCCTTTTTTGAAATTAAAAAACGCAGTGTTTATTTGACTTCTGATTTGGCATTGATCTGTCATTTGGTTGACAGATACCACAGCCAGAAATAAAAAACCGGCCAAGTGCGTGTCGGGCCACGCGCAGTAGGGTTCCGTGGTTACCATATAGCATACCTTATTTAATACCACTATCATTTTTCATCTGCAAAAATAACTTCTTGTAGGAGTACAAACTTTTTCATAGTGTTTGTATAAATGACAAAAAATATATTTGCTTTTTTGGAAAATTTGCTATATCTCTAAAACTACTGAATATATATGTCATTGAAACCAATTTTTGTTAAAAGTGTTTATTAAGTTCTACAGCATATATTATTTTTTAGATTTTTCACTCTCTTATTTTAAAAGTTAGAGGGGGGGAGACACACATTTGACCACTTTTGAAGTGTATAACTTTCAAACGGTTGACTTTGAGAAAAAATAGTTTGAGAAACCTCAATGTCATTTTTAAAGTCCTATCTATAGACACCCCGCACGTATAGGTTTGATGAAAAACATTTTTTCAGTTTTAGTTCCATGTATGGGTTAATCTCTTTAGGGTTCCGTACCCAAAGGGTAAAAACAGGACCCTATTACTAAGACTGCGCTGTCCGTCTGTCTGTCTGTCTGTCTGTCACCAGCTGTATCTTATGAACCGTGATAGCTAGACAGTTGAAATTTTCACATATGATGTATTTTTGTTGCCGCTATAACAACAAATACTAAAAACAGATTAAAATTAATATTTAAGGGGGCTCCCATACAACAAACTTGATTTTTTAGCCGTTTTTTGGTACGGAACCCTTCGTGCATGAGTCCGACTCGCACTTGGCCGGTTTTTTTTTATTTTTGTCTAAAAAGCGTAAATGGTTCACAGAATACATTTACCTACCAAGTTTCAACTGTGTAATCCTAATACTTTTAGAATAAAATGGCTGTGACATACGGACGGTCAGACAGACAGACATGACGATTCTATAAGGTCTCCGTTTTTTGCTATTGGGCTACGTAACCCTAAAAAGTACGGTAGATTATGAATCACAGATTAAAGATTTTAAAAGGTATACAACTTTAGCATTAAAGGCCGGCGGGCTGATTATCTAATTAGAAACCACCTAGCAACCGGTCTCATTTGACAAATGAATGTGATACATTGCTACTTCTTTTTGGGGTAAAAAAAACATACCAAAGAAAAGTAGCAATGTATATCAAATGAAACCGGTCGCTAAATAGTTTCTATTTAGATAATCAGCCTGCGGGTCTCTTTTGTCAAACATTGTTTTTGTAAGAGTAAAGTTAACACAAGAGAGACAGTAGGAAAATCTATACCCTAATAATTATAAGGGTAATTACCCTGCCGGATAATTTTTACCCTAAATCTAGGGTAAATTATCCTAAGCTGGCACCACTGTACTCAAAATCCGTCGATGCGATGCGGCCCGGCCCGTCACAGTGTGCTATAGGAGCATTTTGCGATGCGCTGCGACCCGGCCCGCCCCGTTGCGGCCCGCCTAAATGTGCGTTAACCTTAAAGCTCTTTCAAGGGCTTTGATGTTACTTTTTTGCTTACGGTACATCTCGTCGAGTTTGCTAGGGTTTCCTTTATCGACCTTGATAGATGACGATGAAAAAGATTTGCTTTGATTTTCAGATCGAGATGGCTGCTGTTCCGTTGGGGTTCCCGCAGTAGGTAAAGGTGATTGTCTCCTCTCTGCTTGCTGCCAGTCCATGCCACTTAATGGAGTAGCTGGTCTGAGCAGTAGTTTGGGGTCTTGATCCATATGCTTTTGAATGGTTCGTCGGCTCTCAGTGTAAAAATCCGACGCTTTCTCGTAGTGCTTTTCAGAGAAATACGTATAGTCACGGTTCTCACTTTCACACAACTTGATGTGATTTTCTTGGAATTCCCTCCAATACTGATCTAGAGTTTCCAAGCGTCTCTTGAGATAAGAAGGGGTTTTTCGCTCCGGACCGTCCTTCTTGAAATTGGTGATAAGTTGCCTCATGGCATCCATGAGCTGATTCTGAACTGATAGTAGGTTTTCCATGGTTGAAGAGTTCGAGCTTGATATAATTGATGTCTAAGTGCTGTTGCTACGCGTTTGTGCGTCACGTGTTCGTGCCACGCGCTTGAGCGTCCGCGGTGCGGTATGTGCGCCTGTCTCAATCTCACCGGTGAGACCCGCTGGTGGGAGGCCGGTTCGACCGATTCGCTACCACACTTAGAACTCAAAAACACGAGGGCACTGTTGATTGCTTCTAGATATAAAGTTTGATGAACGAACGGAAAGTCACAGGTTCCGCGTGCACACGAACTGTTCACGTTGTCACGTTGCCGATACACGTGGTCCCGCTTTTTGACCTTCCCGCGCGCCAGATCAAAATGCTCGAAGGACCATAAGCATGTACGAGCTGCTGCCGTACAATGTTGAAATTGATAAGAAATGATAAGAAGTTTTGATGAAAGTCACGAATTTAATTTGATTGATATTTTATGCTAAATGATATGATACGAGTAAACATCGAGGCGATCGAATGAGTACTAAATATGATATTAAAATTACATTATAGTGCAGTAAAGTGCTGAATCGGCGATGACGCAATTGTGCGGTCGTATAGACCGTAGACTATGTAATGTGATATGCAATAAATAAATACTGAATACCCTATCATTTGGGAAGCCCCATCATTTGAGAAGCCTTCTAATACTGTTTCCTTCACAATAGGGTTAATCAAATAAATACTATCGATAGGGAAACCCTATCATATGGGAAGCCATATCATTTGGGAAGCTTTTTAATATGGTTTCCCTAACAATAGGATTAATCAAATAACGGGGTTTTCCGGTCCCTGCTCCTGATCTGATCAGCATTCTAAGAGATATGTTTAAAAAACCGCAAAATTAGCGTAGAAATGTATGGATATCCTGAAACTGAAAACTCTACTCCTTATATCTCTTAGAAAGCTGATCTGTGGGTCTACCGCCCAAGTGTCGTCGACTTCGCCGTCGGCTTCATTTGACAGATGGATGAGAATCATTGCTATTTATTTTTGGTACAAATAAAAACTTACCAAAGAAAAGTAGCAATGTATTACAACCATCTGTCAAATGAAGCCAACGGCGAAGTTGCCGACACTTGGGCGGTAGACCCTGTGGGTCTAGGGTCAGTTGATATTTTCAAGCATTATACTTTTGATTTTGATACAAAATAAAATTGATGCATATTCCCTATTGTCTTTGTTATGTCAGTCAATTGTTTCCGATCTTTTCCTATGTCTTACTTTTCTTGAAGTATTGTAAGAATTAAATCAATTTAGTATAAAATGGTAATTTACCTCTGTATGTCGAGATTCTCCCAGCAGATGAGTGTTTCGACGGCGCCGAGTTCCAGAGCGCGAAGTGTGTCGTCCACACCGAAACAGTATTTACCGGTGTCCTATAGTAAAATTAATTCAGTCGTTATTTTAATCAATCAATCAATCAGTCAATACAGGGTTAGGTATTTGTAAAAAATAAATAAATTTAAAAAATATTAAAAACATGACTGCCCTGCTAAAAATGAATTCAAAAGTTAAATAACAAGTGTCATTGCAGTCGGGGGACCATTTTTACCGACTTCAAAAGGAGGGAGGTACTCAATTCGACCCGTTTTTTTTTTTGTATGTACACCAATTACTCGAAGACGGCTAAACCGATTGAAATGATTCGATTGAATTTTTGTGGAACAATTTTCAATTAAAGTGGTCTCCCGACTGCAATGACACTTGTTGTCTAACTTTTAATTCATTTTTAGCAGAACAGTCGTGTTTTTAATATTTTTTAAATTTATTTATTTTTATTTCACACATTTTAGTGACAAATTATCGTATATAGTTTTGAAATGGTCTCATTAAGGCCTTTCATTTGATGCCCATATTGTAATATTTAAAGATTTTTTTTTTCACATTTGTAAATGGCGTCGTACAGTCGCCACATTGACTTTTTTCAAAAAAATTATAGCCAGTGTCACTCGGAATGATGTAAGGATTCTAACGATACCCCATACATCCAAATCCGTTGAGCCATTTGGATGTTATGGTGGAATAAAGAAACTCACATACCCACAAACATACATGAACCCTGAACACATATACACTCCTTTTTGGGCAGTCGTGTAAAAAACACCAACAACCTCACAGGAGATAGATTAAAAGCGTCATAAACAACTATTTTTGTTATACGACTTTTCCGACAAAAAAAGTGACTTTCCATACTATTTTCATACATATTTATTTACATATACACATACATTTAGCTGTTCGGACATTTGTCCAGGCCCTATTCTTTATGCACAATGGGATAGTGCTTGGCTTACACCTCACCTGATGTAAAGTGACGATAAGGCCGAAGGTGGAAGCGCACTACACCCGGAATTCTCATCACTGAGGAAATGGCTATCTTACCTCTAACTGCCGGAACACAACAATTTTTAAATTGTTGTTATGGCGTCAGACTTAGGTAAGATGGTGGTAGCTAGCCAGGCGGACTTGAAATAAGTCCTACCACCAACCAAACCTAGTACAAATTGTACCCCCCCCTGGGAGTCGAACCCAGAACCCGTAAATATCCATTTTTCTTCTAATACATTTTGGTTATCTTTTTCTATTTGATTTTTAATTAATTTACTGTCCATTTATATTCATATTTATTACTATCAAACATTTTTTACGTATAATTTAAAATTAATTTAATTAATTAATACAGGAAAATTGGGGGTAAATGCCTTTATAAAGTTCTCAAGCTACAGTAGCGCCACCAAGCAGAATAAATTTTGTAACATCCTGCCATTAAGGCGGTTGTATGACCGAAAGTAGCGCCCTCAGAGGTTTTTATTTAATAAGTTATTTATAGAAAAAGATTTTTATAATGTTTATCGTTGAGATTTTAGGGCCCATGGTCTAGTATTTTTAGAAGGTATCACTACATGCCCTCGTAGTCATTCGTAGAAGTAGATAGCAAATGTGTCAAAAACGGCCACATTTAGCAGTTTTTCTATCTACTTCTAGCAGTGACTACTAGGGAATGTAACGATACCGTCTAAAAATACTAGAATGTAGGCCCTAAAATCTCCACGATAAACATTATTAAAATTGTGTATTAGAATTATAATATTAAATAAAATTCACCGCGGCGCCACTTTCGCTCAGGGTACCACCTTAACCCCCTGTGATAAAACAACAGTTACCTGTGAGATCTCGTCGAAGTACCTGCCGATGAGCTTCTTCTCCTGTATGAACTTGACGTTCTGCAGCGACTCGGCTGCGAGCTCGATGGCCTGGTTGAAACCGTTCTCGCCTCCGTACGACACGTCCACTAGCTTGATGATCTTGGCTTGGAGACGCTGTTCATAAAGAGTTTTATTAGTAAAAATTAAAGAAGAAAAAACATACACACATCAACTTTGTCTAGGGATACCTGGTGTTATTTTCATACAAACGAGATAACTTTGAAGCCTTGGTTTTATGCCAGGGATGTACTGTGCTGTGATCAGATGACGGCTATCCAGGGAGTGAATATAGGAGATTCAGATCGCTATACACACCCAACTGATTTAACCAGCATTCTAAAAACGTAATGGACATGTTTAAAAAAACCGCGAAAATAGCATGAAAATGTATGGAAATCTTCAAACTGAGAACTCTAACCCATTAATCTTTTAGAATGCTGATCAGATCAGTTGGGTGTGTATAGCGATCTGAATCTACTCCATTCACTCCCTGGATGGCCATCATCAGATCACAGAACGGTACATCCCTGGCAGAAAACCAAGGCTTCAAAGTTACCTCGTTCGTATGAAAATAACAACTGTATCCCTAGACAAAGTTGATGTGTATATTCACTTCTCAAGGTTGTGTAGTATTTACATGGGCAACTAAGGCCGCCAACTGCAATTCGACCTAGGCCACAGGTGACTAACAAAATTATCTGATCCGGTGTCCCAAACTGGAACTATGTTATTACATAACGGGTTTAACAAGACACTCAACAAAGCCGAAGTCCACACATTCCGCCCATCATCAGGATCATTTTTGTCTTGTAGACTATACCTGGAAAACCAATAGCTACAAAGTTATTGAAGGTCAGTCGAAAAATTTTTTCAAACTTTTTATGTAATCTTATTTTATTCGTTATTGCCTTATTTTTCTACAGAAACATTATTAAAATTTTATGTATTTTGTAACAAACAATGGCTTCAAAACGTCATCACTCAATGTATCTCATGAGCACGCACATAAACGCTGCCTTCAACTCGGCCGCACGCAGCTGTGTAGCATACACTCGCAGGCGCGGGCTGTTGTACGCGTTACATTGCGTGGTAATGTATGCAATACTTTTTTAACACCAAAAATTTAAATCGTTTCCCAGCTATAATTTTGAACAGAAATAGGATGATGAGCAGAATATTTAGACTTCGGCTTCGTTGAGTGTCTTGTTACACCCGGTATTGTTACCTACGTTACGCCATCAACTACATAGATGACAGCGACGCCATCACGTGCGATTCAATGGGGAAGGCAACTGTCAAAATGGCGCTGCGTACGCTTGTTCCACGACAGCTATGAAACAAAGAACTTTTACTTAAAAATATCGTATTTTTAGCTTTAAATGATTAAATTCTGTGTAATAGGCTTTAAAAATGTTGGCACTTACAAATTTCCGAAAAATCTGGATATAGAAAAAATTGATAAATTCTGTAAGAATGAAAACGTCTTAATTTGGTTTTCAATTCCGGCATTTGCATTGAAGAATAGTCCTTTATATTCATTTTGGGTCAATGGGTCTTTTTCGGTAATAAAATACCACAAAATAAATACCTATTTTCCCATACATTTTGTTCTGAACAAGCGTACGCAGCGACATCTACAATTAGCTTTGCGTTGCCAACCCCATTTAGGAAGCGACTTGCTAGGTGACTAAAGTCGACCGTCACAGGTGACTAAAAAAGACTCATGTAAATAACCCATTACGGGCTTACTAGACCCGACTTACGCGCTCGACGTCAAAAATCAAACCAAATACCAACTAAAATCAAAGTACTTTCAGTAAAACCTCGCAAGTATCCGTTAAAAAGTGATTTATTTCAAGAAAAAAAAAACATTTAAGGCCGGCCACACACAGACGGAATCACGCAACGGAATTCCGTACGTACGTGATTCCGAACGCAGCAGCTGCATACAAAATCTATGGGCTGCCACACACAAGCGTGTTTTTTCCGTACGGAATCTTCATACATTGTCGAAATTACGTTCGGAATTCCGTTACGTGATTACGTCTGTGTGTGGCCGGCCTAAATCGGTTCATAAACAAAGAAGTTATCACCAAGTATTCATGAAATAGTAACATAATAACTGTCGAGAACCGGCCAGAATGAGACTGGCCACATTCGGCCGGTCCGCGCTAATAAACAGTTGCGTGGCAACTTCCACCACCCTCCGCATGTAGTTGTGCCGTTTCTTTCTACTAAATTAGTTAAGAAACTCACCGGATCAAACAGCTCAGTCTTGATGTCGACAGGACCGGCCAGAATGAGACCGGCCACATTCAACTTATCTAAGGCCGGGTCTCCTGCGCCGTGTTTTTGTGTTTTCAAACATCAAAACAATGTTTTCTCAACATGTTTGGGGCGTGGCCTATGAGTTTTGTTTTGCAAAAACACAAAACATGTTTGCCGCGACGAACGGAAAACATCCCCCGCTCTCGCCTGCGGGGAGGGGAAGTAACTCATTTTGTGTTAGCGCTCACTAGATGCAGACGTCTCGCCTGCGTTCGTGTGCCATTGTTTGATTTGTGTTTCGATGGATTTGTGTAATTGTCATAGTGATGGAGTGGAATAAGGAGAATACTTTATTTTTAATCGAGTTACTCAGAGAAAGACCGATACTTTGGGATGTTGTGGTGATTGGGATGAGCCGTGATTGGCCGAAAATTTTCTAACAAAACATGTTTTCAAAACAAAATCTAGGCGCAGCGGACGTGCGGTTATGCTAAACATGTTTTCAAAACAATGTTTATTCAACATGTTTTGTTGAAAATTAAGCGCAGCAGACCCGACTCAACAAACAACTATACACAGCATAAACTCACCAGATTAAACATATTACACTGCGACAGTTCCGTCTTGAAGTCCGCAAAACCGGCCAGAATGCGACTGGCCACATTCAACCTATACTATCTAAGTAAATTAGTTGCAAAAACTCACCGGATCGAACATATTATCAGACTGCGACAACTCAATTTTGAAGTCCGCAGAACCGGCCAGAATGAGCCTGGCCACATTCGGCCGGTCCGCGCTAATGAACAGTTGTGTGGCAACTTCGTCCACTTTCTTCCGCACGTATCTATCTACTAAATTAGTTAAGAAACTCACCGGATCAAACAGCTCAGTCTTGAAGTCCACAGAACCGGCCAGAATGAGACTGCCCACATTCAACTTATCTAACAAACAACTAAACACAGTATAAACTCACCGGATCGAACATATCATACTGCGACAGTTCCGTCTAGATGTCTGCAGAACCGGCCAAAATAAGACCAGTTACATTCAACCTATCTTAGTGAATTAGTTCCAAAAACTCACCGGATCGAACATATCAGACTGCGACAGCTCCGTTTTGAAATCCGCAGAACCGGCTAGAATGAGTCCGGCCACATTCGGCCGGTCCGCGCTAATGAACAGTTGCGTGGCAACTTCGGCCACCTTCCGCACGTAGTTGTGCCGTTTCTCCATGCGGAGACGCGCGAAACGCAACGCGGACTGACCACCGCGCCCGTGCTTTTTAGGCAAGTCTACTGTGAACTTGTGGAGTACCTGGAGAAGGGAACATTCATCATCAATCATCAAACTGTATTTTTTACTACAAACACAGGCCTTTCAAAGTCAAAATAACTTTAAATTCTATTATTTTCCTACCACCCATTCTAGCTTTTATAACATTGGTTCCTAACCTAGGGATAATTACCCCCGCAGGGGTAAAGCATTCTATGGGGGTAACACAGGTGGTAGGCCCATCTGGTACGCCAGTAAGAATGAATGAATAGAATCTGTGTTTATTCTGTGTTTTAGTTGTAGAAGATGTTTGTTAAGTTTAAGGTGCAGAGACCAATAAATGTATTTTCTTTCTAGAATAGAAAGATCCCAGTATAGTTCATTTCAAATAACATTTCTTCAATCTCCAATGACACTATTTGCTGCCCACTCTGGGGGTAAAGTCTGCTTCCCTACTAGGTGATATGGGTAACAATATTGAAAAGGTTAGGAACCACTGCTTTATAAGGATGCCCTTTTTATAGTCCTCACCCCAGAGGTAAGCCCCCCTCTCCCTAAGGAGGATGGGCAATAAAACCCACCCAGCTGGGGCTCTAAGCTCTTCAGAGCCCCTAAAAAACTTGAGATATTTTTTTCGACTCAAATGAAATTGCTTAAATGCGCCTCAATCACAAGTTGATTACACTAAGTGTTTCTTCAGTTATTAATACCTTCCAAGAATTCAGGTCAAAAGCAACAAATTATGTTTTGGGTTCAAATAGCGAAATAGTAGTCATTAAATTATTTAATTATTTAATTTTCAATCAGGCCAAGGTCTAGCAAATACTGACACACAAGTTATGTAACCAGTAACCTTTTAGGCGGAGGAAAGGTAGTGTTTGACTGGACAATGATGTCGCTCAACATGGCCTCTCTTCTACGTTACCATCAGTCCAAATGGTAACGTGGCGCTTGGTTCTAGGGGAGAGCGCAGGTCGTGGAGATCCCTAGAACAAGTCTGGTTGTTAACCTGCCCGTGGTGCCGCCTGCTTTTTGATCTGGTTCCCTATGAAACAGATGTAGCCAATCAACAATCAGACGTATCCCATCTTTACCTATTACTCACATCCCTACCTCTCCCGAAATCCTATCTATCCTGTCGGCTGATTCCTTCTCAGCCACCTTCTCCACCGGCACGGAGGGGAGCGAACCGGTGGAGTAACAGCTCCTCCTGCACTACGGCCTGTGCAGTTGAACGCCGTAAGGGGGGATGAAGGAATCCTGGAGGGTTGAGTGAAACGGGGTCGGCGGTAGTACCTTTGTTTACACAACACGCCCTCTTTGGTCTGGATTTCACCCGAAACGGTAGCCTTTCTGGGTAGCGCCAGGGAGGAAACGGTCACGTGTCCCGTCAGAGGGCCGCGGCGAGGTGTGGGGAGGTCCAGCTTGCTGGATGGTTAGGGCCATGCTGACGAGGCAAGAGTAGGTGGAACCACTGGGATGCTGCTTGAACGGCAACCCAGCCACCCGTCTCGAGTCTCTGATGTCGCGCCTGAGCACCAACTTCCTGCACCTATATCCGGTCGGTAGTCCTAGTGCACCTTGTTTTTAATACAGGGCACTCCCAAATGTGCGGGCTCCATGGAGGGTGGGAAACTGACCGGACGAATTTTTACATTTATCTTAACAATGGATCATTCAATGTTCAAGACACCGATACCACCCGGCAATGCTGGGTCACTCTCCCGCGGGACGGTCGAGCAATCGAAAGCCTCGCGCGAGAATACCACTCCCGAAGGGAAACCTGAGGGAACACACCAGGGGGAAGCTGAGAAATCGGCGCCCTCTGGACCAACTACACCTGCTCCGCAGGCCACCATTCAGTCGGTGATCGACGACCGGTGGACGGTGGCTGGCAAGCACGGGCGACAGCGCAAATCCTCTGAAAAGAGGGTAGGCGTTGTTCCGGCGCGTGATGGGCAGCCACCGGCCGACCGGACCGGAGTCAAACGCAAGAAGCGGAGAAGGGCTAAGACCAAGAGTCTTAACCCGTCTACGCCAATCGGCGCCGACCCCGGTAACTCGAACACCGACAAGTCGTCGGGACCGCAGGCTGCGGCTCAGGACGGTCGGGGAAACCTGACCAGACCTCTGCCGCTCCCGGCTAGTACCGGCGCACACTCGGGGGGAGGGTCAGGACCGCAGGACGAGGCTGGGAAAGGACGGGGAAACCCGGCTGGTCCTATGCCACCTTCTGCCAGTACAGACCCGAACCCCACTACAGGATTGGGAGGGCGGATGGAAGGTGGGAGGCGGGGAAACTCGCGCCCACCCAAGTCAGCCCGACGTGCTCCCAATCCCCCGCAAGGGCGCAGGGCCACCATGGCCCCCCTCAACACCCCGGTCGCAGGAGCTGCTGCGCGGCCTAAACCCAAAGCCAAAAGGCCCCGCCTGGATGAGACTCTCTCTTCTCGAGGCGAGTCCAAAAAGCTGAAGGCAGAGCTGCCGAGCGGTTCCTCGACTGGTGCGCGAACCTACGCTGCAGTCGCAGCCACATCCAATGAAGTCAGGTTTGTCATCACATCGCCTTCGGGTTACATCTCAAGGGCGGTGGCTGAGCAGATCGAGGCTGACTTGGAGGAGGCTATGGTGCAGCAAATACTCCTGGGCACCTACGAAGCAGGTAAAGTCGCCTTCTGTGGGAAGCCAGTATATAAGGACGGGTGCTTACATCTGGCGAGCACCAACAACACAACCCTGGAGTGGGCGACAGAGTGGGCGGGAGGACACCACATAAAGGACGTGGGAAAGCTCAGTGTATTGAGAACTGAGCAGGTCCCGAAGAAGGTCCAGTGTGGTTTCGTCCTGCCCAAGCTCTGGAACCGGGAGCAAGGAATGGTGGGTAAGGTCCTGCATTTCTCGAATCCAGAGCTCCAGGTGGAACGGTGGCTCGTGAACGGGTTCCAGACCCAGGAGTCTACCAACCGGACATTTATCGTCGTGTCAGTGCCGACGGACATCGTGCCGGTGATCCTGGCGAAGGGTCGCCGAGTCAGTTTCTTGACCGGATCGGTGTACCTGAAGTTCAGGAACGCCAAGGGTAAGTTTGTCGACACTCCACCCACCGACAACCCCCGCGAGTCCCCCGGCGGCGACACGACGACAACACCAGCCGCACCAGCGGCTACTACTGACACCGCCGAGCCGGCCACAGCGGAGATGACCATCGACGCTGCTGCCGCCGGTCCCTCCGGCAGTGAGGCTTCGCCGAGGAGCGAGGAACTCCTGCTGGGGCTCGACGAGTTGGCCTTGGAGGACGTTGTCTGCGTAGATGGCGTCCCTCTCTAAGGCCCAACTCATACAAATTAACCTCCAGCACAGCACAACCGCAACGGCTCAACTCCGACGCTGGCTGGAGACCAATACAACGACGGTCGCTCTGATCCAGGAGCCGTGGATCAGGGGCGGCACTGTGCAAGGACTCTCCAATATTGGAGGTAAGCTCATACATGCCGCCGTTGGCGATGTAAGATCGTGCATATACACATCAAAAGATATCGAGACACAGCCTTTACTTAATTTCTGTTTCAGAGATTTAAGCACTATTAAACTGACAATTAACAATGAAAACAACAGTCAGGAGTTGGTCCTGGCATCGGCATACATGCCTGAAGGGGAGCAAGCGCCACCTGAGGAGGTAGCGTCGCTTGCTCGATACTGCAGGGAGAACAACATTGAGCTAATCATCTCAACAGACTCCAATGCCCACCATCCGCTGTGGGGAGAGGAGAAAAGCAACACTAGAGGTAACGAACTTGTAGAATTTCTGCTAACAACCAATCTAGAAATAATGAACATAGGTAATAAACCGACTTTCGTCGCGAGGAGGTGCAGAGGGACGATTGTCGACCTAACACTTGCAACACCACTAGCGGCATCTATGATAGCGGACTGGCACGTCTCAGACGAGGCCTCATGCTCAGATCATAGATGGCTACGTTTCAACATACAGGTACCTACCGTCACCATTGAACCTAGAAGGTATCCAAGGAAAACAAACAAACAACAATACAGACAACTCTTAGCAGAGAAACTTGACACAAGCTGCGACAGGAGGGTCTTCTCGACCGCTGTACAGCTAGAGGAACAGGTAGTAAAATTTACCAATACTGTAAGACAATGCTTTGAAGAAGCCTGTCCCCTGAAAGCTCCCGGCTCGGAGGGCTCCGGCAAGCACCAATGGTGGGGGCCGGAGCTTGAAAGGCAACGTGAGATTGTCAGGAAAAGGCTAAACAGGGCAATGAACACCTGCGATGACTACGACTGGGACCGATACAAAGATGCTAAGGCTGAATATAAACGTAAAATAAGGTACTGGAGGACCTCATCCTGGAGAAGGTTCAGTAATGAGATAAGCTCCACCAAACAGGCAAATCGGGTAAGGAAAGTATTGTCTAATCAGGGTCCTGGTCCACTAGGTAACCTGAAGAAACCCGACGGCACAATGTCCCGCTGCCCGGAGGAGACAAATGCTATTCTAATACAGACCCATTTTCCAGACTGCCAACTCGTACAACAGGTAAGCTGGCAAGACAAACCTGTGCAACCCACTGAAGACTGTTGGCGTTATGCCGAACAGGTAATAACACCTGAAAAGGTAAGAAGTGCTATTAAGAGCTTCTCCCCTTTCAAGGCGGCTGGAACGGACAACATCTTTCCCGCACTACTACAATGGGGAGAGGAGCAAATAGTTCCAGTCCTCACCCATCTACTACAAGCCTGTCTGGCGCATCGCTACACCCCGCACCTATGGAGGGAAGTCAAGGTAGTGTTTATACCCAAACCAGGTAAACCCGACTACACTAATCCGAAGGCTTTCAGACCGATCAGCCTCACAACCTTCCTGTTGAAAACTATGGAAAGAGTCTGTGAGTGGTATCTACGAAGTGGAGCTTTGGCGAAACTTCCACTACATAAACATCAACATGCTTACAGCGCTGGAAAATCCACTGAATCAGCCCTTCATCAATTAGTCGGTAAGATAGAGGAGGCTATCCAAAACAAACTCATCTGTTTAGGCACCTTCATCGATATAGAGGGCGCCTTCGACAAAACTACATTCACCAGTATTGAGGCAGCACTAGTGAGACACGGTGTCGATAAACAACTCGTAGACTGGATCGTGAATATGCTACGCAACAGAATGGTACAGGTGTCAGGGGACGTCGGCCAAAGGGCCCTGGTGGCGAGAGGATGCCCCCAAGGTGGTGTGCTCTCTCCACTTCTGTGGAACCTGGTGGTAAACGACTTGATCTCCCATCTTAACTCTAACTATTTTTACACTATAGGATATGCGGACGACATTACCATACTAAGTATAGGTAACCAGGCTGGCATAACCTGTAACACCATGCAAGCAGCCCTGAAGAAGGTTGAGGCGTGGTGTCAAAGACACGACCTGACTGTCAACCCCGCGAAGACGGAAATGGTAATGTTTACAAACAAACGCCTGGTAGGCGATTTTCGACTGCCGAAACTGTTTGGAGCTACACTACAGCTCTCTAACGAGGTAAAGTACCTAGGCATAATCCTAGACAGCAAACTTACTTGGAACAGCCACTTGGAGTACAAAACGCAGTCCGCCAGCGTCATTTTATGGCAGTGCCGAAAGATGATTGGTAAGCGTTGGGGCCTAGCACCCAAACTATTCCTCTGGCTATACAACACGATCATAAAACCCCTGGTAAGCTATGGATCTGTAGTATGGTGGCCAAAAGCCGCCCAAACCACTGGAGCCAAAAAACTACAGGGACTACAACGTCAGGCCTGCTGCGCCCTCACTGGATGCATGAGCACAGCTCCTAGAGCTGCTCTAGAGGTAATGCTGAACATAACACCACTGCATCTCCACATTCAACAGGAGGCAGCCAAAACAGCGTTAAGATTAAAACAACTGCGATCTCTAAAATTTGAGAGGGTAAGACATCTCAGTGGATTACTGGAGGATTGGCTGAACACCCCTCTTATCGAAGCAGTGTGCGACAAAGTTAAGCCAACCTTCATTTTCGACAAAAAATACAGAATACACCTGACAGACGACATCAGCTCCAAGAAAAGACACAAGGCTCTCCTGATTTACACTGACGGCTCTAAGACCTCATCAGGCACAGGGTCGGGCGGGCGTTTTCTCAGAGGACCTCAACATACAAATTGCATCCCCCTTAAGCTCATACAACACGGTCTTTCATGCCGAGTGCGTGGGCATAACAATGGCGGCTCGAGCAATCGAAACAAGGGAGGTAAAAGACCGCGACATCTTAATTCTCTCTGACAGCAAATCCGTTCTACAGGCTCTCCAGGGCAGTCGCATCACATCGAGCCTTGTACTTGAGTGTCACCACGCCTTAAATACAGTAGGTGCACTTAATACTATCACTATCCAATGGATCAAAGGTCACAGTCGATCACGGGGAAACGACGCAGCCGACGAACTGGCTAGACGCGCATCTGGCTCGACGCCTGTTGGCCCAGAGCCGATCGCACCTATCCCGACAAGCTGGTTTGCAAGTAAGATCCGCGAACGCACCATAGAATTACACCAACAGAACTGGAGCTCGCTGGACTCGTGCAGACAAGCGAAACTCGCACTGCCGCGCGTGGACGCTCGTCTATCCAGTGCCCTGATACAACTGTGCAGACCGCAACTTCGCCTGGTAACAGGTGCTATTACTGGTCATGGACAATTTAACAAACATCTTTTTAACTTAGGTGTCACGGACAGTCCCCTATGCAGAGGATGCATGGAGGAAGAAGAAACAGCCGCCCACGTTCTGCTGGAATGCAGAGGGGTGGCCCCCTACCGGGCGAGGTACCTCGGCTCGCCGGGCAGCGTCCAGGAAGCGATCACGAATGTGAAAGCCCTTGGAGCGTTCCTGGCTGAGCTGGGCTGGCTGGAGTGATCCGGCCGAACATCCTCTGACGCAAAATAGGCGCAATAGACGTCGAGTTGCGGAAACCGCCTGCACAGATAAGAAGAAGAAGAAGACCAGTAACCTTATAATATCACACTTGTGAAAAAAAAACCGGCCTAGTGCGAGTCGGACTCGTGCACGAAGGGTTCCGTATCAAAAAACGGAAAAAAAATCACGTTTGTTGTATGGGAGCCCCCCTTAAATATGTATTTTATTGTTTTTAGTATTTGTAGATATAGCGGCAACAGAAATACATCATCTGTGAAAACTGTCTAGCTATCACGGTTCATGAGATACAGCCTGGTGACAGACAGACAGCGGAGTCTTAGTAATAGGGTCCCGTTTTTACCCTTTAGGTACGGAACCCTAAAAATTGACAACATTACATACATTGCTCTGATTCCAAAGAAGCTAAAGCACTTGTGTTACAGAAAACACCTAGACCTGAGACAGTATGGAAGACTTCGTCTTTTATATTGACCCATCTGGGGATTGACCCGAGACCTCGATAGTGATAACTTGAAAACCGGCATAGAAAGCCACGTCCATAGAGGTTGTCGAATGTACAACCTGTGCAGATAACAATGAGTGGGAGTGAGAGAGCAATAGGTGTGTCGTTTAGTGTGAGAGAGGGTCCCCAGAAAAACAAAAAAAATAATTGAAACAGGTTTTATGATGGAACTAGCGGCCGCCCGCGACTTCGTCTGCGTGGCAAGGTTTTTTGGTATCCCTCGGGAACTATACTTTTTTTCGGGATGAAAGGTACCCTATGTCCTTCTCTGTATCCCTAATAACGTGTATGCAAAATTTCATGATGATCGGTTCAGTAGTTAGGACGTGAAGGCGTAACAAACAAACAAATAAACAAACAAACGGACTTTCGCATTTATAATATTAGTAAGGATTACGTTCTCTCGCTAGTCATAGAATGTAATTCCATCTTAAATCCATTCAATTGTTATATATATAAGCCAAATAAGAGAAACCCATGTAAATGAAATACATGTGGTGGCCGGATAATTAGAAACACCAGTAGATTTTCATACAACGAAGTAACTATGAAGCCTTGGTTTTCTGCCAGGGATTGATCTAGCTGTGATCTGATGATGGCCATCCAGGGATTGAATGGCACAGCTAGATCAATCCCTGGTGGAGAACCATGGCTTTCAAAGTTACCTCATTTGTATGAAAATCAACTGGTGTTTCTAATTAGGGGTGCATCCGATACCGATACCGATATATCGGCGATACTTCGGGTTTTCCAACATATCATATCGGCATCGGCGATATTTTTAGCGTCGATACAACGATACTTTTCATGAATTTTTTGAACAAAAAATAATATGGCGGCTGTAGTCAATATTTTGAATATGAAAAAATAATTCTTCAATTATCTCTTATATAAAAGTGAAGGGGTGACTGACAGACTATTACCCAGCCCAAACCACTAAACCTAGAGACTTGAAATTTTGTACTTAGATATTTTATTTAGTGTGAACATCCACTAAGAAGGGATTTTCGGAAATTCCACCCCTAAAGGGTTGAAAAAGGGGTACAAAGTTTGTATGGAAAAAAAATATTAAATAGACATTTCAACTTGAAACTTCGTAGGAGTACTTCTAAATACAAATAAGCAAACACGTGTTTCGTGGTTTTCCGAAACTCAACCCTTTAGGGGGTAAATGGGTAAAAAAGCCCAACATCGATATGCGTGTCGTTATCGAAGTTTTATGGGATGTTGATTGCGAAAATGGCATTTATTTTTAAGTGATGGACATTATTCAACCCCTAAAGGGGTCAAATGGGGTTCAAACTTTGTATTGAAAATATATAAAATAGACATTACGACTTAAAACTTCCTAGGAGTACGTCTATAGACAAATGATCAAACATGTATTTATATATTTCTGAAAATCAACCCCTTAAGAGGTAAATGGGGTAAAAAGCCCAAACTTGATATGGATGTCGTCATTGGGATTGAGGTTTTATGGAATGATTATTGTGTCATTGGCATTTATTTTATGGTCCAACCCGAAACGGTGGACATTATTCAACACCTAAAAGACTGAAACGGGGGTTCAAATTTTAAATGTAAAAATAATTCGGGAACGGGAACAGAAATGAGAACGAGAACGGGAACTAATAATATTATAAATGTGAAGGTTTAATGTTTAAATGTTTGTTACTCAATCACGTGAAACCGGCTGAACGGATTTGGAATAGCACACAGATAGTTTAGTTAGTCAGCACCTTGGATGAATTAACCACTGGATACGTAACGAAAGAAAAATGTATGAAATCACGATCAACCAATTTTTGCGGGGTGAGGGGGGATTACACTTGTCAAATAATGTCAATGTTATAGGGTGATTTAGCCGGTTTTCGGCCATAATTGCCGGCCAAATATTATGGATTGTGAAACTCATACATTAGTTTTCGGCCAGGCGGCCGAAAAGCAAATGAGCTCCCAAAAACGCATTTAGTTACCAGGCCATCAAAGATGAATGCGCAGGCTACATACAAAATTACCCGAGCCCCGGCGCAAATTAAATCTATCTCAGGTTTAAGTACCTTTTATGTATATAACAAAAAAATGGGACCTCTGTGATCGGTGACTAACATAAAAAAACTGCATTTTTTTTTCAGGCGTTAATATTTTACGTAGCTAAAGGTATATTTTCAAAAAATATTAGGTAATAATCACGACGGACCAGCTAGATAGCGCAGTAAATAAGCGCATCACCCAGTGATTGCGACAGTTAAGCAACTTTTCCAAAGGTTTGGTCATGGGATGGGTGACCAAAAATGACCTCAAGCTCCTCCGTGACTTTGGGAGGCACGCTAAGCCGTTATTTATGGCCTATGATATATCATTGTTTTTCGTCGTTAACACCCCACCAATCTGCATTGGGGCCCCTTATTATTTATTTATTATTATTATTAGTTAACGGGAGGCGCCCAATTACATAACTAACATAGTTAACTTACTTTAAGATAAAAAGAAATGGGTAATAGCCGAACACCCTCTTGTATAGGTAACTCAAGACCTTTTGTACTTTTTGACCATTACCTTATATTTCGCTTCGTGTGGATTCCGCACACATGAACTCGTTTCAAATTTTTTATCTTAGTTATGGTCAGTCCTGTTTATCCACCCATAAGAAAAACCTGTGCCCCAGCAGCGGGGACATTATAAAATTATAAAAATGCTGATATGCAATCACGTCTGATAATAATATAATAAAAATAAAATTTGAATAACGTCATAACATATTTCTTTATTTATGGTTTTATATTATCCACATACAAGTCACAAGTCCTACAAATCTATTAAAAGATTATCCAAAAATGAACCTGGATGCGCAAATTCTTCTAGGTTATGTCGAGCTCAACCAAGAAAGTACAAAATGCTCATAACATGAGCGCAACATCCAAGCGTTCGGCGGCCATGAATGCACGAGCAATAATATTCATTTATGGCACTGCGACCCTGTGCTTCAGGATTATACAAAATGTAGGTATAATATGTTTTGCTCCGCACATGCTTCGATTGAATTTTACATCTTATTAGAACATTTTGTTCATTATTGATATGAATTCTTTCTGGATGTCGATAGTATTCAATTTCATATACTCCCGTCCTTTTCATATGCTCACTGCAATAAGAACGCGCGCGCCAACTTTAGGTGGTATGTTCCTATTCCGATTTAAATTAATTGTTCGTGTGAGCTCGGGAAAATCTATAATATGTTGGTCATTAGCATTTAATCTTTGAAATGTGACTCTTTGGCGATTAATATTATTTTCTTCAATATAATCCGCCAGAAGATTTGGTTTATTTAAATTCAACCGGATTGATTCTATGAATTCAGCTGTGTATTGGCTATCCTCATAAGGCTCTTGGAAGCAGTTGATTAGAGCTCCTGCTATTTTAAAATCATTGAAGCTGTTTGGCGAGGCGCGGTTGAAAATTCTGTGCCTGAAGATTTTAAAATCTCTTTTGAACTTACCGTTTACGGCCTCAATGACCCATCTGCAAATTGTAACTAGTCTTGACTTGTTAGCTTCTATAGTCGTCAGTTGACTTTCGTTTCGCCGTTTCGTCAGCGGCATATGTGCAGCATATCCATAGGATTCTATGACTGGTACTGCATCTCTAAATCCTCTGTCTAAAACCAGAACATCATCCTCTTCAAACAAATAGTGAAATGTGCAGTCTTCAATCGGCTGGTCGTCATTTCTAATATATTTTTCATAATGTCCGCATCTGTGGTTGTTGCGGCATATGGTCATTTTATATCTATTATATGACCATCGGCACTAACTATAAAAAATGTTTTAATAAGATTTTGATATTTATGTGAGCTGTATGTGCGTCGCTGATACAGAAAGTTGGAGCTTTTCTCAATGAAAAGGTAAGTGCCATCTAATATAATGACTGCTTTAGGAGATTCATCACTTCCGAAAATGTAGTTCGGAAGAATTCTATTTTTTTCTATTATCTCGCTCCGGGATATGTGATCAAGGCCTATATGCAATGGCACAAAATCGGCCAGTAAACATTCCCGAGTCAAATGGATTTTTCTGTCTATGCATCTTCTCGATAAGCAAAAAGCTGATCCTAGCCTATCGCTCGGCTCTCCTGTTCTTATTTTCGTCAAATATACACTTAAATCTAAGTCTGGTGTATTAGACCGTCTTGTTAAAGATGGCGTTTGGTCCCTAAGTTGCCTGAATTTTTCATGGTTTAGACCAGTCCAAAATTGTAGGTCCTCCGGTGATATTTCATTAATATCGTCAAAATTCAATGATGCCCTTCTTTCATGTGAATACGTGTAGATTTTTATCATGTCCCTGAAGCTGCGAGCATTGAAATTATGATGTTGAGTAGTAACATTCTGTGGAAATTCTTCCACAGTCATGGTGGTTAAGTGTTGCGCACAAATCCGAGCTCGATCAGGTACATAAAAATTAAAATAACTGAGGAGGTAAGCCTTGGCAGAGTTTGGTATTTGGTGCAATTGTATGTTTCTACAATTGTTTATCATGCATCAGGAAGACGGATTAGCAGCTCGAGCTATTTCTGGTATAGGTATCGAAGATCTAGCAACTGCTTGATTGACAAGCACTGCTGGTCGATCTTCACGCGTAATTGCATAAATTCTATGCCAGCATGCGTAAAATATCGATCGCGTACCATCAAATGGCACCTGCAAATAATAATTACTAAAAATGTTAAATTCTGGAGGACATTTTTTTATCATATTAAATAAAAATACCACAATCCGGTACTAAAAATAAGATTATGCTATTTTTTTTTTGCTACTTTTAATGACACACCTACCCTGTTCAATTTTCGCCCTTCTTCCCCACGACACTACCAAGGCGCACTACTGGTAGTGTCGTGGGTAATTTTGTTTGCCGTGGTAAACCACCTCGAATAACATACTTTATGTGTTGCCAATCTTTCATTACACTCGCCCTTGCTGACTGCTGGACACATTTCTAAAATATACAGTTGGTTTGTACTTAAATAATCACGGCTCTTCGTTATATCTGTGCAAACAATAGCTTACGGCAGAAAATGATTTGACTGGAAGACATTCAAAATTATTAAGTGGCTTCCCTATCGGACCACTAAAGCTTTTCGGCCCTGTAGTACTACCGTCTAAGTATTCAAAAAGTTGTCTTAAACTTCACTCATTTGAGTGCAGTTGACATATTAGCCATTGAAGAGGACGTTGCAGCTTGTTTTCAAGCAGTTTGATAATGCCGGCTCTATTACCAGTGTTAACAGCAGTTCCTCGCGTGAAATGACTTACAAGACGAAAATTTACGGAATTCAAACATGATTTTGAAAACGTTTTGTAAGAAAAATGTTGCTTTTTGTTGATTATTATTGGCTTTTGTGTATAAGTATCTCTTAATAATATTAACTATTAAAAAAATGTGATATATTTTGTTTAAAATTATATTATGAAAATAATAATATTTAGAAAGTTTTTCGAAAACGTCAGCTCCTGGGGGCAGTACGTCTCGTAATTTTTTTCTAATTATATTTTGTATACGTAATAAATAAGTGTATTGGCAACTTTTGATAACACCGCGAAAAAGAAATTTCACGAAAAATTTCTGTCATACATTCTTAAATTTTCCGTAATGGCCGAAAACCAAAGGGGGCCGGCAAACCGGCTAAGTCACCCTACTTTGTTTACATACCAAATTTTATTTATTTTGCGAAAAATAGCTACTATAATAGGTTGAAATTGTGCTTACGCGTGAAAAGAAACATTTCTTGATTGCCCGCTATTTTTTTTGCTGAACAATACGAAGCATTTTGCCTATTTTTGTACCAATGTTTCGCCACGAGCTCTAGCATCACACTGACAACGCGATATCGTTTACTGAGGCTATCGGTCACAGTAAATGGCAGAGGGGTAAAGGCGAATATGGCTGTCATTTCGCATCCAGTGGTTAATTCATCCAAGGTCAGCACACAGTTAGTCAGTGGTAAAACATGGATATTTTTATATTGGTCAAAGGTTCCATAGCGACTTTCCGAGTGTCAACGCGGACGAAGTCGCGGGCACAAGCTAGTTTCAATATAAGAATCAAATGAAAAGCCTTGATGAGCACATTCCAAAATTAAACATTTATTTACTATAATGTATAAAATAAAAATAAATAATTTAAAAAATATTAAAAACCACGACTGCCCTACCAAAAAACGCTAGTGTTTCACAAAACAGTGTCCTCAAAGGGCAATGACACTTGTTTTTTTACGTTTTAGTAGATTTTTAACCTTCATTTAAAATTTACCAAGCGTATCGGTATCGGAATCGGTATCGCCGATATTTTTATAAGAGTATCGATATTGTATCGGGAAAAAGGCGTATCGATGCATCCCTATTTTTAATTATCCAGCCACCACTGTATGATTTTGGTATACCAAATGAATAAATAAATATATGTTGATGTTTCGAAATAAATAATTGGCTTACTTCTCTAGTATTCCCTTGCAGCGTACCAAACAGCGCTCCGTTACCATCCATGACAATGAATCCAAACTTGTTATCATCAGCGAGCAACGCTGTTAGGGCTTCTGTATGGAACTTATTGTCGCACAGGTAGAGCGAGGTGTTTATGGGCTTGAACGGCTCAAAGTCTATGTTCACCTTCTTTTCCTTGCCTTCCTCGGTGACGATCGTACCGCAGTATATCACTAAGCCATTTGGAGGCACTGCAAAGAAGAAATGTTTGTTATTTTATGTGTAAATACATTATCGTAAACGCACCAAAAAAGTAGGCATACTGGGTTTACGCTGTGGCACACCCCGGGAACTCCATACAAGCGTCGCGTTTCAACTACCTATCACACAGACGCTACACAGTGACGTTCAACTGTGTGCGTGAAGTCTAGAGCTATTGAATGAGCACACGGATCGGCACACGAACTCGCGCGGTGGGGTGAGGTAATTGATTGTGGAGCGGGGCGGAGAGTTTCCTTTGTATGGTAGTACTTATATCTGTTCTGTGGCTGTGGTCTCCTATCCTCAAATAAAAGCTTACCAAAGAAAAGTAGCAATGTTTTCACATCCATCTGTCACATGAAAGCGATTACGATAGCCATGTAAGTTAGGCGGTGGTACGGCCACTGGCCTCGTTTCCATAGTAACAAAGACATGAAATAGGTATGGTGTGCAGATTTAACTGCGATCCCGCTGCGGTTGGTAGATCTTCAGGCAAACTCTAGTGCCATCTACACGAACGCTTAAGCTTTAGTTTTCTATGAACGCTCCACGTCACGTCAGGGTACCTACTTAGCACTGTTGTCGCTTTCACATGCTGGTGATGAAGTATAAAATGTATAAGAATTGTTTATGCTAACACCGGATGTAATGCTGTAAGCAGCCTAAGATGAAAGCCTGAAAAACGTTGTTCTAGCTTCTTGCAGTTTAATTATTTATTGTTATTTCTCCATAATCTTTTCTTTTGTTGTGTATAAAATTTACTAGTTACTGTAAGTGGCACTATCTGCCGTTGTAATTAGAATAAATCATAAAATACAATAAATAAATAATTTTACTATGAAAATGATTGCGTTTGACTGCAAAATGAGATGCAATCCATATATGAAATTTTACATACAAATTATCGCCCACTGCGTCGCCCGTTCTTGTTGTGTCATTGTATTGGTACATTCAGGTGCATTCGGTTTCACATACCTTTAGTATACAGCTTGAGTCGATGCTGTACAGAAGTGATGGCTCCGAGCACAGACAGTCGGTTGACACGGGACTTGATGTTGGAAGCTGTACCAAATTCATCAGCCAACATCTTGGATACTCGAGAGATCTGATCCTTGGGTGGGATGATCAGGGAGATCATGGATGTACCATTCCTGGAATAAAGAAGGTTACATTTTTATTATATTAATTTTAATCAGATTGTAGTAAAGGGATGTTATGCCGAAAATACAATGGTTCAACTAAATTGATTCACTTTGGTTGAAATAAAATGAAAATTTAGTTGAGCAATGACATAAAAATGTTTTCACTATTAAGTTTACATGATTTTGGTTGCTTCATCTAATTTTAAAGGCAGCAGTGAACCTTGTAATATCAGTATTTGACTTTAACATGTCATTGAAGCTAAATGTAGGAAATGACTTTTCCTGACACTAGGTTGTTGCCTTCCAATGTAATTCACACACCCATAATGAAAAACCCATACATTTAGCAGTTAAAGCTTCATAACCATCTAGCACTGCATCCTACTAATATTATAAATGTGAAAGTTTGTGGGTTTGGATGTTTGTTCCTCAATCATGCAAAAACTACTGAACAGATTTGGTTAAAATTTAGCACACAAATAGTAAATAGCCTAGATTAAAACATAGGATACTTTTTATTCCGATATTCCTTCGGGATCGGGAACCACGCGGGTAACGCGGGAAACCACGGGCGGCCGCTAGTTTTCCATATTTCTTCAAGTCAAATATAATAGTACAGTAGCCCATAGAACATTTAAATCACCAAAAAGGTTACCGTTTGCCATTGTGATATAGTTATTTATTACGAAATTATAGATACTTTAACCCAAGTTTTACAGATCGCAACCTGCCGTAACCTATATTTGTATATCTCCAAAAATGATATTTTTTATTTTTCAAGCTTTATCACATGATTTAGCTATTGTCGTGTTCTACAGCTTTGTTTGATTGCCACTGATAATAGTAAGACTATGGAAAGTGATCATACACAGATTTAAGACCAGATAAAGTCCAACCATTTTCATCAGGTCTTAAATCTGTCTGCTTTTTATAGACTTACTTTTATCTGTGGCAATCAAACCAAGCTGTAGAACACGACAATAGCTGAACTATGTGGTAAACCTTGAAAAATAAAAAAAATATCAATTTTGGAGATATACAAATATAGGTTGCAATCTGTAAAACTTGGGTTAAAGTATCTATAATTTCATAATAAATAACTATATCACAACGGCAAACGGTAACCTTTATGGTGATTTAAATGTTCCACAGGCTACTGTACTATAAGAATTTATTGGCAGGTGCATTGTCAGTGCACAGATATTGCAAGTAAAACTAGTTTTACCATGTAACTTGAGGAAATTGCAATACTACAAGCACAGCGTTACGTAATAAGTAATTTATATAAAGTTGTTTATACACATTATTATGATTGATAGGTGGTTTGTAATTACTCTGCCCAGTTTTTTCCTCTTATTAAAACTGAATGAATACTGTTTTATGTGTTAGCATAGTGGTTCCCAAACTGTACCAGAGGTGTTGCGGAACAGTATGCATATGCTCAATCGTATGTAATTCAAAAGCTTTATGTAAGTATCTTCTTTTACAAGGGAGCCACAAAAAAATACAACATGTAAGGGTAGTTGCAGTATAAAAAAGATTGGGAACCCCTGTTTGAGCAGATATTTTAAAGCTAATAAAATAGAAAAGAAAAATATCAAAAAGGTAAAAATCAATCAATCAACTATCCTTAAATTAGATACAAAAGATGTTTTGTTGTATTTGGGTTTTATCCTAATTATTCCTAATGCATAAATTCAAATAAATATGGCATCTCTTACTTTTTAAAGGAAAAACGGAAGATGGAGTGTAAAAGCCATTACAGCACATCTTTTGATATATTATACAACTTTCAAAAGCCTAATTTAGGGATTTTTAATGAATAATTCCTCCCTTTGTCTTTGAGGTCTGTAACTAATAGTCAACAAGTTCCATGGATAATGCTATTCTTGAAATAAGAATAAGGAAGGAATAAAAGCTTAATATTTTCATTAGCGGAGTGTTTTCATAATGGAGAATGTCCGAAAAAAATTAAATTGGCTGAATATTTTTTCATAGGTAGGAATAAGCTCCCCTAGTAATAGAAAAAAATTTCAATATTTTCGGTTGCGTGAAAATTTTTTAAAAAATTAAAGTCTTTTCGACTTCACAAATATAGGAAAGTAACAGCAGAATGGAGATTATACCTTTGCCAACACCTGCCACTATGACAACAAGAATTTAAAAAAAAGTTTTGACATTTTGTGTTGAAATATTTTTTTTTAATACCACGTTGTGGTTGTGGCAGGTGATGGCAAAGGTATAATCTCCATTCTGCTGTTACTTTCCTATATTTGTGAAGTCAAGTGAAGACTTAATTTTTTTTAATTTTTCACGCAACCGAAAATTCTGGTTTTTTCCTTATTACTAAGGGAGCTTATTCCTACCTATAAAAAAATATTAAGCCAATTTGATTTTTTTCGGACATTCCCCATTAATGTCATTGTTTGATAAATAATATTCTTTTATTGAATGAAAATGTGAATGAAGTAAAACAATATCAAGAATAATGCAATAACATTCAACAGTGCAATGCAAACTATAACCATAGGAATTCATTGTTTATTTTTCAAATAGAAAGTACCTGTGCAATAATTACCTAATGTTTGAACAATTAAATCATACAACAAGATATTGTATCGGAGCACAACATACAGGGTGCATTTGTAATCACTCTCTAAATTTTAAGGATGTGTTCAGTCCATGAAACTGAACAACTTTCTCCATGAAACATGTGTCGAAATATGCCAAATAATTTTGGTCATCCCATACTAAACTGATCACGTGATCTCTTTGTTTTGTATGAAAAGTCTTTTTTTTTTATATATATTTGACCCTATGTTTCTTAGAGAACCAAATGATAAGAAATTATAGTTTCACTGTTATAAAACATACGAATTTTCATTGTGTATTGGATTTGAATCTAAAGTGTATTTTCGCAAGCCAGTTAGGTGTCAAATCTGCCTACTTATTGTAAGGATGCGCGATCCGGGTCCTTCGATCCGATTTTTCGGTTCGTAATGCCACGATCCGATCCGATCTTTAGGAAATCGATCCGGAGCGGATGCAAATAAGTAAAACACAATTGATTTTAGATCTTTGTTACGTGTAAACCCATGTAAAACTTGTAAACAAGTACCTTGAAGATTTAAAAGAAAAACAGTGTGAAATAGTAATCATAAAATTGTACTTAGAAAACTTAAAAAAATACTATATATTTTTCTAAAGTTTAGGCTTCGAAGACTGTAATGGCGGGTGCCTAATTACTAACAGTTAAGTACAATTTTATAGGCGCAATGCCATCAAAAGTCATCGAAGTCTAAACTTTTGAGAAACAGTAATTTTGACAGACAACGTAGATCCAGTCTGTTGCGACTTTCACACAAAGTTAAATTGGCCGATGTTATGATTCGTTTATTAATAATATAATGTATAAGATTAATGGATCTACGTGCAAAGGATGCCGCCGAGTTCAAAATGTAAACAAAGATAAAGTTTGTAAGAAATAAACCTAAGTGCCCAATTTTTTGTAAACAAACCGCATTTTCGTTCATACGATCCAAGCGATCCGATCTTCCAAGTTTTGTATCGATACGGCAAAAAATCGTATGGCCTCGATCCGATCCGAAAATCGCCGGATCGTATGCCCGCCGATCCGATATTTCAAAAGATCGGATCGGATCGGCGCATCCCTAACTTATTGGCTAATTTTCAAAATCTATCGCAAACACTTTCATTTGACAGACCGATGTGACACATTGCTGCATTTCTATGGTAAGTTTTTATTTGTGCTGAAAAGAAGCATCAATGTAGCATCATCCTGAAAGCAATTACGATAAATTTTGAAATTACCCCCAGACCAAAGTTACATAAAAAAGTGGTCTAAAATAAGTTTTTTTGTTGTTTTTATGATAAACTCCTAATCAACTGAGACGACACTGGCTACTTTCGTAAGATGAACGTGATATCGATCTATGTACAATAGTTTAGAGATTATCGATTGTGCTATGCTATGTCGTGGCAATTTTATTGCCAAATAATAACCTAACGGCAAAGAAATATGATGCAATTGTCGCAGTTTTTAGTCATATAATGCAGTATTCTTAGTCTTGGAGCTAAATTGAAGGTTAGGAGCGCATGCAGTCTAGAACAACGAAGCGCATGTGTCATTATTGACGCAGCCCAGTTGGCATTTTGGCCAAAGCGTGTCGTCAAAACCGAGGCATTGGAAAAACTTTCAACTAAATTAATGGTACATTCCGATTCAGGCTAAAATCAATTTCAGCGTTGACCACGATAACAAGCGTACCGATTCAGATAATCGCGATTATGACAGTTGGGACTATCAATGATTCGGAACGCTCGTGAGCGCGCTCACCGATGTTTTGACCTACATAACCTCAATATAAATTTAAAAGTTCGGAATTTGGACCTTTTTGCTTTATATCTTGAAAGTTATTAATTTATAATATGTTCATATATCTTGAAAGACTTTCAATAACTTTCATTTAAATGCACCTGAGGTAAACAAAACAAACAAGTGTCACTTTTGACAGAACGCTCACAGTGATTATGCTTCGGAGCATGGGCGGCGTAATCGCAAGATGGCGGATGTTATGACGCAATCAGTGACGTCACACGGGCTGTCGTTATCGCGCTCACGGTGATTCGGTACGCAAATCAGCGCGATGATATCGCTGTTAGCGTGATTCGGAATGCACCCTAAGCACATCCACGTCACACAATTCTTTGTACACTCACCCCCGCGCCATTTCCAAGCTTTTTATGAGTTTCTTGATCTTCCAAATTTCGACATTTCGATCTGCTGACGACTCTTCAGACATTTTGTTTCGATTTAATTAAAACTAATTCACCACAAAAACACTAAGATTATTTAAAATAAAGTCTTTATAACACACAAATAATCTTCTAAATAAAGGAATATCAGGAATAAAGAGACCAACTCGCGATTCAAACTGCTGGGAACCAGATTGAACCGGACGAATCGTACACCTCGCGACTCAGTTCACACTTTCTAATTCACATTTACGCCAGTTATCGCGCGTACTTTTCTTCTGGTGCGGGGATTCTTGGATTTCTTCTTTATTCGGTTACCCCTAAGCATGTGGGATGCAAAATTCAGACATTACACGGATAAAAAGATGACGTGACAACGATCGAACGAACGCCTTGTCGTCCGTCGCAAACACAGATAAATATACTAGTTAAAACAGATGTGACAGTGGCTTTTTGTCGTAAGTTTACCATGTGTTCCGTTTTGGCGCTGCTATCGCACACAGGTAGGGATGTACAAATACGGAGGTCGTCGTCGAAATTGATATCGATAAATAGTGATGTACCATAATATCGACAAAATTTTGGTAGCCCCTTGGCGTTTTTAGTAAATTTATTCATAGGTTATCGGCAGAAATAAAACGAGCACTTTCATAAAGCATTGATTATCAATTTAATAAAGGTTTCAATTTTGACAAACTTTTTCTTTCAAATCTGAATGAATTATATTTTTTCAAAGCAAGTTCCAAGTTGTTCCAAGTTCTTCCGAGCCAGCACCATCTATAAATTAAAAAAAATATTAAATTAAGAGCTAGAGTCATATAATACACTATCATAGAAATATGATTCCAGATCTACAAGTTATTTTTATAGGAGAAACTTAAGATAGTGTAATATAGTATGATCATGGAAATGAGATCCTAGTTGACAGCAAGCGTTCAATTATGTTCATAGTCAATCTATTAAATCATTCATTCATTCGACAGATATGGAATTATATACTTTTATTATTATGGAAATATGATTCTGTAATGGCCTTAACTCTTATATTGACTATATTTCAACGTCAATAATGAAAAGTTAGAACATAAATAATTTGAAAAAATCCAACAAAGTTACATAGCGCAGTTTAAATCTATATAATTATTTAGGTTCCACATTTGGATGAACTGGAGCCAAAAGTACGACATTCCTGTTATTGCAATGAAAAACAAGGAATAATAAATGTTTTTTTTCTCACAAAATGTAAAAAAATTTTTAAAAATATTCCCTGTTCTTCTTGCGTCTTCAATTATTTAGAGACAGACCTTCCATTTACCTTCCTCCACATAGTGTTTATTTAGTATTCTTTGATTCCATTTGACTTACCTGATCTCTCAGCATAAGAAGGCCCTGGGATGTCCATCTTATTTTGATCTTGAAATTAATCATGTTCGTTCATCATGTTATGTACTGCAAAAAAGAAACACTTATTTTAGAGCAAATTATAACACTTTCATATTTCCATACAGTCAAAATCTTCTGTAACAAGACAATACCTAGCAAGTAAAAGAAAATTTAACTTATGATATGCATTTAGTAACAAAGTATTCTTTCATCAACTTAAGAGCCGCAGATTTGTCGGGCAAAGTATAATATTTAGAAAAATTAAGCTATTTAATATATGAGGCCATCAGACCAAGATCCTTGGGTCACTATGCTATCAGAGTAACTAAAAGAACCTAACCAGTAGACGTGACTTTATAATTGTTTTTAGATACCTATTGCTTTATTAAGTAAGCAAGTATTATGTAAGACAAGACAATGAAGACTTTTAAAATAATAAAAGTAGCTTACTTTTCACGACAAGCGGAACTCCATGAGCTATTTCATGCTTCAGGCAAGGGTAGGAAAAAGTGAATTCTTCGTCTTTCCATGTCGAACTGGTGCTCGTCAAAAAATTTACCTATCTACTCGTTCTTCAAAAGCTTTTCTTTGGTACTTAAATCCTAAGAGGGAAGGTTTTACTAGGCACTAGGAAAGACATACACTTAGAAAGTTAAATCGTTCCTGGGGAAACTAAACCTCTTCTGGCGAGTTTCACTTGTAGCAGTGCAACCACCAACCAACATAGCACTTCCGAAGCCCCACGATGAAAAGTTTTGTTTACGAACTACTTTGTTCGAAGAGAGGAAATAACTGAAGATAAATAGGCGTCACAAGGATCTCAATTCAAGCTATAAACCGAGGAAAATAATAATTCACAATTATATAATTATTAATCGACACACGCACACATGAACAATATGACATGACAGTACGTAACCGACATATCCACCAATAAAATCGCGATTTGCGTGAAGTCGACGATTTTATTGGTGGAAATGTTGGTGACGTCGCGATAGCAGCGCCAAAACGGATCACATGGAACTAAAGCTGTCACCCCCCTGGTCGCAAAGGAAAATGAATGAAAAAAAAATGGCTGGGTAGCAGTGCTGCCAACTAGTCTGAGCGAAAACGCGCTGTCAACGCTGTTAAAAAGCGCTAGGTTGCGCTAAAATGGCATTTTTAAAAAAAGCGCCAGATTTCGCGCTGACCACGAATGGTTTTACTATTTATTTGGTCTTTGCAAGAGCGTCGCCAACCCCCCCCCCCCTAGAGGTAAAAAAAATTGAAGTAGGTGAAAGAGAAAAATGAGAATTATCTATTAGGATGCTTGGTGTACCATAAAAATACTAATTAAGTATAGAATTTAATAGCTTTACCAAGCATTCAACCAAATATATAATAAATAACCATAATGCAGCAGGCCAGCAGGTAAATACTTAATCTATTAAAATCTAAAAAAGCGCTAGATTTAGCGCTAGGCGCTAAAACGCGCTTCGAGACAAAAAAAAGCGCTAGATCTGGCGCGAAACGCGGTAAGTTGGCAGCACTGCTGGGTAGAGAAGTTGCCATTATGAAACAAATAAATGCTACCAAATTCGCAAATCTATCAGGGCGATTACACAATCAGTCTGCCGCTATGCGCCATCGTCAGTCCATTCCATCAGTCTGGTTAGATTAGACAGGCGACTGATTGTTTAACCCACTAAATTACGGACTGTTGGTAAACCATCAATCCGTTGTGGTTATTCCATCAGTCTATTGTCTAGTGTAGTAGGTAATGTAGGTATTGTCAGCAATATCTGTCCCTTTTCATTGTATTGCTCCGTCTCTCTTAGCCTCTTCGCTTCGGCCACCTGTGCTTGTGGAGGGCCCGTAAGACTGTTTAATTTTTGCATGCTTGTAATGTCTGGTCAACGAAAGATGAGATTGAAATGGCGGCGCCACTTTCCCTGTTAAATTAACGTTTACAGGTTAATTAATTGAAAACTGAACCTTAAAATAAATCGCAAAATTAGTTCCATCTTTCGTTGACCAAACTTAGGCAGCCATTATACGCTCATGCAAGCATCAGTCAAATTCCATCAGTCATGACAGTCTCGGCTGTGACTGACGATTAACCTACCGTGTAAAGCTTTGTCTACACTTGTATCATCTTGACGATCAAAATCAGCCGTATCGTATCAAGTAATCGTATCATAAGTGTGGACGCTCATTTCGCCTGCATCGTATCACTATCTCCATTAGCCCAAAATGGACTTAATAACCACGTCCACACTTATGATACTGTATCATGACACTGTATCATATCAGCGTATCAACAACGCGTGTCGTGAATGTGGACGCGTTCATTTTCCTCGTAGCTTTCCCCAGTCAATTCGAGCCAGTGTTGCCAATGCTACGGTAATTACCGTGTTCTACGGCAATCGGGTTCAATAATGACCCTTGCTACGGCTTTCTGTGGCAGAACTTTTCATACAAACACGGTAATTTCATATGTTCTAAATATTTTCGGAGTGCAGTAATTCTATCGAAACAGGGCATTTTTTGCTATTTTCCGCCGATCTACGGCAATTTCACTGACAAAACACGGCAAGTAAAAAAAAACAATGGCAACACTGATTATAATAATTGTTGTTCAGCGGGTCCCATAATATTTCTTTTCGTTTACAATCAATTAATGAGATAATGTTCTCATTGTCCCAACACAATAAAAAAAAATCTAGTTGCACTCCGGGAGTGCCGGCAGAAGTGAAAATTTGAATATTAACGTTGTGCATTTTTTATATTTTGGAATGGTTATGGAATAATTATGCACGAATTGCCGTCTTACGAATTTACTCTGCATTTGAATTTACGAATACAAAACAGTATTGTACGAAAGTCTTATCCATAGATAGCTCGACAGAAAATCTAGAGTTTTGACATTGAATTAAAAAATTAGCGCGTTGCTATGGTGACACAAGTGTTTACGTCTTGAAATGACGCGCCGCCATTTTCACCGCGCCCCGTAGAAAGAGAGGGGGATACTTCCGCCGCCAGCTGTCTACTCTCCATCCGTCACATCCGTCTTACGAATTTTCGATCAGGGTCACGTGATTCTTACTGACGCGAGTTTAGCATTTTTCCCCATTACAAAAAAGCGTACAATGCCGTTAAAGAAGTTTTCACTTCAAAAACGCGAGCAACAAAAATATATGTCATAAACCAGCGGAGGAGAGTGCGAAAATGTATATGAACACGTACAAACTTGTCAAAATCGTGTAGCGGCATTGCGTATCCCCTTTGATGATCGGGCAAAAACCGCCTCGAGATGGATCGCGGCGATCATCGTATCAAATCACATAGTCGTATCATGATACAGTATCAAAATGCGTCTACACTACGTAATTCTGCCGATCATGATATAGTCCAGGCAAAATAAAATTTTGATCACATTAAATCCTACAGTTCATTTTCGTTTTTCTAAATAAGGATTAGGGTTATTATAACATCGTACTATGGCTGCTTTTCCTCTCCACCATAAGCGTTATGAGATATAGGTAAAAAATACCTAACTTCTGGAAAGTAATGTTCATAAAATTCTACAGTGGAGATTTATGATGCGTTTGCTTATTTACATACTTAATATTTAATTAAAAAATAATCACTGATTTTATGTTTAAGGTTAAGGAGATAGGGTGCGTTACAATCATATTTTTGGAGAAAGTATAGTAATGTATCTTAATAAATCGTACACAAGGTGATTTTTTTATAATATGTTTTTAAGCTTAATCCAGGAGCATCTTTAAGTTTTCACTCCAGTGACTTTAATATATCTAGTGATTTTTATGTTTTTACGTGATTTTTGCCATTTATTTTAGCCAACAAAAAATCCTACACCAAATATTTTATCTCGTCTTCGTTTCTAGCCTTGCAATAAACCCTCATAAAAAAAATCACCAGCTTTTATGAGTAGCATACGAAGTTTTAGCCATTAATAGCTGTAGTTGAATTGCGCATCAATCGGACGGAGTCAAGTGACAGATCGAAAATATCATTTCGTCCATAATACATAATAGTTTTATCGCTTGGCGGGTTTCTTAAGTTTTATTGTCTGCCACTCCTACCACTTGATCGTTTTTCACACTAAATTGGTTGCAACTGTTCGCATCGAGTTGCGAGAAGTTCGGGTTAGTAGATAAGTTAAGGTCCGCTAAGAAACAGCGGCATAAATACGACGATCGAGTATCACTAGTATGAGCTCGCGCAGACCGGTGCAAGTTTGAGTTGTTGCAAACTGTTTACGTTACAGTAAACTATCGTTTTCTCTCTTTCACTCGTATTGACTGTGAGCAGTATATCCGACAGTTTACTGTAACGTAAACAGTTTGCATCAACTCATGGCCAGGGCCACAGGTATTCTCGAAACCGTATTGATTAACCGGGGTCTCATTACGCACCAACGGACGTGTATGTAGTTGTCTCATTTACACCCGCTCCCTCACCGACTGGGGTCGGTTCGCCTGTTTGGTGCTCTCTCTCATTCCTAGGGTGAAATGCCCTAAATTCGGCCACGTCAGCAATTTTAGAGATTAAATCTAAAATATTTATATTAAAATTGAACTACAGCATTGTAATTTTTGTTAATTACGATTGCTACATGATTGTTCTTTATAATAATTGTAAGAAAATCAAGGAAACAATAATAATAAAATTAAGAAAAAATAATAAATGACGAGTGACCCAATTTTCCTAAATTCTGACGCGTATGCCCTTCATTCGACCCATTTTTCCCTAAATTCGGCTAAGGTGAAATAAGCATGTTAATTAGGAACTTCAATTGTTTTTATTGACATTCAAATAAAATAATTAACATAATTATTATTCCAATCAACATTAATCATATTAGGCATAACAAAAATCTACGAAAAATAAGCTTAAATAAAAAATTATATCAAGTCCAATATTTGAATGCATTTATTGTATATTTATCAACATTAATAATTTTAGGCTTATTCAAAATCAACAAAAACATTGTTGGCTATATATTGTTCTTTATATGAGTATAACAACAATCATATCAAAATTATGAATGTTTATCAAAAACATTATTTATCAAAAATTAATAAACATAATGAATACAGTCACGTTCACACTAATATTTTTAATGCTAGGTAGTTCTATTTTTATCAGTTAATATATTAATAATAGTTATTTAGGAATTTATAGATTTTATTCAGAAGTTTCTCGTGAATATTTATTATTAATATTACATTGATTACCATTAAATATTATAATTTTAAAAATAAATTCAAATGTTGATTTGTGGTATCAAATATCTAAATTAAATTAATTTTAAGTTATTCAAAAGTTTTTATTTTTGTTTTATTTTTATTTTATTAAGGATATTTTTTATTTTATTATAAATAATTAAGTTCTTTTTGGAGTGGAAAGTTTTTTCATTTAGATCTATAAGTATTGTAATAAGAATTTTATAAGATTGGATGTCAGCAATATTTATAATATTTGTTTTATAAATTTCTTTTGCAGTAATCTATTATAGAAAAAGATAAGTAGGGTAGGTGCACCAGTGGATGAACACCCCCCCAGTGAAGGAACAAATGTGTTATTTTTCTATAAAATAAGAAATCTTTTGTTTTCTACACGCAACAGAATTTTTTTAATGAAAATTATACTTTATTACCTTAACTTGCTGCACAGACGACTATGTGTGTTCCGTACTTTCTAAATAGCGATTGCTCAAAGTAGACACGTTGTGTAGTGTTCCTGTTTCTATGGACCAATACTAAGAACTATGGTGCGACAGCATATTTTGATAAAAGCTTTTAAGTTGATATATGATTCATTCTACAAAGAAAATTAGTTTCTTAGATGTAATAATGATTATTTCGTCTAATAGAAAGCAGATTGTAAAGAATTTCATTATTTTAAACAAAATATAGGGGTGTTCGAGTACTGGATTAAAAAATTGAGAAATAATTAGTTAATGAACCAGGTGTTCATTCATAGGATCTAACGTATTTTTTGGTTTAGGCTTATTTTGTGTCTTACTTTTAAAGGAGTTTGTTCATATTTAGGGGATAGCTATAGTAAATCATTGTCAATCTTTGGACCAGTCTTCGAACTAGGGTTTTCATTCATTAGTTTTTAAAATTTTAAGATTCTTCTATAGTAAATGCCTAGTTCATTTACTGATTATTAAAAAACTAGTAAATGAACTATACATTTCTTAATTGTTACATTAATTATTTTTTTGTTTTTAATTTTAGACCACTTCTAAAACAATTAGAATAACATAGCTGATGTGAACTATAAAGCAATATGGTGGTAAATACTTAGGTCTATTTTTTTAATATTGGCTGTCCTAAGTTAAATAAACTCTTCGACCTGACTCTTCAACTCATGAAACAGAGACATGAAGTGAGGATACAGGTCATACAGAGCTCCAGGAGCATCCGGAGGATTCCAGAAAGGAAAATAGGCAAGCCTCAAGAGAGGCATATGCCAGTGGGTTGGGTATCGTGCGCCATTTAGAATTTAGGTTTCTTTTGAAATTTAATATGTTTTACCAGTTTGTTATGCTATAAAATATCGTGTACAGACATAAATTAACGATTTCTGTTTACATCCACTTTATGAAACTAGTAGTTCATTTATCGGATTTCAAACATTCGTTAACTGGATTTTGCCGTTCATTCACTGGTGATTTGGGTGGGGTACTTTTGTGTAAAATTCGGATTATCTAAATAACTATAAGCATTTCAGAAATACTGAAGATATTATATTGAACATTAATAAATTCTGAATAGTATGTAGTGCCATCATTATAGCAAAGTCATCCAGAAATAGGTATTCGTAATTTTTTAAGTTTCAAATCGCCTTAAGGGTTCATTCACTGGTGCACCTACCCTATATGAGATCTGAGTTAAATTTAAATCATTTTATATTATTAGTGTAATATTATAGTCTATGTTTTGGTTTGTGGTTCTGGCATCTGGCAACCCTGCGAACGGCCGGCTCTTTGGCCTATGGCTGATTGTGCTTAACAAAGTGTAATGTTTGCATCATTAAATAAAAAGGTGATCTCCCATAAAATTCTTTTATTAACATTACTACATGGCGCAGCCGTACTAAAGAACCTGCCGATATTAAGATTTGATGGTGTTCACTGAAGAAACTCACGATCACGAAGAAGAAACAATGTCGGGCGTGGAATACCGCATGCCAGCACCGCTCAACCTCGACAATTTGGATGATCTTTATCCACAATGGAAGCGATTTCTTAACAGTTTTAAGATTTTCCTGTCTGCTTCTGGGCTAAATAAGGTAGCAGAGTCCAGAAAAGCTGCCATTTTTCTGAACTGCATTGGACAATCTGCTCAAGAACTTTACGAAAACACCTTGAAAGGCACGGTTTATAATGAAAAACTTGATGATGTTATAAAGATTTTTGAAGAGCATTTTAAACCTAAAACGAATGAGATCATAAATACGTTTCACTTTAACAAGAGAATTCAAGAAGACGGAGAAAATTTTGATGCATTTTACACAGATTTAAGAAAAATTGCACAAAACTGCAACTTTGGTGTATTTGAAGACAGAATGCTAAGAGACAAAATAATATATGGCATAAGAGACGTTCAAATTCAACAGAAACTCTTGATGAAGAAAAATCTGACTTTACAAGAAGCTGTGGAAACGTGCAGGACCTCAGAACTGGCTAAGAAACATGTGAAGGTCATCGCAGGTCAAGGTCTACCAGCTGCAGAAGTAGATGGGATTGGCATCCAGCATAGAAAATCATTTCCCTACAGCGCTGACCAACAACAGTCAAAAGCTAAGTATAAAACATCTAGTACATACCTGTGTAAAAAATGTAACAAACGTCATGGACCTAGAAATTGCCCTGCCTTTGGCAAAACTTGTTCTTTGTGTAAAAAAATGAATCATTTTGCTGTAGGTTGTAAATCTAAGAATTCCGTACATTACATTGAATCTAACGAGGAAATAGAAAAGCCAGAGGACTTATGACTCGTACGGGTTTGTAACTCCATTGAAGGTAATAATAAGGAATGGACTGAAGTAATAAACATACAGTCAAAATATGTAACTTTTAAGTGTGACTCGGGGGCACAAATTAATGTTTTGTCTTTAAAAGATCTTAAAAATATTGTCGATGATGAAAATCCTGAGTGGTCTGAGACAAAAATAATATTAGAAGTTTTTGGGGGATCACACATTAAGCCTGTTGGCAAAAGAATTTTAACTATTTTGAAAAACAATGTGGCTTTTAAGACTGAATTTATAATTGTTGATAAAAACGTTCGACCTATATTGGGTTTACCAACTTTGATAAAACTTAAACTTTTAAATATCAATAATAATCATAATGTAAATGTAATAAAAACTTATGTAAATGCTACTAAAAACAGCTTAATAGAAAAGTATTGTGAACTATTTCAGGGTGTCGGTCAATTCAAGAAGCCGTTGGAACTGCACATCCAGACTGGAGTAGACCCAGTTGTGAGACCACCGAGACGAGTCCCTAATGCACTTTTGACTCGGTTGCAAGAAAAATTAAAATCACTGGAGGATAGACAAATTATCTCCAAGGTCGAACATCCTAAGAGCTTTGTAAGTAATCTAGTAGTTATTGAAAAAAAAGATGGATCATTAAGAATCTGTCTCGATCCAAAAGATCTTAATAATGTGTTACTTAGAGAATATCATCTGATCCCTACTTTAGAGGAAATTTTACCTAAGATATCAAATAAGAAATTTTTCTCCGTATTAGACTTATCTGAAGGATTCTATAATATTAAACTGGATAATAATTCTAGTGAACTATGTACATTTAATAGTCCGTTTGGTTGTTATAAATTTAATAGACTTCCCTTTGGTTTATCTGTGGCCCCAGAAATTTTCCAAAAGTATAATGAAAATGCTTTTGGTGATATACCTGGAGTAATCATTTATTGTGATGATTTGCTAATATGTGCTGAAACAGAATCGGAGCATGATGCAATATTAGATAAAGTTTTTGAAAGAGCAAAATTATGCAATGTTCGCTTTAATAAAAATAAGTTTCAATATAAGTTAAGAGAAGTAAAATATTTTGGACACATTTTTTCCGAAGCAGGTATGAAAATTGATCCTAACAGAGTAGAAGCTATATTAAAGATTAATTGCCCGAAAGATAAAAAAGAACTTCAAATATTTCTTGGAATGGTGAATTACCTAAGACAGTTTGTTCCTAATCTTGCTAATATTGCATCACCTCTTCAACTCCTGTTGAAAAAGAATGTTGACTGGTTATGGACTAATGTGCATGACACAGCTTTTAAAAACATAAAATGCAAAATAAGTGAAGCACCTGTTTTACAGAATTTTAACCCTAAATTACCTATTGTAATACAATGTGATGCCTCCAAAGATGGTTTAGGTTGCTGTTTGTTACAGAATGATAAGCCGGTTTGTTTTGCATCTAGAAGTCTTACTAGTAGTGAAAAAAATTTTTCACAAATAGAAAAAGAACTTTTGAGTGTTGTTTGGTCGACTAGAAAATTTCATTATTACATTTATGGACAAAAATGTACAATATTAAATGATCATGAACCTTTAGAATCTCTGTTGAAAAAGTCTATTCATGATGTTCCGTCTCCACGATTACAAAGATTAAAATTAAAATTGTTAAAGTATGACTTGACCTTTAAATATCTCAAAGGAAAATTTATGTTCATTGCAGACTTGTTGTCCCGATCCTTTCTAAAATGTGATGATGTTGATGAATCTTACATGTATGAAGTAATCCACTGTGTTGGTCTGGCAAAATACCTTCAGTGTACAGAGGCGACCAAACAAAAATTAATATTGGAAACTAACAATGATTCAGAACTTAAAAAATTAATGGAATATACCAAAAATGGTTGGCCTAATAATGTTAAACATATTCATGATGAGGTACGTTATTATTATAAATTAAGATCTGATATTTCAATTGATGAAAATCTGCTATTCTTACGTGATAAGCTAATAATACCTAAAAGTATGAGGATGGAAATTCTGAAAATATTACATGAGGGTCATCTCGGCATCAGCAAAATGAAAAGTTTTGCACGAGAAATATATTACTGGCCTAAAATTGATTTACACATTGAACAGTTTGTAAGAAAATGTTTTGTTTGTCAAATGTATCAAAATAAAAATGTTAAAGAACCACTAATGTCTCATGACATTCCAGAATTGCCATTTTCAAAACTAGGAATTGATATCATGGAGTTTAAAAGCAAAAGTTATTTAGTAATATATGATTATTTCTCAAAATGGCTTGATGTACAGTTGCTTAGTAGTAAGAGCGCAAAAAGTATTAACAATGTATTAATTGGTATTTTTTGTTATTTTGGTACTCCAAATGAGATTGTGTCTGATCACATTCCATTTGATTCGAAGGAATGTAAGGACTTTGCTTCAGAATGGGGATTTAAGTTAACATTTTCCAGTCCTAAATATCCTCAGTCAAATGGAATGGCAGAGAGGGCAGTCCAGATTGCTAAGAAAATGTTAAAAAAATGTTATGAAGATAAGACTGATTTCAGGGTAGCTCTGTTACATTATAGAACTGCACCTGTGTGTGGTACAAAATTTTCACCAGCACAATTAACAATGAACAGAAATTTAAGAACTAAATTACCTGTTTGTTATAATTATTTAAAGCCAAAGCTAAATGAAAATGTAAATGTAGAATTTGAAAAGGGGCAAAATAGAAATTTAAGGCATTATAATTTAAATACTAGAGTTAAGGAGGACTTTTATGTTGGACAAAATATATTGTTTCTTAAAGATCCTAGTATCAATAAGTGGTTATCTGGTACTATAGCTAATAAGAATGGTTTAAGGTCATATGACATTATTGCCAGTAATGGTGTAAGATACACAAGAACCTCTTATCATGTTCGACCTTGCTAGATTTTTTTGTTTCAGTCCGTCTAGATCTCAGGGATGTGCAGTTGCAAAATTTTTTTTAGTTTGATAACTATAATTTTGTAGGATTTGTTTCAATCTCAAAGTTTGTTTGTAAAAGGGGGAAAGAAAAACAAAGTAATATGTATGTTGAATTTATTAACTTAAAAAAAAAAATTTGTAAAAAGGGATAGATGTAATATTATAGTCTATGTTTTGGTTTGTGGTTCTGGCATCTGGCAACCCTGCGAACGGCCGGCTCTTTGGCCTATGGCTGATTGTGCTTAACAAAGTGTAATGTTTGCATCCTTAAATAAAAAGGTGATCTCCCATAAAATTCTTTTATTAACATTACTACAATTAGTATTATTATTTGTATTTTCAATAATTTTAATAATAATTATTATTAATCATAAAAATAATTATATAAGACTTTTATTAAGTTTGACCGTTGTCCGAATATAAGATCATATTTATTCTATTTTCAGCCACCCTTTCAAAAACGGCCGAATTAAGATTTTTGACTAGTTTTTAGGGTTCCGTACCCAAAGGTTAAAAACGGGACCCTATTACTAAGACTCCGCTGTCCGTCTGTCTGTCTGTCTGTCTGTCTTCAGGCTGTATCTCATGAACCGTGATAGCTAGACAATTGAAATTTTCACAGATGATGTATTTCTGTTGCCGCTATAACAATAAATACTAAAAACAGAATAAAATAAATATTTGAGGGGGGCTCCCATACAACAAACGTGAGTTTCTTGCCGTTTTCTGCTCGATATTAATAACGACAACAGGTAGACAATTGAAATGTTCACAAATGATGTATTTCTGTTGCCGCTTTAACAACAAATACTGAAAATAGAATAAAATAAATATTTAAGGGGGGCTCCTATACAACAAACGTGTTTTTGCTGTTTTCTGGTACGGAAACCTTCGTGCGCGAGTCCGACTCGCACTTGGCCGGTTTTTTGAATCCTGATTTTGAACAAGCTTTTATTGATTAACTAATAAAAATATATGAAAAAATATCACTTCAAATCATTCTTTGGTTAAGGTTTTATCACATAAATGCCAATGGATTGAGAAATCAGTAAGTATTTAAATAGTAAAAGTATTTAAAAATTTATTTCCCAGAACTTGCTCGTAACTAGAATTTGACACCAAAATGGTACAATGCGTGGCACAACAACGTAGGTCACTGGTCAGATCGTTACTGAGTGCAAACCATATGACTGCTTACTGCCATTTTTACAATTCTTAATCTATACATATAATAAATCTGTAGAAAAGTTGAGTCTGTACAAAGGAAATATTTTGAAAAAAAGTGATTGGAGTGTTTAATAATTACCAGTAGAACCCATTTATAATTTTTTTTTAATTTTTGTGTGTTTGTCTGTATGTTGGTGCGCTAAAAATGTAAAAAGCGCTAACTTAATACTAAATAATGTTTACATACAAATATATGGTGTATCTTGCAAAATAATGAAATCTTTATTTCATCGCAATTGGTTCACTGAATCAAAAGTTAAACTAATTTAAAATTTACGATGAATTTTTGTTGTAATAATATCTTCGGGAATTATACTGTTAGAAAAACCGACCAGCTGGTGTATCCACATCTGACACAGAATAATGGTCAATGGCTAAAAGTAAACAAAAACGTGTGGAGTTTTGGGTCTATTGTAATTTCTCAGAAACAAAATGCACATGCATGCAGTAAAATCAAAGCCCGCTTTCTATTATATTATTTTTAAACACACACACTAACATATATAATTTAAAAAATAATTTTGATTATATTTATATAACTTAACTAATTAGTTGTTCCAACCTCGAAAACACGAAAAAATATCAGCTTTTCCGTACAAAAGTACAATCCTACTCCATCGAAATGTATGAAACAGTTGTTTTTTTTTTACGCGATTTCAAGGTTGGTCCTATTATGAAAGTTGTTCAGTTTGATGGTCTGATCAACGCAACCGAACCCCACGAGAGGTTTTGTATTAACTAAAAATAACCTTGTTTACTCTAAGTAGGTCCCATTGTCATGAGGTCAGAATCTGATGATGGAATCTTAGAGAAATCAAGGGAACTCTACAAATAATATTTGAAACGAAGGACAGACAAATTTTAGTAATATTTTTTACTTTTGGAGTTTACATTATTTCCAAATATACCTTTTCGAATGTAAAAAAACCGGCCAAGTGCGAGTCGGACTCGCGCACGAAGGGTTCCGTACCAAAAAACGGCAAAAAAAATACGTTTGTTGTATGGGAGCCCCTCTCAAATATTAATTTTATTCTGTTTTTAGTATTTGTTGTTATAGCGGCTATAAAAATACATCATCTGTGAAAATTTCAACTGTCTACCTGTTATCGTTATTAATATCGAGCAAAAAACGGCAAAAAAATCACGTTTGTTGTATGGGAGCCCCCCTTAAATATTAATTTTATTCTGTTTTTAGTATTTGTTGTTATAGCGGCAACAGACATCATCTGTGAAAATTTCAACTTTCTCGCTATCACGGTTCATGAGATACAGCCTGGTGACAGACAGACAGACAGACAGACAGACAGACGGACAGCGGAGTCTTAGTAATAGGGTCCCGTTTTTACCCTTTGGGTACGGAACCCTAAAAAGACTTAATAGACATAAAAATATCGATTGGACACTTAAGCTGAATAGAATAGAATCATTTATTTGCGAATACTGAGTATACAAGTTGTTACATAAGTACAAAAATAATACTATTTTGTCAGTTCTACAGTATTTGCCTTATTAATGTAGGCATGCAAATATTTTGTAAAAAAAAAGAACAGAAAAAAAGGCTGATTATAGATAATTTAAAGTAGTCACATTGATTAAAATTGATAAATTGAGTTCAGTCATAATTACAGTAGAATGTCAATAATAATAATTATATAAAATGTCAATCGTTAAATTAATGACTGAGAAAACAACATACCAAAAAAAACTCACAAAATAAACAGAAACAACAGTAAGTAAATGCAAAATTCAAAAGAAGCTTCTTGTGATCGGCGACAAGCCAATCAGCTGTCATCTGTCAAACTTAAAACAGCAAGCAACTTAAGTGTTGTAATAAATCGATAATAATATTCTTATATCTATTAAGTCTCATTTTACATTCGAAAAGGTATATTTTGAAATAATATAAACTCCAAAAGTAAAAAGTATTACTAAAACTTTTCTGTCCTTCTTTTTTATAATATTTGAAGAGTTCCTTTGATTGCTCAAGGATTCCATCATCAGATCCTGACCTCATGACAATGAGAACAACTTGGAAGTAAACAAGGTTATTTTTAGTTAATACAAAACCTCTCGTGGGGTTCGGTTGCGTTGATCAGACCATCAAACTGTACAACTTTCATTATAGGACCAACCTTGAAATCGCGTAAAAAAAAACAACTGTTTCATACATTTCGATGGAGTAGAATTGTACTTTTGTACGGAAAAGCTGATATTTTTTCGTGTTTTCGAGGTTGGTTCCATAATGAAAGTTGTTCAGTTTGATGGTCTAAAAATAACCTTGTATAATATACTTTCAAACAAAAAAATATTTTTCAAATCGGTTCTTCGAGTAATCAAGTAACATTCATAAAAAAACAAAAATTCCGACGAACTGAGAACCTCCTCCTTTATTTGAAGTCGGTTAAAAATAATTTTCAATTAATATTCGTGTCTAAATTGTGTAGTGTCGATTTAACACAGTGTCGATACAAAGCATGTATGAGTAGCGTAAGTCGAAGTTTACTCATGTCGGAGTAGAATAACTGTCGGAGTAGAATATTGCCGAACACGCGTCGTTTCCTAGTTTATTCATGTCGAAGAAATATTTTGTCGGAGTACCGTAGTATCGAAATTAAGCCATATCGGCATAGTGTATTGTCGGAGTTGAGTAACATCGAAGTTCCAAATCGTCTGAGTTTAATCTTGTCGCATAAAAGTTTGTCGGAATTCAATTTTTGAGTCGAATCACGGCCACCGTGTTGGACTTCAAATAAATACCGTTTTCGTAATCAACATCCCATGAAACCTCAATAACGACATCCATTTTGATTTATGAAAAAAGTTGTTAATTTTTTGTTCAGGTTGTGACCATAGACATAGAAAAATTTTCGCTGCGCTCAAGAAGACCAACAAAGCGTGGAAAAGAGTAGTTAACATCATACGGACACGGTCTATGTAAAAAAGAGACAAAGGATCAAATGACATGTGCCAACATTTTTTACAGTAAGAGCCCCTAGCGTCCCGCCTAGCAAATGAGCAATCACAGTTTGTTTAAAATATTTTTTAATCTTAGTTAGAATTTAAAATAAAGGAATCGTGGAGCTATGATGTCTTGTACTCTAAGTAATTGTGATGTGACTAAACGAAACAATCCAAGTAATCACACTTTTCAAAGGAAAATAAGATATTGCCACACATTTCTCTAAAACCAAATTTCGCCACATTTATTCGTTTATCGACAAAGAAAACAGTATGGAACATAGTTTATTAACTTCCTTTGCCATAATATAGTCATATTTTATGTATCTAAGTCATATTTTACTTATCTCATATAAAATGTATTGATTCGTTTTCGGATCACCTGTTTATTGACTTTGTTGTTCTTTGACATTCTATTTCTATGGTTGTGACAGATGGTGGCAAAGGTATAATCTCCATTATACTATTACTTTTGTACATTTGTGTTGTGAAGTCGAAGAGACTTTATTTTCACACAGCCGCCAGTTAAAACGTTCTACCGAGCTACCTGCTTGAACTCGTTCTAAAGAGGAGCTTGATGGTGGTCTGAGGTCTCCGCCTTTTCTGCCGGCTCCTTCGCTGTCACCTTCCAGCGCTATCAGACGTTGAAGCGTCCATATCGAATATTAATGTTACGGCTAATGCCCGAAGTGCGGCTAAACCTAGTTTTAGCCGGCTAAAGCTAGGTGTAGCCGATAGCTGTTGGCTAAACTTAAGTGTAGCCGATTTACTCTTAAAAAAGTTATTTCTGTTGTTTGTTAAAAAAAAAATAACCTCGAAATTTAAGGCTCACGCTACGCTGCGCTTCGCGCTCGCCTTAAATTTCTAACCTATATTCGGGACCTACAGGGGTAAAGCAAATCGTTTCACCTACTTTAGCCAACAGCTATCGGCTACACCTAGCTTTAGCCGGCTAAAACTAAGTTTAGCCGCACTTCGGGCATTAGCCGTGACTTTAACATTACACAAATCGACAGGACTTCCTCATAATGGTGTTGAAGTTCAGTAACGCAATGAGGAGGAAAAAGTGGGCGCCCAGCGCCTCCTTGCCCTAGTGCATTGGGCTATTCTATGGGGGTAACAATGGTTCATTTCAAATAACATTCAATCTTCAATGAATCTGATACGGTGGCAACTCCCCCCCCCTCACAGGCTGGGGGTAAAGTCTGCTTCCCTACTGGGTGATATGGGTAACAATATTGAAAAGGTTAGGAACCACTGCCCTAGTGGAAGGGAAATTGTCTATGTTATGTGGGAAGGCCGGAATCTAGTGTTGCCAGACGACAAAAATGTGTTAAAACAAGAAAATCAAGAATCTCACTCACCACAATGCATTTCAAAATAAAAAATACAATATGTAGGCTGCATGATTTATTACTCTTTTGCCGACTCTGATAATAAGAAAAAAAGGATAATGCTTCAGTGATACCATCATATAAAAAATATACTAAAATGGTAGTACCTGACTTATATCTCTTATGCCGGGTCCATAGCGCGTGTTTTGCTCTACACAATCAAAAAAAACATCTCAACATTCAACAAAAAAAACGTATGAGGATTTTGTTGAATGTTGAGATGATTGTTTTCTGTTGATTGTGTAGGGCAAAGCACGCGCTATGGATCCGGCATAAGAGATATAAGTCAGGTATTACCATTTTAGTATATTTTTTATATGATGGTATCACTGAAGCATTATCCTTTTTTTCTTATTATCAGAGTCGGCAAAAGAGTAATAAATCATGCAGCCTACATTATAGAGTCAGTTTCCACTTTCCAATAATATTATTTTAACAGAAAGAAATCAAAACACTTTTAACGAAAATACCTATATTAAAACAGTTTGAGTTTTTTTAATGAATAATGCGGTTGAAATATTATGCTCCATCCTGTAATATCCTATCTGGAATATAGAGCAATATTTAAGGCAGCTATTACACGCTCATGCAAACGTCAGTCAAATTCCATCAGTCATGAGTTACGTTTAACTGACTGACTGATGGAAAGAAGTAAATAAGTAATCAACTTCATGCAACCATCAGTCACCCCTTTAGCCCTTGTCCAGACTACGAAAATTTGAGTGTATCAGATCACCGTCGCGTATCGTCGACGTGTATCATTTGGCTAGTGTGGACGCAAAATGATCGCGATCATGCTACGCACCGTACCTGATACACCCCGATCCGTATGTAACCGCGTATCAAACAAGGCTTTCCGCCTTGTTTACACTTGCGTATCGGAGTCGTGTATCTACTCCGGGCAAGGAAAAATACTTTGTTCGAAAAAATCACAATAAATCCTACAGAGGTGATTTTTGGAAACATGATTAAAATAAGTTTGTCAATGATAAATTTCAAGTTTTCCCCAAAATATCTGGGGTGCTTTTTTTACAACGGTGGTTTAAATATTGTTTTTGTCTTAAAACATCGAGAATAAATCGTACACAAAGGGAATTTCCTTTATGAATTTCTTAAAACCATTAGAAATGAAACCTCAAAAATCACCACTTACATTTCAGAGGAATTTGCAAAAAAGGCTAATAAATAAAAAAAAATCATAACTCAGAAACAAATATTAAAAAATCAGTGATTTTGCAGTATAAAGTTTCTTATAATTAACTATACTAAAAACAAAATTTTCACTCAGGTGACTAATATAGTTTTTTTTTAAATGCGTTTTATTAATTTTTAAATATGAAGCATAAATTCTACAGTCGTAAAAGTTCAATAATATATAGTGTAATAATTAATAACATCCTAAAATTAAGTAATCCCTCAATTCTAAGTAGAGGATTTCTCGAAATTTACGAAAATATCAGCAAGACGGAGCGTAATATAGAGTGGTGAGCGAGCACGAATGGCAGGCACTCTGTACCTACGAGCGACGATGACGCGATGGCGCGCGGCGTGTCACGAGTCTCCGGGCAATGAAAAATACTTTGTTCGAGAAAATCACATTATATCCTACAGAGGTGATTTTTGAAAACTTGATTAAAATAAACTTGTCAATGATAAATTTCAAGTTTTCCCCAAAATATCTCGGTTGTTTTTTTTACAAAGGCGGTTTAAAGACTGTTTTTAGGGTTCCGTACCAAAATGGTAAAGAAGGAACCCTTATGGTGTGACTCAGTCTGTCTGTCTGTCTGTCTGTCACAGCTGGATATCTCGAGAACTACTAATGGTATCAACTTGAAATTTGGAATAGTTTAAGATGACATTTGTCCAACTATTTCGCGAATAAGAAATAAATAAAAAAATAAATATCTTTTTTACAACAGGGACTGAAAAGGGGTCTTAAAAATTTGAAGTGGGGCAACTAGGACATGTGGGGTATCATATGAAAGAACGTCGTTTGCACGTTTTCAAACATTTTTTCTTTTTTTTTAGGCCGCATAGTTTTCGACTTATGGTGAAAATTGTAAAAAAAAGTACCGTTCCCCCCCACCTTATCTCCGAAGTTTGCAAAGAGAAAAATCTGAAATAATTCTATGTGATAGTAGTTTATGTAAAGATTACAGGAAAAATAAAACGATGTCTCAATATAACACACTTTTTAAGAAATTCAAAAAACAAACAATTTTTTTTAGTTTTACTACCAGTCAACAGATGGCGCTGTCCTAAGCATGCTAACCTAAGAAAAAATATAGTTCCACTATCGGTCAAGAGATGGCGCAACCTAACACTACAATAATAAATTGGTGGCTGATTCTAATATAATTACCTACTATTTGCCGTACGAATAAACGAAGAATAAGTTCATACTTAGTAATATAAACAGTTTGCAATGTGGAGTGGCTGAAACGTTTTTCAGTCACCATAAGCAGCTGTGGTTAAGATTTGTAAATTAACTGTCCGCCTGTTTGCCCTTCCAACTGTCTGCCGTTTATCCTATTTTTTTAAAGACTGTACTAAAGTAACATATCCAAATATATTTATGATTGTACGGAACCCTCGGTGCGCGAGCCCGACTCGCTCTTGACCGGTTTTTTTATTTTATAACATCGAGATTAAATCGTACATGTAGGGAATTTTCTTAATGAATTTCTTAAAACCATTAGAAACTAAACCTTACAAAATCACCACTTACATTTCAGATGATTTTTTCATAAAGGCCAATAAAAAATCCTAACTCAGAAACAAATATTATAAAATAAGTGATTTTGTAGCATAAGATTCCCTATAATTACTACACTAACAGCAAAAGTTTTCACTCAAGTGACCATTATAGTTTTTTTTATTGCGTTTTATTAATTTTTATATAGGAAGCATTAATTCTACAGTCGTAAAAGTTAAATATTAAATATGTATTTACTTTTAAAAATTAAGTAATCCCCAATTATTCCCAAAGGATTTTTAGAAATGTACGAAAATAAATATCAACGCGGTAGTGCACGGAAGGACGGACGCGCGTAAGGTAGGTAATCGGCGCGCGGCGGTGGGTGGCGCATAGTGACGCGAGCCGGTACAAAAGGTTACGAATATTACGATTATTTCGGTAACTTTTCAACATTTGTATAAGTGATCAAAAAATTGTTTCGATGATCTATCGGAACAAAATCAGGGTTACTCAAAGTGGCACCATTTTCGCGATAAGATATAATTACCTATAGTAAATAAACAAAAAAAAAGGTTTATTTACGTTGAGTTTGGTCAACGAAAGATGAGACTCGATTGGAAATGGAACTAATTTTGCGCCTTATTTTAAGGTCAGACTTAACCTCTAAACGTTAATTAAACAGGGAAAGTGGCGCCACCATTTCAATCTCATCTTTCGTTGACGTAATCTATAGGAAAAAAAAACGAATTTTCGAAATTATTTTTAGATGAAAAAACCCATCAAGTGCAACACGGACTTCTCGGACTCGACGCGAGTACTGAGTAGGGTGACTTGCCCAATACCTGGCCCCTATTTTACATACAGGACAATTGTAAATTACAATGACAATTTTATGTTCGTTGTGGTATCTGTGCGTTATGTAGTTTGGTCAGTATATTTTCTAAATTCAAATTAGCTGACGCCATGGACAGCAAATTGTCATTGTCACTTACAATTGTCACGTCTGTGAAATAGGGACCTGGCCTTTTAAGGAAGTAATTGACCATGACAACGAAGTGATCCTAAGATAAGAGTAGGTATCTCCTTTTGAGGTACCCTAAAAACTAGTAATTGAGGTAAGCCGTTGTTAGGGCAGTAGGGGTAAGGGTAAGACAAGGTACCTAACAAAGTAATTTAAAAACCTTTTATTGAAATTACCTCACATTAGTTATGTAATTTAAGATAAACTAGTGGCTAAGTGAGCTGTAGTGTAGACCTTGCATTGAAAAGTAAATTGTTAAAAAAATATAGATCTCGCCCTCTCGCCATGAGGTTTTCAAGCATATAGTGGGGTTCATGCTGTTTGGTATATTAAGTATTTGGTATATTCGCAGCTAGATGGCGCTTCTAATTTTGTATTTTCGAAATGTGTGAATTATTTATTTTTTTAGGTTCAGTTTTTCGAACTGTATCCAATATTTCAAAAAAGTGGCCTGACAAAAAAGCCTATATAATTTTCAAACCTGCTCACAAAATTTCACGAGAATCGGTTGACAAATGAGATCTGTAGAGGAGAACAAACCGTGCCGAAAAACAGGGCAGAAATACGTTTTTTTTTACATATCTCGGACATTTTTAAGAAATCAAAAACTAGCTTGACGATAAAATTATATATATTTTTTAAATCTGGTTACAAAATTTCACGAGAATCGGTTGAGAAATGCGACTTGTAGAGGAGACGTTCGAGTAAATCCTTAGGGAACCTTTAACCAGGATGAAAGTATTCTTTGTTTTAACGTCCTGCTTCGCTACGCAGTACGCTTGGTGTAGACGAACCTCGCAAGGCAGGGCGTTTGCCGCTTGCGTTGTGGCAGGCCTCGCGCTCGACATCGCACTCACGCTCACCCGAGGCCTGCCATGCGCGAGGTACGTTCACACCAAGCGCGCTGCCTAGCGAGGCAGGACGTTAAAACATAGAATACTTTTATCCTGGTTAAAGGTTCCCGAAGGATTTTCTCGAATGTCCTTGCGAACGAAGTCGCGGGCGGAAGCTAGTAGAAAATAAAAAAAACAAAAAAAAAACAAAAATGTTTATATTGTTCACAAAACATTGGTTTTCAAAACAGCAGGTTGGGACTGCCTAGTGAGTATTACAATACTTGTGACAGACAGCCCCGCTCCATCGTAACACTTACATACTATGTATGAATATGAACAACTAATTAGTTAAGTTATATAAATATAATCAAAATTATTTTTTAAATTATATATGTTAGTGTGTGTGTTTAAAAATAATATAATAGAAAGCGGGCTTTGATTTTACTGCATGCATGTGCATTTTGTTTCTGAGAAATTACAATAGACCCAAAACTCCACACGTTTTTGTTTACTTTTAGCCATTGACCATTATTCTGTGTCAGATGTGGATACACCAGCTGGTCGGTTTTTCTAACAGTATAATTCCCGAAGATATTATTACAACAAAAATTCATCGTAAATTTTAAATTAGTTTAACTTTTGATTCAGTGAACCAATTGCGATGAAATAAAGATTTCATTATTTTGCAAGATACACCATATATTTGTATGTAAACATTATTTAGTATTAAGTTAGCGCTTTTTACATTTTTAGCGCACCAACATACAGACAAACACACAAAAATTAAAAAAAAAATTATAAATGGGTTCTACTGGTAATTATTAAACACTCCAATCACTTTTTTTCAAAATATTTCCTTTGTACAGACTCAACTTTTCTACAGATTTATTATATGTATAGATTAAGAATTGTAAAAATGGCAGTAAGCAGTCATATGGTTTGCACTCAGTAACGATCTGACCAGTGACCTACGTTGTTGTGCCACGCATTGTACCATTTTGGTGTCAAATTCTAGTTACGAGCAAGTTCTGGGAAATAAATTTTTAAATACTTTTACTATTTAAATACTTACTGATTTCTCAATCCATTGGCATTTATGTGATAAAACCTTAACCAAAGAATGATTTGAAGTGATATTTTTTCATATATTTTTATTAGTTAATCAATAAAAGCTTGTTCAAAATCAGGATTCAAAAAACCGGCCAAGTGCGAGTCGGACTCGCGCACGAAGGTTTCCGTACCAGAAAACAGCAAAAACACGTTTGTTGTATAGGAGCCCCCCTTAAATATTTATTTTATTCTATTTTCAGTATTTGTTGTTAAAGCGGCAACAGAAATACATCATTTGTGAACATTTCAATTGTCTACCTGTTGTCGTTATTAATATCGAGCAGAAAACGGCAAGAAACTCACGTTTGTTGTATGGGAGCCCCCCTCAAATATTTATTTTATTCTGTTTTTAGTATTTATTGTTATAGCGGCAACAGAAATACATCATCTGTGAAAATTTCAATTGTCTAGCTATCACGGTTCATGAGATACAGCCTGAAGACAGACAGACAGACAGACAGACGGACAGCGGAGTCTTAGTAATAGGGTCCCGTTTTTAACCTTTGGGTACGGAACCCTAAAAACTAGTCAAAAATCTTAATTCGGCCGTTTTTGAAAGGGTGGCTGAAAATAGAATAAATATGATCTTATATTCGGACAACGGTCAAACTTAATAAAAGTCTTATATAATTATTTTTATGATTAATAATAATTATTATTAAAATTATTGAAAATACAAATAATAATACTAATAATATAAAATGATTTAAATTTAACTCAGATCTCATATAGGGTAGGTGCACCAGTGAATGAACCCTTAAGGCGATTTGAAACTTAAAAAATTACGAATACCTATTTCTGGATGACTTTGCTATAATGATGGCACTACATACTATTCAGAATTTATTAATGTTCAATATAATATCTTCAGTATTTCTGAAATGCTTATAGTTATTTAGATAATCCGAATTTTACACAAAAGTACCCCACCCAAATCACCAGTGAATGAACGGCAAAATCCAGTTAACGAATGTTTGAAATCCGATAAATGAACTACTAGTTTCATAAAGTGGATGTAAACAGAAATCGTTAATTTATGTCTGTACACGATATTTTATAGCATAACAAACTGGTAAAACATATTAAATTTCAAAAGAAACCTAAATTCTAAATGGCGCACGATACCCAACCCACTGGCATATGCCTCTCTTGAGGCTTGCCTATTTTCCTTTCTGGAATCCTCCGGATGCTCCTGGAGCTCTGTATGACCTGTATCCTCACTTCATGTCTCTGTTTCATGAGTTGAAGAGTCAGGTCGAAGAGTTTATTTAACTTAGGACAGCCAATATTAAAAAAATAGACCTAAGTATTTACCACCATATTGCTTTATAGTTCACATCAGCTATGTTATTCTAATTGTTTTAGAAGTGGTCTAAAATTAAAAACAAAAAAATAATTAATGTAACAATTAAGAAATGTATAGTTCATTTACTAGTTTTTTAATAATCAGTAAATGAACTAGGCATTTACTATAGAAGAATCTTAAAATTTTAAAAACTAATGAATGAAAACCCTAGTTCGAAGACTGGTCCAAAGATTGACAATGATTTACTATAGCTATCCCCTAAATATGAACAAACTCCTTTAAAAGTAAGACACAAAATAAGCCTAAACCAAAAAATACGTTAGATCCTATGAATGAACACCTGGTTCATTAACTAATTATTTCTCAATTTTTTAATCCAGTACTCGAACACCCCTATATTTTGTTTAAAATAATGAAATTCTTTACAATCTGCTTTCTATTAGACGAAATAATCATTATTACATCTAAGAAACTAATTTTCTTTGTAGAATGAATCATATATCAACTTAAAAGCTTTTATCAAAATATGCTGTCGCACCATAGTTCTTAGTATTGGTCCATAGAAACAGGAACACTACACAACGTGTCTACTTTGAGCAATCGCTATTTAGAAAGTACGGAACACACATAGTCGTCTGTGCAGCAAGTTAAGGTAATAAAGTATAATTTTCATTAAAAAAATTCTGTTGCGTGTAGAAAACAAAAGATTTCTTATTTTATAGAAAAATAACACATTTGTTCCTTCACTGGGGGGGTGTTCATCCACTGGTGCACCTACCCTACTTATCTTTTTCTATAATAGATTACTGCAAAAGAAATTTATAAAACAAATATTATAAATATTGCTGACATCCAATCTTATAAAATTCTTATTACAATACTTATAGATCTAAATGAAAAAACTTTCCACTCCAAAAAGAACTTAATTATTTATAATAAAATAAAAAATATCCTTAATAAAATAAAAATAAAACAAAAATAAAAACTTTTGAATAACTTAAAATTAATTTAATTTAGATATTTGATACCACAAATCAACATTTGAATTTATTTTTAAAATTATAATATTTAATGGTAATCAATGTAATATTAATAATAAATATTCACGAGAAACTTCTGAATAAAATCTATAAATTCCTAAATAACTATTATTAATATATTAACTGATAAAAATAGAACTACCTAGCATTAAAAATATTAGTGTGAACGTGACTGTATTCATTATGTTTATTAATTTTTGATAAATAATGTTTTTGATAAACATTCATAATTTTGATATGATTGTTGTTATACTCATATAAAGAACAATATATAGCCAACAATGTTTTTGTTGATTTTGAATAAGCCTAAAATTATTAATGTTGATAAATATACAATAAATGCATTCAAATATTGGACTTGATATAATTTTTTATTTAAGCTTATTTTTCGTAGATTTTTGTTATGCCTAATATGATTAATGTTGATTGGAATAATAATTATGTTAATTATTTTATTTGAATGTCAATAAAAACAATTGAAGTTCCTAATTAACATGCTTATTTCACCTTAGCCGAATTTAGGGAAAAATGGGTCGAATGAAGGGCATACGCGTCAGAATTTAGGAAAATTGGGTCACTCGTCATTTATTATTTTTTCTTAATTTTATTATTATTGTTTCCTTGATTTTCTTACAATTATTATAAAGAACAATCATGTAGCAATCGTAATTAACAAAAATTACAATGCTGTAGTTCAATTTTAATATAAATATTTTAGATTTAATCTCTAAAATTGCTGACGTGGCCGAATTTAGGGCATTTCACCCTAGGAATGAGAGAGAGCACCAAACAGGCGAACCGACCCCAGTCGGTGAGGGAGCGGGTGTAAATGAGACAACTACATACACGTCCGTTGGTGCGTAATGAGACCCCGGTTAATCAATACGGTTTCGAGAATACCTGTGGCCCTGGCCATGAGTTGATGCAAACTGTTTACGTTACAGTAAACTGTCGGATATACTGCTCACAGTCAATACGAGTGAAAGAGAGAAAACGATAGTTTACTGTAACGTAAACAGTTTGCAACAACTCAAACTTGCACCGGTCTGCGCGAGCTCATACTAGTGATACTCGATCGTCGTATTTATGCCGCTGTTTCTTAGCGGACCTTAACTTATCTACTAACCCGAACTTCTCGCAACTCGATGCGAACAGTTGCAACCAATTTAGTGTGAAAAACGATCAAGTGGTAGGAGTGGCAGACAATAAAACTTAAGAAACCCGCCAAGCGATAAAACTATTATGTATTATGGACGAAATGATATTTTCGATCTGTCACTTGACTCCGTCCGATTGATGCGCAATTCAACTACAGCTATTAATGGCTAAAACTTCGTATGCTACTCATAAAAGCTGGTGATTTTTTTTATGAGGGTTTATTGCAAGGCTAGAAACGAAGACGAGATAAAATATTTGGTGTAGGATTTTTTGTTGGCTAAAATAAATGGCAAAAATCACGTAAAAACATAAAAATCACTAGATATATTAAAGTCACTGGAGTGAAAACTTAAAGATGCTCCTGGATTAAGCTTAAAAACATATTATAAAAAAATCACCTTGTGTACGATTTATTAAGATACATTACTATACTTTCTCCAAAAATATGATTGTAACGCACCCTATCTCCTTAACCTTAAACATAAAATCAGTGATTATTTTTTAATTAAATATTAAGTATGTAAATAAGCAAACGCATCATAAATCTCCACTGTAGAATTTTATGAACATTACTTTCCAGAAGTTAGGTATTTTTTACCTATATCTCATAACGCTTATGGTGGAGAGGAAAAGCAGCCATAGTACGATGTTATAATAACCCTAATCCTTATTTAGAAAAACGAAAATGAACTGTAGGATTTAATGTGATCAAAATTTTATTTTGCCTGGACTATATCATGATCGGCAGAATTACGTAGTGTAGACGCATTTTGATACTGTATCATGATACGACTATGTGATTTGATACGATGATCGCCGCGATCCATCTCGAGGCGGTTTTTGCCCGATCATCAAAGGGGATACGCAATGCCGCTACACGATTTTGACAAGTTTGTACGTGTTCATATACATTTTCGCACTCTCCTCCGCTGGTTTATGACATATATTTTTGTTGCTCGCGTTTTTGAAGTGAAAACTTCTTTAACGGCATTGTACGCTTTTTTGTAATGGGGAAAAATGCTAAACTCGCGTCAGTAAGAATCACGTGACCCTGATCGAAAATTCGTAAGACGGATGTGACGGATGGAGAGTAGACAGCTGGCGGCGGAAGTATCCCCCTCTCTTTCTACGGGGCGCGGTGAAAATGGCGGCGCGTCATTTCAAGACGTAAACACTTGTGTCACCATAGCAACGCGCTAATTTTTTAATTCAATGTCAAAACTCTAGATTTTCTGTCGAGCTATCTATGGATAAGACTTTCGTACAATACTGTTTTGTATTCGTAAATTCAAATGCAGAGTAAATTCGTAAGACGGCAATTCGTGCATAATTATTCCATAACCATTCCAAAATATAAAAAATGCACAACGTTAATATTCAAATTTTCACTTCTGCCGGCACTCCCGGAGTGCAACTAGATTTTTTTTTATTGTGTTGGGACAATGAGAACATTATCTCATTAATTGATTGTAAACGAAAAGAAATATTATGGGACCCGCTGAACAACAATTATTATAATCAGTGTTGCCATTGTTTTTTTTTACTTGCCGTGTTTTGTCAGTGAAATTGCCGTAGATCGGCGGAAAATAGCAAAAAATGCCCTGTTTCGATAGAATTACTGCACTCCGAAAATATTTAGAACATATGAAATTACCGTGTTTGTATGAAAAGTTCTGCCACAGAAAGCCGTAGCAAGGGTCATTATTGAACCCGATTGCCGTAGAACACGGTAATTACCGTAGCATTGGCAACACTGGCTCGAATTGACTGGGGAAAGCTACGAGGAAAATGAACGCGTCCACATTCACGACACGCGTTGTTGATACGCTGATATGATACAGTGTCATGATACAGTATCATAAGTGTGGACGTGGTTATTAAGTCCATTTTGGGCTAATGGAGATAGTGATACGATGCAGGCGAAATGAGCGTCCACACTTATGATACGATTACTTGATACGATACGGCTGATTTTGATCGTCAAGATGATACAAGTGTAGACAAAGCTTTACACGGTAGGTTAATCGTCAGTCACAGCCGAGACTGTCATGACTGATGGAATTTGACTGATGCTTGCATGAGCGTATAATGGCTGCCTAAGTTTGGTCAACGAAAGATGGAACTAATTTTGCGATTTATTTTAAGGTTCAGTTTTCAATTAATTAACCTGTAAACGTTAATTTAACAGGGAAAGTGGCGCCGCCATTTCAATCTCATCTTTCGTTGACCAGACATTACAAGCATGCAAAAATTAAACAGTCTTACGGGCCCTCCACAAGCACAGGTGGCCGAAGCGAAGAGGCTAAGAGAGACGGAGCAATACAATGAAAAGGGACAGATATTGCTGACAATACCTACATTACCTACTACACTAGACAATAGACTGATGGAATAACCACAACGGATTGATGGTTTACCAACAGTCCGTAATTTAGTGGGTTAAACAATCAGTCGCCTGTCTAATCTAACCAGACTGATGGAATGGACTGACGATGGCGCATAGCGGCAGACTGATTGTGTAATCGCCCTGATAGATTTGCGAATTTGGTAGCATTTATTTGTTTCATAATGGCAACTTCTCTACCCAGCAGTGCTGCCAACTTAGCGCGTTTCGCGCCAGATCTAGCGCTTTTTTTTGTCTCGAAGCGCGTTTTAGCGCCTAGCGCTAAATCTAGCGCTTTTTTAGATTTTAACCTCTAAAGGGGTGAAATAGGGCTTATTTTGTATGGATTTTTTTATCAAAAGACATTACGAGTTACGACTTGAAATTTTTTAACAGTAGGTACTTTTAAAAACGAAGCAAAATTTCGTGTTTTTCCGAAAATGTTTAGGTTATTTACCTACTAACTTCAAACCCCTAGGGGGGTTAGTGGGTAAATAAAGGGGTGAAATGGGATTCATATTTTGTATGGAAAAATAGTATTCAATAGACATTTCAACTTGAAACTTCGTATGAGTACTTCTAAAAACAAATAAGCAAACAAATCGATATGGATGTCGATATTGAGGTTTTATGGGATGTTTATTGCGAAAATGGCATTTATTTTAGGGTCCAAGATGAGACGGTGGACATTATGTAACACCTAGGCATAGTATGACCTAGGTAAAGGACTGAAACAGGGGTTCAAATTTTTTATGGAAAAATAATACGGCAACGGAACAGGAATGAGAACGGGAACTAATAATATTTTAAATGTGAAAGTTTAATGTTTGGATGTTTCTTACTCAATCATGAAAAACCGGCTGAACGTATTTGGAATAGCCTGTGGTAAAACATGGATACTTTTTATCTCGGTCAAAGGTTCCATAGCGACTTTCCGAATTTCAACGCGGACGAAGTCGCGGGCAAAAGCTAGTTATCAATAAAAAGAGTACTAATTTCAAAATAATATTTTATTTTTCAGCCTTTTGGAGGGCTTTTTAAAGTGACATTTAAAAAATATAAACAGTAACTATTTGCCTCAATATGACTATAAGGTTCTTGCCTCACTCTAGAAGGCGTTTATGGAAAGAGAAGTGTCAAAATTGGCTTTTAAAAATAAACGGCCTGTACGACAGGAAAGTGAGCGCTCGCTGGCTGACATCTGCCCAAAGAGAAACATGGTTACATCTGCCCGCCTATCTGTGTACTCTTCGGAAATTAGTACGAAAAAAAAATACATTGACATTGACACACACATTTTTATTGACGCCATCTATTTAGCCTACAGTTTTTTGACATTTTGAAAAACCCTTTATTGTAATGATGGCTTTAAATAAAAATGTTTCTCTTTGGGCAGATGTCAGCCAGCCAGCGCATACTTTCCTCTTTGGTGCAGGCCCTTTATTTTTAAAAGCCAATTTCGACACTTCTCTTTCCATCAACGCCATCTAGTGAGGCAAACAGTTACTATTTTTATTTTTAGATTGTCACTTTGAAAAGCCCTCATTCACAGTGCTCTTTATAATTGGGTAAGGAGGAGGTGATATTAAATTGGTGATGGATGACTGTGCTGATGAATGGTGATAGGCTTGTTTTTTGATAAATTGTAATTTTGACTCAATAATGACTACAAATATTGAAAAAATATTTCTTTACACAACAGGTGATTATATTCTCAACATTGTTAACGCAACACAAAAGTTATTGAATATTATAATAAGTCATAGACTTATTATATTACTAGAATCATTGTAATAAGTATAATATAAACATTAAGAATTGTAATGATCTCTGTGCTCATAATTGGGTCCGGCAGCCTATATCATTTTATTGTTTATAATACAAATCAGGAATAAGAAATATTTTTTTCCATCCAGTTCATAACCTTTTCAAGACATTGTGGGGCGTCTTTTAATTTTTTTATTATCTTGTATATTTCTTCCATCACTGATCCTATCTTCTCCTCAATATCGTCCTTCTCCTTTTTTTTCACTGTCCATAAGCTGGTCAATACTAAGGTATATTTCATATTCCTTACGATGCGTCTCAAATCGCTCTATTAGCTTTTCTATCTCTTCAAGTTCCTTGGGAGTGATGTCATGGATCGAGATCGTCATCGTACTGCAAAAGATGAAAATAAAGAAAGATGCAAAGATCGGTCCAAAAATCTTATGTTCATTGGATCGGTCCAATCAGGGGTGCGATTAAGTAAGGTATTCATTTGACAGTTCATATCGTATTCCATCGGCTGCAATTTGTATGATAATAAGATACAATAGGAACTTTCAAATGATTAGGATTGACGACGCGGTCTTTATTTTATTTAGTACTAGCGGCTGCTCGCGACTTCGTCTGCGTGGAAAGTTTTTTGCTATCCCTCGGGAACAATAGTTCTTTCTATAGACAACAAGAAAGAGTACAAAATTAGTGGAAATAAAACTGGCTAAAAATCGCGTCACGCGGCGTTTTTAACTAAAAAAAACAAAAATTATGTCCTAGTGGACAGGCATGGTAAATAGGCGGCCCACAGGCTTGGATTGCTTAGGGCTCTAAATAGTCTTTATCCGACACTGATGTTAGAATAGAATAGCTTCCGGGCAGCATATAAGCAAAATCTAACTCTCGAGTTTTGATGGTGATCTCTGATTGGTCAGGAAACTCAGTAGTTAGATTTTGCGCGCAAACTCTAACTCCCCAGTTTCGCGCTAGTTTCGATAGTGATCTCTGATTGGTCTAAAAAATCAGTTGTTAGATTCGAGAGTTAGATTTTGCTTACATGCTTCCGGGCAAGACAAAGGTCAAAGTGGCGCTACGTACGCTTGTTTCTCTGTCAAAACAAAGGACTTTTACTTTTAAAATCGTTTTATAACTTTAAAATGAACAAATTCTGTGTAATAAGTTGTAAAAATGTCAGCACTTACAATTTTCCGAGAAATCTGGATACCTATTAAAAAAAAATACTTAATGGATTCTGTAAGAATAAAAAAGTCTTAAGTGCACAGAATAGTCTTTTATATCAATGTTGGGTCAATGGCTCTTTTTCAGTAAAAAAATCCACAGTATAAATAATCTATTTTCATATAGTTAATAAGTGAAACGTATACTCTCTTAAGAACAAACGTACGCAGCGCCATCTACAATTAGTTTTGCGTTGCCATCTCCAGAGAATGAATGTATAGACAGGGGCCCTACCGGCTTACTTAAATGACTATCGTAATCGCTTTCATTTGACAGATGGATGTGATACATTGCTACTTTTCTTTAGTAAGGTTTTATTTGTGCCAAAAACAAGTAGGTAGCAATGTGTCACACCCATCTGTCAAATGAAAGCGATTACGATATCCATGTAAGTTAGCCAATAGGGCCCCAGGGGGCTGATAATGTAACTTTGTTGCAATCAACTCTGACAGAAATCGCTGTTACATTGCTGCTTTAGTAAGAACCAATATGAGAACTATCTTACTTGAAGCAGCAATGTAACTGCGCTTTCAATCAATTTCAATCGAGAATTGTTAGCAACAGACTTACGTAATCAACGGGCAGATCAACTCAGTAGATTGCAATTTGAGCGCTGCGCAGATCGATAGCGCGTGGGCGGACCATGAGACATGGAAATGGCGGGGGAGTGAGTGCACTGCTAAACAGAGTGAGACGGCAATCAGCATTACATCTAATTAAAATTCACTCGGACACAAGCACATATACCTAATCGATCTTGAATTTTTCACCAAGTCCAAATTTTTACTGATAACCAGACAGCTTGATGATACCCAGACGAAAGTTACACGCGTCATTTTTTAAAATACAACATAAAAAATGGTTTAAGGGTCCATGATAGGAAAACATGGTTTGCGCGGGACATATTTTTATATAGAAAACGTAAAGTTGTAGCCACAAATAAAAACATACAACAAGCTATAAACATTATCTAGTAGCTATTAGTATAAACCTCACAGTAATTGTAAAAAAAATCAGAATATCATCAAAAGCGCTTGTCGTGGATCATATTTTGGCGTAAATATTAGCGGAAACGTATGGAATTCTACATCAAAATTCACATTAACGTACTGTGAAGTTGCTCCAATATTTTTTTTCAAGAAAGATAATTGTGCTAAAGATAATGATGAAAAAACAACGAAAAACATCGAAAAAGTGCAGCAGTTAGGTTATTTTCCATACTCTTTACACGGAAAGAAAAAGACATAAACAAATGTTTACCAATCCTTAACTTCTACTTCAAATTGTACAACAAAAAAAAATATTCCACTCACGTTCACTTTGAAACTTAAATTTTAAATTAAATTTAAAGTTACTGAAGAAATGACCAGCCGCAACTGCGTACGTTTGGAGTTCCCCCACCTTATATAAATCGTGAGCTGTGTGCCGGCCTAGAATAATACTACCCCCCTCTCATCCGTCATCCCGTGGGTGTCGTAAAAGGCGACTAAGGGAGCATAGCCATCAGCTATGCAATTCTCTAAGCTCAAATATTGTAAAAGCCTTGAGTGCAGTGGCTGTGACAGCAGTGAACACTAGCTTGGAATTCTCTAATTCGTTTTTCTCCGCTGTTCGATGCCAGCGCCACAAGGCTGTAGACGGCGTGATACAGAATTACTTGATTTGACAGTTCAAGTATGAAAATCGGAATTCTCTAAGCAAAACAGCGCTAACTTCGCTCTGCAGCCTCGACGAACGCCTAGATTTTTTAATGTCAAAACAAAAGCTTGTATTTGGTGGCTGTTCGCAAGGATTTTAGTGAAAATAGAAGTGAATTATCAAATTAAATTATAAATATGTAAGTTCAAACTGTTTTATTTAAGTTATGGACCAAAAACTTATGTGAATTTTAAAAATACATCATCCAAAAAGGTTATGTAAAACGTAGTGATTATTTCCTCTGTGAGGTTATGTAAGAAACAATGTATTGTGACATCTTTACAGGGCCTGCTGGACTGTCTAGTACGTTGGTCATAATGGAAGAAGCCAATTTGTATATAAAAGACATCTGCCAGGGTCGTAGGATACCTACACGACCCTTTGATTCGATCTACTTATGTCTCATAAGCTCATAACAACAGGCAGGCAGCTTAACAGATTGAGGAGTTTGACATCTTACCAAGGTAAATAAAAAGATACTCATAATTACTTGCAAGTTAAAAGATTGTAAGATTTTAGATAGGTGCAAGGTGCAAGTCAATCAAGAAATAGTAAGAGGACTTTGTTTGATAATCAAATTAATAATTAAATGTCAATGTCCAACTATGTTTTCATTGGTTTTTATATATCAATAGGATACCTGAGGATACCTAAATAAATAATAATGTTACCTGTTTTAGAAATATTATTGCATTATTGGATTACCAATATTAAACTCTATTTCTTTTTTCCAGATTCTGTGTAATTCATAATGATACTTATCCTTTTTGGCTATTGGGACTGCGAGTTATCAAAACTTAGGTGTAAGGGAAATTCCTTCGAATCACAGCATAGACAGTCAGCTGCCTGGAGACCCGTACCTACCTAGTTTAATTTGCGAAAGACATTTAATTTAAAAATAAAAACTCATTTTTAATATTTATAATCTTAAATTTAGTGGTCCAATTTAAAATAATAATATCTAGGTGTACATAAAATAACTGGGTCAACAATGTACAATCAAGAAAAGGTTTTGCAAATGTCAGATTGCTAACTAAGAAAAGGAATAAGTTAGTAAGACCCCAATCTGTGAAATACCTAGATATATATGCATAAAAAATTGTTACACCCAACCCAACACACATGACGTGTCATTCACTCTAGATTCTGCCTTTCTATTGTCTAATTTAAAAATCTATCGCAATGGCTTTCAGGATGTAACACATTGAAGCTTCTTTTTGTCACAAATGAAAAATTACCAAACAAATGCAGCAATGTGTCACATACATCTGTCAAATGGAAGCGATTGCGATAGATTTTTAAAATTAGACAATTAGCCCCCTGGTAAGTATGTACCTGAATCATATCATAAATAATAAATACTTTATTTTTAAACCTATTGTTTTATTACAATTTTATTAAAATAAACTACTTACATTCATTAAATAAAAGTTTGCGTTCACTGTGTTTTTCTCAGTATATTTGATAGATGACTAAGCTACAAATAAGTGCAAGTATTTTTTTTAAATGACGACACCTAGAATTAGCTTAGATTCTTGAGTAAAATTTTTTGATAAAAATAACTTAGTGCGAAGGGAAACTTATACAATCTTTGAAAATAGAGAACTAATTTTCCACACATTTTATGTCAAAATTCGTGTAGTTTAATTTTAAAGCAATGCATGATATTATTCTCTTTGGAAAATTTATAGCCAGAAATAAAATCTAACGATTCAAATATTTAGTTTAAATAAACTATAAAGACACCTAGAAATGTAGGTGTCATCTTTTATAAATATCACACTTACTTGAGCCCTAGTCTTCTATGAACATGTAGAGAAAAACACGGTGAACGTAAGTAAACTGTTATTGATTTGTGGAGGTATATAACTCAGATAAAAAAGTGTATATAATTAATTTAGGTTTGAACCCATCAGGGTAAAAGCCTTCTTTATGACTTAAAAAATGATTTTCACAAATATGTAAGATTGCATCAAACATTAAAATTACTATGCGAAGGTTTATCTTCTGTGACCATCATGGAATATGTGGAAGGTCCAACCAAGATTTCCCTGAAAAAGAAAAACAATATTTATTAAAAGAAACATTAATTCAAACGTACTATGGGCAACAGCGTCGCTTAACCAGTTTGCAACAAAATTCGTGTGCGCGCGTATCGCCCCTGCACGAACTAAACGTATGTGAAAGCGGGCGCGGCGTGCAAGCGATTTTGACCTTAGCAGTGGTTAAGCGACGCTGTTGCCCATGGTACCTACCCTAGGCATACTTTTGTAAAAAAATATTTCTCGCCTGCTTTAAACTTTTAGACTGTCTTGTCGATCTCGGAATAGTATTGTCTTATGTTCCTAAAAATTACAACATAATTATGTTGCATATATTATAATTGCTTTAATAAAAAAATCAAGAAATTAGTTTTATGACTAAGAGAGTCTGAAGCATTTCTTTCTTCACTCTTTAACGTGAAAAGCACCAATCATAATTACATAGTCTAGCGACTAATTGTATATTTTTATTATTATTATAGAACATAAAAAAACAAAATAATACATGTTGGTGGCACTAATAAAAGATTACATATTTTTAACCACATCAAATACAGAAATTCATTACAGCTTAATAAGGAGGTACCTATGTTGTTTATCAAAATTGTTTATGTAAGTACATACATACATAGGCACTGGGAATAGATTTATGGTGAGGTGCCTATATTACCAGTAGCAAAGTTTAGACCACCAGCAATGGTGAGAATCCCACGCTCAAGTTCAGTGAGCTCCACCATATCTACATCAACCCTACCAGCTGTACTCTGCCTAGATGCCTTCGCATATTGGCTTTTCAATTTATTGTAGCTTTTTGTCCTTTAAATACCTACTTAACCCGAAAAGTAAAGTAAAATCTAATGAGTAAGTATACCTGTTGAGGACGGCGAGCTTAGCAAACATGTAAATAAATAGCACGTGTTTTTCGATATGTATAAACTTAGATCGTAAGAGTTTCTATTAAAGAATTCCAAAACGGTGTTCACATTTATTTAGTTCATAAGTAAGAATAAGTAGGAAAAGTAGGTAATTAGTAGGAAATAAATAGACTTGTAATAGCTAGGAAACAAATAAGTATGAAATTACGATAAAGTAGGCAATATTTAACATGTTATCAATAGGAAATATTAAGTATGTAATAAATAAGAAATGAGTATGTTGTCAATGTAAATAAACATGATATTTAGTAAGTAAGATATGTAAAAATAGGCATAAGTACGCAAAGTAAGATATTGTTGTTAGATAAGTTCAAATTAAAAATTGTAAGCTCAGCACACTATCCGAGGTAGGACAAATTAGAAAGAATGAAATAAAAGTATATATTAGACAGAGATAACACTGCGAGACAGAGAGGCACCGGTAGGAACGAGACAGCGCTTAGAAATTAAAGTAGGGCCTGCGATTGGTCAGGCAATAAATGTAGGACTTGTGATTGGCCGGAGCCGGCCGGGCGCTCGGTGCGCGCAGGTATAAAAATAGGGCCGGATAGTGTCTGAGCACAGTTCGAGATCGCAGTTCAACCACGCAACATTGTAAACAGGAAGACCCAAATAAAGAAGAAAATATCGAAGAGAGCTTTTAATTCATACAGTCCATTATATTGTGGTCCTGTACTTCGCCGGATCAACGGATCAAGAAACCGCTACATCAAGCAACCTCGGTTCCTGCCTCCCGGAAGTGAAGCAAAGGAAGAACGCTACACGCTACGGTACCAGCCATGATCACAAGGAGCCAAAGCGATGCCGGAGAGCAACGCCGCGCTCAAGAAAGGGCCCACGCCGCAGCACCCGGAGACCATGAAAGGCAGCGGATCGACTACGAACGAAAAAGGCGGCTATCACTAGACCCACCAGCCTCGCCGAGCTCAAGACAACAAAGTACAGAGCGAAACGAAGCAAACCCACGAAACATGAATACTGCAAGAACGTCGACGGTTCAAGAAATACCACGTGCGGGTGCCGTTGAAGAATTACCACGCGCCGTTGAAAAAACACCACGTGCGCGGTCACCGGCGCACTCTGTGCGCTCTCAGCGGTCGACAGCCAGCGCAACTGCGAGAATTCGTCTGGCGGAACTAGAAGCGGCTGAGAAACTCGCTACATTGAGAAGAAAAGAACTTGAAATCGAAGCCGATCTAGTCAAGAAGCGATTGGCTGCGGAGGTTTCAATCATTCAAGAAGACAACGACAGCCTGCACGAAGAACCTCAAGAACAACGAGTTGATGAATGGCTACGAGCAACGAATCAACGGGAAGAACCAAGACATTTACGCTTCGAAGTACCTGTCAGCAAGGAGCGATCGCAATCACAATCGCACACGCCGTCAAGAAATCGGAACGGAATTGAACAACTTGCCGAAACATTAGAGAAGATGGCGCGGCCGAGACTACGTCACACTGACCTGCCAATATTCAGTGGTGACGTCAACGAGTGGCTACCGTTCAAGGCTGCAGTGGATGACAGCACGAAGATGTATGAAATATCGGCGGCAGAAAATCTACAGCGACTTCGAAGTTGTCTCAAGGGTGAAGCAAGAAACGTCGTGTCTGCATTACTACACACGGCCACCGACCCTGGGATTATCATGCGCACGCTCGAGCAATGCTACGGAAGACCAGAAATCATCATCGATCGGGCAATTGAAGATTTGAAGAAGATGCCGAAACCAAGCTCATCAGCGACGGACCTAAATAGCTTCGCTGTGCGCCTTCAAAACACCGTCTGCGTCCTGAAGAGTATCGACCAGCGCGGTTACCTCTACAACCCAATGCTAGCAAGAGAAGTGCTAGACAAGCTGAGCCCACACATCAGATCGAGATGGTGTGACTTCGCAAGCCAGTATGAAGGGACGGCGGAACCTGAAATCATCATGCTCTCGCGTTTCCTTATGCGAGAGGCGGACCGAGCGTTAAGATACACCTACGCTCCGACGCCGACTACAAGTACGAACACGAAGAAGGAACTCCGACCTGCTGTCCTGCAACCGAAAAAGAAGATCGGTACCGTCTACAACATGTCAGAGAAGACAGAAGATAATGAATCATGTCCGAACTGTGGACAAGCACATGCACTTCCTCGGTGCCCGAAGTATCAAGATATGACAACGGAGCAGCGATGGGACTTCTTGAAAGAGAGAAAAATATGCTTCAAGTGTGCCTGCTCCCGCCACCGAAGAGGGAACTGTCGCGCCAAGCCATGTGGCGTGAACCAATGCAAGCGTCCGCATCACAAGTCTCTGCATACTGAAAAACAAGAAGAACAACCGAACACGCAAGCGACACCGAACACGCAAGCACCGTCGAACAATGAAGCTGTGTTGTCTGTGGCTACCAACAAAGCCACGGGCCCACGCGCCGTGCTACTGAAGATGTGTCCAGTGGTCGTCGCCGGACCACGGGGGGAGGTGCACACCTACGCACTCTTGGATGAAGGAGCAACCATCACCCTCATCGACGAAGACATAGCCAGTGAAGTTGGAGCTGAGGGACCGGCACATACACTGCAGTTACACGGCGTGAACATGACAAGAAGCACCAATAGCAAGATAGTCACAGTAAGAATCCGGGGCAAGAACGAAAACAAGTCCTACAAGTTGAACGCCAGAACCATGAAGAATTTGAGGCTACATCAACAAACTATACCTGAAGAGCTATTGAAATACGAACATCTTCGAGACATGAAACAAGAAGAAATATGTTATGAAAAGGCGCGGCCAGGCATCCTAGTGGGCACCGACCATTGGGAAAACATAGTCTCCAGGCAACTAAGGACCGGGGGACCAGACCAGCCAGCTGCTTCTAAAACACAACTTGGTTGGGTGGTACACGGAACGGTACCACGAAGCGTCATCATGAAGACAAGCGAAAGAGTGCTACACATCTATGAACCTGAGCGGCACTCGAACATCGATGAGCGACGCGACAATCAACTCCACGACCTCGTCGACTACCACTTCAAGATTGAGGCACTGGGCGTTTCGAAGAAACCACGAATAAGTGAAGCGGACCAGCGAGCCATCGAAACAGTGGAGAAGACAATTAAGAAAATTGACGGGGGCTACGAAGTTGGTCTGCCATGGCGTCACGATCAAATCAAGATGCCACCGAGCTATGACACGGCATTCCGAAGACTGAAAAGTATAGAAAAGAAAATGGACGCATCACCTGAGTTCGCGGCCGAGTACACTGCGCAAATGGAAAACCTACTGAAGAAGGGGTACGCGGAGCCCTGCGATGGGTCAGAGATGAACAGTTCCCGCTGCTGGTTTCTCCCACACTTCGCCGTGCAGAACCCAAATAAGCCCGGCAAGCAGCGACTGGTTTTCGATGCGGCAGCGAAGAGCCGAGGAGTGAGCCTGAACGACCACCTGCTGGAGGGACCTGATCTGCTACTCTCTCTTCCTGGAATCCTGTTCAGATTCCGAGAAAATGAAGTCGCCGTCACAGCAGACATCCAAGAGATGTTCCTAAGAATCAAGATACGGCAGCAAGATCAGCCCGCGCAACAATTCTTATGGCGCGGTGAAGATAGAATAAGCCCACCAAGACACTTCAAGATGACGAGCATGATATTCGGCGCGGCAAGCTCACCATTCATGGCACACTTCGTGAGGAACTTCAACGCCGAGCAACATAAAGAGGAATGTCCATTGGCGCTGGAAGCCATCACAACATCACATTACATGGACGACTATGTGGCGAGCTATGAAAACAAAGAAGAAGCTCGGACCGCCATAGCCCAAACAAGGAAGGTGCACGCAGCAGCAGGATTCACGCTGCGGCAATGGAGTACCAACAGACAAGAAGTGCTACGTGACGTGCCGACGGAGCTACATGCCACATCCCCTACTCCACTGGGGGGAGAACAAGAAAACAAGATCCTCGGGCTGATGTGGAGCTCGGAAAACGACGAGCTGGGCTTCAATACTTCAATGAACAAGGTCCCAGAAGAAGTAAGAAGACAAGTGCGCGCGCCGACCAAAAGGGAAGCCCTCAGTGCGGTCATGTCCATTTACGACCCGCTGGGCCTGCTGAGCCATTTCACTATAAGAGCGAAGATAATACTACAGAGCCTGTGGAGCCTAAAGATCTCCTGGGACGAACCAATCCCGAGGGATGAGCAAGAACAATTCTCAAGGTGGCTGGCGCGCCTGGAAGATATAGCAAAACTACGGCTTCAAAGGTGCTACTCGACGCAGAAGTAGGAGCGCATCGAGTTACACGTGTTGTGCGATGCCAGCGAACAAGCATACGCAACTGCGGCCTACTGGAGGATGATCAGCAGCGACGGGCAGATCAAAGTGGTTCTCGTGGCCGCCAAAGCCAAAGTGGCGCCACGACGAACGCAAACAATACCAAGGCTAGAACTTCAAGCCGCGGTCATCGGAGCGAGGCTCGCCGAGCAGATCAAGAACGAACATCGGTTGAAGATAGCAAGCACGACTTATTGGACCGATTCGACGACGGTGATCCATTGGATACGTCACGATGAAAAGAGATACACCCCATTCGTGGCTCATCGACTGGGGGAAATATCCGAGCTCACACATCATGAAGAATGGCGATGGCTCCCGACCATGGAGAACGTCGCAGACGACGCTACCAGGCTGTCGGACGAACCAATAAGTGCCAACAGCAGATGGTTTGAAGGACCTCGATTCTTATATGAACCAGAGGAGCAATGGCCTATGGCAAAAGCCCTAGAAGAACAAGAAGAATCCGAAGTCCTACACGTGACCGAAGAAGAACACGAGCAAGAATGGACACCAGACCCCGCACGCTTCTCGAAGTATGAAACGTTGGTGCGTGCGACGGCAAGGGTATTGGCCTTCATCGACATATGCAAAAGAAAAGCCAAGCGGATGGAACATCAGCACATAGAACGAGCAGAACAAGAGCTCATCAAGCGAGCACAGCGTGAAAGCTTCAAAGAAGACATTAAGAAAACGACGATGGGGGACCTCCCACGTGCCCGCCTGGACCCTTTTCACCGCCCATTCACTAACTGTGGCGTGGATTATTTTGGGCCAATGATGGTTAAAATAGGGCGCCGCCGAGAGAAGAGATGGGGAGCGATCTTCACCTGCCTCACCACGCGCGCCGTCCACATAGAGCTCGTCTCGTCGCTCTCAACGGACTCCGCAATAATGGCGCTACGACGTATGGCGGCCAGAAGAGGATGGCCAAAGATGATGTACTCGGACAATGGAACAAACTTCCGAGGGGCCGACCAGGAGCTACGAGCTGCCTACACTGAATGGGCGCCAGCTCTGCATGAGGAAGGGCTGCTACATAGGATGGATTGGAGATTCATACCGCCAGGGGCTCCAAACCAAGGAGGAGCCTGGGAACGACTAGTACGCTCGGTGAAGGCTGCGCTTAGCGTCACCATGCGTGAAAAGGCGCCCGCAGAAGAGGTCCTGGGGACTCTGCTGACCGAAGCGGAGTTCTCAATCAACGCCAGACCGCTGACCCACGTCAGCGTGAGCAAAGACGACCCGGAGGCGCTCACACCCAACCACTTCCTGTTGGGCTCATCGATTGGGCTGCCTTCCACGGGACCGTGCGACGAAGCCGACAGAAGGACATGGCGAGCCAGCCAAGCCTTAGCGGATCACTTCTGGAGGCGTTGGGTTCACGAATACCTCCCAACCCTGATCCCGCGAGGCAAAGCAACAAACATGAGACGACGCCTGCAACCTGGTGATGTCGTCGTGGTGGTGGACAATACGCTGCCCCGCAACGTGTGGCCAATGGGTATCATCGAGCGGGTGTACGAGGGACCAGACGGCGGTGTACGAGTGGCCGAAGTCAAGACTAGGACTGGGGTCTTCAAGCGTCCCGCCAGTAAACTCGCCGTGCTCCCGGTGGAAGAGGCTACGCAAGCTACGCCGGGGGGAGGATGTTGAGGACGGCGAGCTTAGCAAACATGTAAATAAATAGCACGTGTTTTTCGATATGTATAAACTTAGATCGTAAGAGTTTCTATTAAAGAATTCCAAAACGGTGTTCACATTTATTTAGTTCATAAGTAAGAATAAGTAGGAAAAGTAGGTAATTAGTAGGAAATAAATAGACTTGTAATAGCTAGGAAACAAATAAGTATGAAATTACGATAAAGTAGGCAATATTTAACATGTTATCAATAGGAAATATTAAGTATGTAATAAATAAGAAATGAGTATGTTGTCAATGTAAATAAACATGATATTTAGTAAGTAAGATATGTAAAAATAGGCATAAGTACGCAAAGTAAGATATTGTTGTTAGATAAGTTCAAATTAAAAATTGTAAGCTCAGCACACTATCCGAGGTAGGACAAATTAGAAAGAATGAAATAAAAGTATATATTAGACAGAGATAACACTGCGAGACAGAGAGGCACCGGTAGGAACGAGACAGCGCTTAGAAATTAAAGTAGGGCCTGCGATTGGTCAGGCAATAAATGTAGGACTTGTGATTGGCCGGAGCCGGCCGGGCGCTCGGTGCGCGCAGGTATAAAAATAGGGCCGGATAGTGTCTGAGCACAGTTCGAGATCGCAGTTCAACCACGCAACATTGTAAACAGGAAGACCCAAATAAAGAAGAAAATATCGAAGAGAGCTTTTAATTCATACAGTCCATTATAATACCTAATTAATTGGGTAGGCATCAATAAATATAATCATCTAATCACAAACAACTACATCAAGTTGCCTTACCTTAGCCCACTGATTCCAATCTTGATTGAACACACCCGTTGCCATCGCTTTTTAAAATCCTAGCGACTTCTGTCCAACCATTTTACATGCTGGTTCTAGCATTGGCTGCACTGTACCTACTGTATTGTTGCATGTCCACAATTCCACATGTCCAGTGTCAAATATGACTTTGTTTCCAAAAGCCCAATCAGTTTGGCTGGGCTGGAGAGAGTGATGCATTACGAGAGGCCACTGAAAGCAAATAATTTTATTTATAAGTAACTAAATTTTGAACATTGATTTTGATCATGGTCTTACTTATATACCTAAATGCTTGTAATGTACACTTAAAATGTATGTATTGGAACCTTAATAATTATTTTATTTAATAACTTTACAAGATAGTTACCAAATGTAAACCCACAACTTTTAAGAGATAGGGTACTTAAGCCCTAATATTATTATAACCTAAAAATACACTTACTTCTTACTTTTTGTAGATTTCACTATAATCAAATCACTGCACACTTCTTGGTTGTTACGATATGAATGTGAACAATGAACGTGGAAGTAGAATATTTACAGCAAGTCTAACATTTCGTAAATAAACTCAAGTGGTTGGCGTGGGTCGCTCAACCCAGTCCAATGGCACTTGAAAATTCTTTGAATAGGAGTTTTTTTTGGCCCGTTTTGCTTGTGATACATATTCTAAACATTTTGAGTGTTGATTTGACCTGCTAAAGGTATTTTAAGTGATAAAGTACTGTGGTTCGTTTATTTGTTGTTAAGTACCTATAATTAATTACAGTGACATTTATTTTTAAATTTTGCCGGCAAACTTTTTTTCATATTTACTGTATTTTTGTAATTTTCATAGAATTTTTACTTAAATAATGTATATTCAATCATTGCTTACATTTATCATACGTTAATGTTTGTAAATATTACTTTTATTGCAAGAAAATAGCCAAAATGTATTAGCGTATAGTTGGCAGCCTCACCATGGAATTAGAAGGTTTTGACTAGGTCAAAAAATTGTTAGTAAATAGTTATAAATAGTGAACTATAGCATATAAATAGTGATACTATGGTTCAAAAGATATTTGAGTATCTTGGTGAGGCTGCTATCTTGACGTCAAGCTAGCAGACACTTTAAGAAATACAGTTCGTATCAATGTGATTTATATGCCAAAAAATTGTTAGGAAATAGTGAATCGTATACGCAAAATTTCAATAATATTGCTTCAGTACAAGCCGAGATATTACGATCTCAAAGTGGGCTGCTAACTTGACGTTTCTGGCAATGGCGATTCCAGAGAAACGGGTACAAGTTATAAACAAATAAATATATCAAAAAATTGTTAGTGAAATTGTGATTCTTACGATATAAATAAAAAAAGAATTCTTCATTGCTATTTTCTAAAAATCTAATGTTAACTTCTACATAGTACTCTGAATATAGGCTGTCGATCAATATTGAACTTTGCTCCACAGTAATAAGGTTTAAACTTGATTGCAATCATGAGGTGAGTACTATCAAGCAAAAAAGTGAAATTTATATCTTTTGACTGTGTCAATAGTCATATCCTCGGTTCAAGGCTATAGATTTGGTATACGTAAACAAATATTTTTCTACCCACTTTTTTATTTTTTAGAGTATTGACACAATCAAAAAATGTTTGATTAAATCTCATCAAAAAAAATTTGGTCATTTAATACTCTACTCTCAGTTCATTTATTTAGTTTCGGAAAAACTAGTAATATTTAACTACCAATTAGGTACCTAACGTTAAAACTATAACTTAAAGGGAGGAGTCTAATGAAAATACCCTAACCTGTAATTTTTTGAAAATGAATATTTTGTATTTTTTTTAGTAACTGAAACTTTAACGTTAGGTACCTATTTGGTGAGATTTATAATGAAATTAGTAATCAGTAGGTAGGTAAGTATAAGGAAGTAGATGATATAAGTAGAATATATTTCTAGTTTTTACCGAATAAATAACTAAATAAATAAACTGAGAGTAGTATTACCACAGCCGAGAGATAGTCTTCATACAGTCGGCCATCGGAGGCATCTAGACCAAGGGTGGCCAACCCGCGGCCCGCGGGCCACATGCGGCCCGCCGTCTGTTACCTTGTGGCCCGCGGAGCCGAGCACATTTTATTAATGTCGGACTTATCTGGCGCGCACTATACATAAAATTTGGTAGTGCGGCCCGGGGTAAAATTCTACTTCCGAATTTTGGCCCAAGTGTCGAAAAGGTTGGCCACCCTTGGTCTAGACAGAGCAATCGTGCGGGGTGGTGCGGTATAGAAGGGGGGTGGGAGGGCCCGAAAGCCCATACTTTGGCAATGTATGCATCTCGGGCCCTATCCCGTCAGAGCTTACGCTTCTGATTGGGTTATATTATATTGAAAGTAGTGTTTGCAATTTTTTGATGTTGGTGTCATGAAAAAGTGTTTTTGGCACGATTTTGACATTAGATTTGGAATTCAAAATGGCGGCCGCACATTGATGTATTTGTTGATATTTGTGTATTTTTGTTTGATTATTGGGCCGATTTCGATGAAACTCGGTTTTTGGTAGTATTTTGACAAGAAAACAGCAACGTAATGATAAAAATGTAAAAAAACAAGATGGTGGCCAAATTTTTTGTTTGCGGGCCGATTTCGATGAAACTCGGTTTTTGGTAGTATTTTGGCAAGAAAACAGCAACGCAATGTTAAAAATGTAAAAAATTCAAGATGGCGGCCAACTTTTTTGTTTTCGGGCTGATTTCGATGAAACTCGGTTTTTCGTAGTATTTTGGCAAGAAAACAGCAACGCAATGTTAAAAAAAATAAAAATTCAAGATGGCGTCCAACTTTTTTGTTTGCGGGCCGATTTTGATGAAACTCGGTTTTTGGTAGTATTTTGACAAGAAAACAGCAACGCAATGTTAAAAATGAAAAAAATTCAAGATGGCGGCCAACTTTTTTGTTTGCGGGCCGATTTCGATGAAACTCGGTTTTTGGTAGTATTTTGACAAAAAAACAGCAACTCAATGTTAAAAATGTAATCTTGCTTTTTTTACATTTTTAACATTGCGTTGCTGTTTTCTTGCCAAAATACTAACAAAAACTGAGTTTTATCGAAATCGGCCCGCAAACAAAAAAATTGGCCGCCATCTTGTTTTTTTTTAACATTGCGTTGCTGTTTTCTTGCCAAAATACTACCAAAAACCGAGTTTCATCGAAATCGGTCCGCAAACAAAAAAGTTGGCCGCCATCTTGAATTTTTTACATTTTTAACATTGCGTTGCTGTTTTCTTGCCAAAATACTACGAAAAACCGAGTTTCATCGAAATCGGCCCGCAAACAAAAAAGTTGGCCGCCATCTTGAATTTTTTTATTTTTAACATTGCGTTGCTGTTTTCTTACCAAAATACTACGAAAAACCGAGTTTCATCGAAATCGGCCCGCAAACAAAAAAGTCGGCCGCCACCTTGAATTTTTTTCATTTTTAACATTGCGTTGCTGTTTTCTTGCCAAAATACTACCAAAAACCGAGTTTCATCGAAATCAGCCCGCAAACAAAAAAGTTGGCCGCCATCTTGATTTTTTTTACATTTTAACATTGTGTTGCTGTTTTCTTGTCAAAATACTACCAAAAACTGAGTTTCATCGAAATCGGCCCGCAAACAAAAAAGTTGGCCGCCATCTTGAATTTTTTTAACATTGCGTTGCTGTTTTCTTGCCAAAATACTACAAAAAACCGAGTTTCATCGAAATCGGTCCGCAAACAAAAAAGTTGGCCGCCATCTTGAATTTTTACATTTTTAACATTGCGTTGCTGTTTTCTTGCCAAAATACTACGAAAAACCGAGTTTCATCGAAATCGGCCCGCAAACAAAAAAGTTGGCCGCCATCTTGAATTTTTTTAAATTTTTAACATTGCGTTGCCGTTTTCTTACCAAAATACTACGAAAAATCGAGTTTCATCGAAATCGGCCCGCAAACAAAAAAGTTGGCCGCCACCTTGAATTTTTTCATTTTTAACATTGCGTTGCTGTTTTCTTGCCAAAATACTACCAAAAACCGAGTTTAATCGAAATCGGCCCGCAAACAAAAAAGTTGGCCGCCATCTTGAATTTTTTTACATTTTAACATTGCGTTGCTGTTTTCTTGTCAAAATACTACCAAAAACCGAGTTTCATCGAAATCGGTCCGCAAACAAAAAAGTTGGCCGCCATCTTGAATTTTTTATATTTTCAACATTGCGTTGTTATTTTTGCGTCAAAATGGTACCAAAAACCGAGTTTCATCGAAATCGGCCCATAAACAAAAAAGTTGTCAGCCGCCATCTTGGAACTTATTTTTTCATTATTATTTCCTAATTGAGTACTAATTTAAGATTTATTTTATACTTATTTAGCCCTAAATTAGTATTATCATACATCCTTTCCATATCCTTTTCATAATTCCTATAATTCCTCGCACTTATGATGCAAGAAGAAGAAAAAAAAGAGAAAATACTAAGAAAAACTTTTTCTTTTCCTTATTTTAAGAGCATTAAAAGAAGGAAAAGAGACAAATTTGAAAAAAATATTCTTACCTTCTAGAAAAAATGACAATTAATAATTCAAAGAATAAAACAAGAATTTTGAAGTGTCTATCTTATTTTTCCTATATATTTTTAAAATTCGAAAAGGCAAATTTCATCGTGCCAACCCTTACACTTTTAGTCGTTGCGTCAACTGTCTAGACTCTAGACGAACGGCGGCTTTTGCGCCAACACAAAGGGCGATGTCCGACTGTAAGAAGAATACTCTCTAGGCTGTGGTATAACCGATGATTAGAGTAGTAGTATTAATTATTATTAGAGTAGTATTACACAATCAATTTTTTTTTGATGAGATTTAATAAAAAATAAATTAAAAAAGTAAGTAGAAAAATATTTGTTTACTTATACCAAATCAATAGCCTTGAACCGAGGATATGACTATTGACACAGTCAAAAGATATAAATTTCACTTTTTTGCTTGATAGTACTCACCTCATGATTGCAATCAAGTTTAAACCTTATTACTGTGGAGCAAAGTTCAATATTGATCGACAGCCTATATTCAGAGTACTATGTAGAAGTTAACATTCGATTTTTAGAAAATAGCAATGAAGAATTCTTTTTTTATTTATATCGTAAGAATCACAATTTCACTAACAATTTTTTGATATATTTATTTGTTTATAACTTGTACCCGTTTTTCTGGAATCGCCATTGCCAGAAACGTCAAGTTAGCAGCCCACTTTGAGATCGTAATATCTCGGCTTGTACTGAAGCAATATTATTGAAATTTTGCGTATACGATTCACTATTTCCTAACAATTTTTTGGCATATAAATCACATTGATACGAACTGTATTTCTTAAGGTGTCTTTGCTTGATAGTACTCACCTCATGATTGCAATCAAGTTTAAACCTTATTACTGTGGAGCAATGTTCAATATTGATCGACAGCCTATATTCAGAGTACTATGTAGAAGTTAACATTCGATTTTTAGAAAATAGCAATGAAGAATTCTTTTTTTATTTATATCGTAAGAATCACAATTTCACTAACAATTTTTTGATATATTTATTTGTTTATAACTTGTACCCGTTTCTCTGGAATTGCCATTGCCAGAAACGTCAAGTTAGCAGCCCACTTTGAGATCGTAATATCTCGGCTTGTACTGAAGCAATATTATTGAAATTTTGCGTATACGATTCACTATTTCCTAACAATTTTTTGGCATATAAATCACATTGATACGAACTGTATTTCTTAAGGTGTCTTTGCTTGATAGTACTCACCTCATGATTGCAATCAAGTTTAAACCTTATTACTGTGGAGCAATGTTCAATATTGATCGACAGCCTATATTCAGAGTACTATGTAGAAGTTAACATTCGATTTTTAGAAAATAGCAATGAAGAATTCTTTTTTTATTTATATCGTAAGAATCACAATTTCACTAACAATTTTTTGATATATTTATTTGTTTATAACTTGTACCCGTTTCTCTGGAATTGCCATTGCCAGAAACGTCAAGTTAGCAGCCCACTTTGAGATCGTAATATCTCGGCTTGTACTGAAGCAATATTATTGAAATTTTGCGTATACGATTCACTATTTCCTAACAATTTTTTGGCATATAAATCACATTGATACGAACTGTATTTCTTAAGGTGTCTGCCAGCTTGACGTCAAGATAGCAGCCTCACCAAGATACTCAAATATCTTTTGAACCATAGTATCACTATTTATATGCTATAGTTCACTATTTATAACTATTTACTAACAATTTTTTGACCTAGTCAAAACCTTCTAATTCAATGGTGAGGCTGCCAACTATACGCTAATCCAAAATGTACTAGTCGAGAATTGATCGATTCTAAAAACAAAATTATGTCACCACTCTAGCACAGCCGAGAGAACAGCATAGCGATCACGCGGCCTAGAGATCGTCAGTGAGCTAACTGAGCTTAGTGAATTCCGTGATAACATGACGTGATCACAGCGGACGATGCTGCGGCTGTGACTGCTGTGATCACCGCAATCAACGCAGCCATGAAGCGTCTCTTAGAGAATTGCACTGCAGGAAACGGGCAACAGCGTCAGGCCTTCTTCACTCGCTCAAGGTCGCGCGATAACACTGACAATTGACATGAAATTTTTTTTTTTATTTAACTGGACAGGCTGTCTGTATGATTTGACAGCAAAGTTCTTGTGCCTATTTGAAACGCCACTAGCGTGCATCGGTGCGTCTAAAGAACTAATTTTGACGTACAATATGAAAATGGTTGACGTGATGGTCTCTCCAGACTTCAAACTTTAGTACCATGTACGCACGCTATGCTCACGCTACGTCCTACAGCGCCAACATGGCGGTAATCAAATAGGCACAAAAACAGTTTGACATAAGCCTGTCCAGTGTAAATATATGCAGGTCAATACGCGATAAGCACCTACCGCTAGCCGTTCGTTCGAACGAACAAGTGAGCAGAGGGCCACCACACGCCCGCCCAGGGGGGGCACTCTTAGAACAACCCAAGTGGAAGAAAAAAGGAGCGTCATCTCTAAATGTTAACTATCAACTTTTCAAAAAAGTCTTCAAGATTGCCAAAAGATGTCTCTGCAGTCCGACTTATAAAATATGCAAAATAAAATAAATTGATTAAGAAGACAGTACTAATATAATTAGTAAATTCGACACTTGAAGTAAAGTCTCAGTAGCATAGCGGATATCTACTCAACCTACGTATACAAGACACTGCCATCGAACGACAAATACCGAGTTCGATCCTCACAAAAGTCACATTTTTGCTTTTTGTGTTTTTTGTTTCGATTTACTCTTTTTAGGGTTCCGTAGCCTAAATGGCAAAAAACGGAACCCTTATAGATTCGTCATGTCTGTCTGTCTGTCTGTCTGTCTGTCCGTATGTCACAGCCACTTTATTCCGAAAGTATTAAGACTACACAGTTGAAACTTGGTAAGTAGATGTATTCTGTTAACCGCTTAACGAATTTAATACAAAAATAAGAAAAATAAAAGATAAAGGGGGGGCTCCCCATACGTGAAACTGAAACTGAAAAAAAATTTTTTCTTCAAACCAACACGTGTTGGGTGTCTATAGATAGGTCTTTAAAAATGACATTGAGGTTTTTAAGACAACTTTTTCTCAAAGTCAACCGTTTGAAAGATATTCACCGCCAAAGTGGTAAAATGTGTGTCCCCCCCCCCCCCCTTTAACTTTTGAAATAAGATAATGAAAAATCTAAAAAAAATATATCCTGTAGATCTTAATAAACACTTTCAACCAAAATTGGTTTGAACGAGATATAATAATTAGTTTTTGAGATATAGCACATTTTCCAAAACCGCAAATATAACTTTGTCATTCATACCAACACAGTGAGTGAAAAACAAAGTTATTTTTGCAGACGAAAAATGATAGGTGGTATTAAATATGGTATGGTATAAGGTAACTACGGAACCCTACGGCGCGTGGCCCGTTTTGTTTTATATAAAGAAATTATTACAAAAATGACAAAATATATATACGAAAAAATACATTTTCAGCAATTATAATTTCATGCATTTCTTTTCATTAGTTCCGCTCAAACCTCCAGACGCGCTGATGGCCTTTCAAATCAGTGTTTCAAAAAATTGCCACGAGTGGGCGCTCTTTTCCCAATATATTACTCTTTGTTTGCGCCCGCCTGTGTAGTCGCGCGGCATCTTATTCCCTGCGTAGATATTGCCTCTTTATAAGTAACAATGTCGAATCAACATTACTGTGCCGTGTACCGATGTCAAAATCGAAAAACCAATAAACAATTGTCGTTTATCACATTATGAAATATGCTACGCAGTTCATTTAGAAGAGGACAACCCTAACGTTGCGTCGTCAGAAAAGGTAAGAGCACGCGATAGAAAGAGAGGCAACTACTAGGTGAATTGCGTGACCTGAATTGCACTTTATTGTGTCGGAGATAAAGTCGCTATTTATTTAAATGACTTTGCCGAGTGCTGCTTCTGTACTTGTACTACTAGTTATTCTGTGACAGCGTCTTCTAAAATCTTGGCCATACTGCCATTGCCAATCCGCCTGCCAAGCGTGGTGATTATGCCAAACCCCCAAGTATGATTAATATACAAAAAAATCGGCCCCCAGTCCCCGGCAGCTCCACTGTTCCTAACTACGGTAGCAGCTATGGTAATGGCGAGGCAGAGGGTGCTAAGAACAAAGACACGACAACTGCACAGCTAGCAACATATAACACGAGATGAGATTCGAGATCTAGGGATACTGCTGGATAGCAAGCTAACCTTCAAGGAACATTATGATAACATTGTACAAAAATCTTATAGGCAACTTGGTTTTCTACTCCGAGTATGCAAACCGCTTAGAAATGATATCCTTACTAATATTATAAATGCGAAAGTCCGTTTGTTTGTTTGTTTGTTTGATATGCCTTCACGTCCTAACTACTGAACCGATCATCATGAAATTTTGCATACACGTTGTCAGGGGTACAGAGAAGGACATAGGGTACCTTTCATCCCGAAAAAAAGTATGGTTCCCGAGGGATAGCAAAAAACCTTTCCACGCAGACGAAGTCGCGGGCGGCCGCTAGTTACATATAAAATTCTTTACTTCAGCCTCGTTTGATCAATTTTGGATTTTGGTTCTGTAGTCTGGTGCCCTTATTACTCTTGTGACATAAATAGATTGGAAAGAATACAGAAAAAGTTTATTAGGTAAAGCATTAGAATATAGAACCGGATCTTCTTACGTATCTTATAACGACTCCCTTAAAAAATACAAATTGTTATCATTAAATTCCCGACGTACACAGTTCGATCTCGTATTTCTATTTAAAATACTAAATAATTATATCGATTCCCCTAACCTAGTTACAGAAATAAAGTTTAGGATTCCATCAAAAAGTGTTGCGGAAAGTGCAGACCTAATAGTCTTTACGCAATTCCTAGTTCAACTACTAATTATACATCAAACTCTTACTTTCACCGTTGTTTGACCACTCATAACAAAAAAGTTTCAAATTTTTTGTAATAATTTAAACAAATATAAAAACTGTATTAAATATTATTTCATGTCAGATTGTTGACAGGTTGTTACCTTTGACAAAATCAAATTATCTTTAATTGTATTATGTAAAACATTAAAACACCTTAAATTGTGTTGTTCTTTAAATATATTAGGTATTACATTTTATTTTAAGCTTAAAGTAAATTTTTGCTTTTCACAAATAATTTAATTATTTACTTGACAAGTAATTTGATTTATGTTCTGTTCCATTTAGTTACCTATATTAAACCATAAGTTAATGCCTATTCATTGATTGTTAAACGAGTTATAACATAATTGAATTAGTTTTTAATTGTATGGTCACTTGGTCTCGTTTATCACGAATCGTTTCCAATAAGATTTGTCACATACTATGCGCGCCAAATAAGAATAGTATCGACAACTTCACGTCACTGGTCAATTTTGTACTGCCAGCAAAAAATCCAATGATCGTTTGCCATGCTGATCGATGTCAGCAATAATAAAAATCATATTTTTATATATTTTTATTCTTTTTATGCACATCATATACATTATAAAGTTATCAATTCTACCAAGCAATAACAAAATTGTCCAGTGCCGTGAAGTTGTCGATACTATTGTGGGGTCGTGCATGTATCGAGTTACGTGCGTTAAGTACCTATGTAGAGAACAAGCATTTTGTATTTTAGTTTTTCAGTCGTGTACGCGCAGTGACACGTATCGGTCGCTGTCGCAAATAAATAATCAAAATTCCAACAGTATTTTATTTGATGTATACGAGGCGAGTCCCCTGTCCCCACAGTGGTGACCCCGAAGGAACACTGTAATAAGTAAATCGTCGCGAGTGTAATAATAAAATATGCCTACGGATCCGCCTACAAACCCGCTAGAGCCGGCACCGCCGTCGTCGCCATCGCCGGCACCCGCGCCGTCAGCCGCCCAGTACGCCGCCGCCGCCACCGCCAGGGCGGATAGCGAACTGTCAGCCATACAAATAAGCAACAGGATACCCGAATTTTGGACAGACCAGCCACGGGTATGGTTCATTCGTGCTGAGGCTGTGATGCTGCCACAGAGGATGGGTGATGAAATGCAATTTCAGGTACTCGTAGCAAAATTAAGTAAAGAGGCCATACAGCAAGTTACAGATTTATTAATTAAGCCTCCCGAGACAAAAAAATATGAATCTCTAAAAAATAGATTACTCGCGATATATGAGGAGTCGGAAAACCGCAAAATCCAAAAACTTATAGGAGAGATGGAGTTAGGCGACCAAAAGCCGTCGCAACTCCTGCGCCGCATGCGTGATTTGGCGAGGGACAAAATTCCAGATGACACCGTTAGGATTTTGTGGCAAAATCACTTACCACCTTCTGTACGAGCTGTGCTAGCTGTTACTGAAGCTTCGGACTTGGACAACCTGGCAACTGTAGCCGACAAGATTATGGAAACCATGACGCAGCCACAGATTGCCGAGCTCTGTACCCCGGAGCAAAACAAAGGCAATGAAAAAATTTTAGCGGAAATCGCAAAATTAAGTGCCAGAATTGGCAATATGGAAAGGTCTCGCAACAAATTCCGAGAGCGCAGCAAGAGCCGTTTCAATCATCGTTCCCGTTCTCGTTCTAAAAGCCAGCCGCGACGTACTCCAGAAAGTGAGGATTGGCTATGTTTTTATCACTTCCGTTTCAAGGAACGTGCAAATAAATGCGTACAACCTTGCACCTGGAAGAAGGAAAACTAGAAAATGTACAGGTAGGAGAGGCGAATATCTGTGCAATTTCTCCAACTCATCGCCTTCGTGTACGTGATCACAATAGTGGCTATAGTTTTTTGATAGATACTGGCGCAAACGTGTCTGTTATTCCAGTCTCAGTGTGCAAACGCATCTATCAAAATAGTAAATGTTCGGACTATAAACTGTATGCAGCGAACGGTACCGAAATAAAGACTTACGGAACGAAATCACTAGTGTTAAATTTACGTTTACGCAGACCGTATCGTTGGGATTTTATTATTGCCGATGTAAAACAGCCCATCATAGGAGCTGATTTCTTAAGTACTTATGGATTATTAGTGGACTTGAAAGAACGGAAATTAATAGATAAGGTAACCAATTTAAACATTTTAGCGCCCATTGTAAATTGCAGATTATCAACTGTAAACACGATCGACAAAAATCATCCGTATTGGGATGTAATTAGTAAGTACCCGGATATTACCAAGCCTATTAATTTTAAGGATAGTCCTATTAAGCACAATGTTTACCATCACATCGAAACGACAGGTCCACCCGTACACGCCCGTGCGCGCCAACTTCCTCCAGATAAGTATAAAAGGGTCAAGGAAGAATTCAAAGTCATGCAGGAAATGGGGATCTGCAGGCCATCCAAAAGTCCGTGGTCCAGCCCGCTACATGTTGTACCTAAAAAAAACGGTGAAATTCGGCCGTGCGGGGACTACAGACGTTTGAATGCCATAACAAAACCCGATCGGTATCCCGTACCAAGGTTGCGCGATTTTACATATCTATTGGACGGTAAAACTATTTTCACGCGACTTGACGTAGTTAGAGCTTATCACTGTATACCCATATTTCCTGATGACATTGAAAAAACCGCAATTACGACACCATTTGGCTTATTCGAGTTTCCAATGATGACTTTCGGATTGCGCAATGCTAGTCAAACTTATCAACGTTTTATGGACCATTCAGTACTACAAGGACTTGATTTTTTATTCACTTTTGTAGATGACGTCTTAATTGCCTCTGATTCTGAAATTCAGCATAAAGAACATTTAGAGAAAGTTTTTGAACGTTTTAATCAATTCGGAATTTCCATTAATTTAAGCAAATGTTGTTTTGGCGTTTCTAAAATTGAATATTTAGGATACGAGGTATCTAAAGAAGGCATCCGACCTTTGGATAGCAAAATTGAAGTCATTAAAAATTATCCTAAACCTAAGACAGTCGAGGAATTACGACGTTTCTTAGGAATAATAAACTTCTATCGTTCCCACATTCCTAACGCAGTCAAATATCAGTTAATATTGAATGGCTATTTGCGCAATGCGAAGAAAAGAGACAAAACATCCATAACATGGACACTTGAAGCTGACGAAGCTTTCTCACGGTGTAAGGCGAGTCTACAAGACGCCGTCACGTTATCGCACCCACACAGCGAAGCTCCAATTGCACTTATGACTGACGCTTCGAATTCTTGCGTAGGAGCAGTTTTACAACAGTTTGTTGATAATAAATGGAAACCATTAGGTTATTTTTCTCAAAAAATATCTGAAGCACAAACTAAGTATTCCACTTACGACCGTGAATTATTAGCTGTATACTTAGCAATTCGTTATTTTAAAGATTTAATTGAAGGTCGTCAACTATGTATTTTTACCGACCACAAACCCTTAACTTACGCCTTTAACAAAACCAGATGCGAAAAGGAAACACCTAGACGCATAAGGCAACTAGCATTTATTAGTGAGTACACTACAGACATTCGTCACATAAGCGGTAGCGACAACGTGGTAGCGGACACATTATCACGCATAGAGACAATAGCCTGTCCGACTTCAATAAATTATGACGAATTAGCAGACGCGCAATGCACCGATGAGTACGTCACTCAGTTATCAAGCGAATGTAATAGCAAAATACAATTAAAGAAAATAGTTATGCCCACGTGTAGCAAACCTATTTTCTGTGAAATATCTACGAGCAATGTAAGGCCGTATTTACCTGTTAAGTATCGTAGAATCGCTTTTGACACTGTGCATAATTTAAGTCATCCGGGAATTAACACGACTAGGAAAATGATGTCAGCGAAATTCTTTTGGCCCAATATGAACCGTGACATTGGGGTTTGGGCTAAAACTTGTTTAAGCTGCCAACGCTCAAAAGTAATTAGACATACTAATTCCGCCGTCGAAGCTTTTCCGTCGTGCGATAGATTTGAGCATATTAATATCGACCTTATTGGTCCTCTTTCAATAACTTCTGAGGGATATAGGTATTGTTTGACCATTATCGATAGACGAACACATTGGCCTGAAGCATTCCCGCTCAAGGACATAACAGCCGAAACAGTTGCTAAAACTGTATATGACGGCTGGATAACGCGCTTTGGCTGTCCCTTAAAATTAACAAGCGACCAAGGACGTCAATTTGAGAGCGATTTATTTACTAAACTTATGTTGTTGCTAGGAATTAAAAAAATCCGAACAACGGCATATCATCCTCAAAGCAACGGTGCCATAGAAAGGTGGCACAGATCATTAAAAGTAGCGATAACAGCACGTCTTACTGAAAAATTATCATCTTGGGTAGATGAATTGTCAACGGTGTTGCTTGGTCTCAGAGCAGCTGTTCGAACTGATAACAAGATAAGTGCTGCCGAGATGACTTATGCTCAAACCATTCGCCTACCATCCGATTTTTACGACGTACGATCAGTTAATGCATGTGATGATTTCACATACGTTCAAAAGTTGCGTGGCATTTTGAACAGTTTTAGGCCTAGCCCTAAGTCACATTCAAACAAATCATTTTTCGTTCATCCTGATTTACGGGATTGTGAATTTGTTTTTGTTCGTAACGAGGTACATAAACCTTTGAAACCTACATACGACGGTCCGTACCGCGTATTAAAACGTGGAACTAAGGTTTATGAAATAGAATTTCCTAATCGTAAAGTTAATATATCCATCGATCGGTTAAAACCCGCGTATATATTACAGACATCAAATTCAGATATCGAACAATCGACCGATTCAGAATCCAGCACAAAAACACGCTCAGGGGGCGTATTATGACCTCTTAGTTCCAGCCTGAAAATGAACTGCCGTGCATTTCGGCACCCTGATTATCTAAAAAGAAACTATTTAGCGACCGGTTTCATTTCACATACATTGCTACTTTTCTTTGTTATGTTTTTTTTAATCCAAAAAGAAGTAGCAATGGATCACTATCATCTATGAACTGCAACCGGTCGCTAGGTGGTTTCTAATTAGATAATCAGCCCGCCGTATTATGATCTCTTATTGCCAGCCAGTCAGGAGTCACGTGACACCTTACTGACTTCTGCGTGGGCCTTGGCAGGAATTTTCGTATTATGACGTATCAACTGACAAGCAACTGACATTAGTTGCCGTGTTTTTCTGTCAAAATAAGCTATTCAGTTTACGCCAGCCCCCCTAGCATGACCTCGCGTCGTAGATATACGATAAAAGATATCGTATCATTTATCACCAACATTTATACCGATTTCGCGAGCATGACCAAAGCAGCGACACGATATGATAAAATCACAGATTACTAATTTGTGATAAAATTTATCACGTGATATGAAATGATAAGCCTCGCGATATGGAATAACAATGCTGCCAATGTACTAATAAAAATTTTCAATTATCATTCACTTACCAGTCGCTCTTTTTTTTTTTTTGCAACTTTTACCACCTTTTTTGACGTAAATTACGTACATTGGCACTACGAGGATTGCTGACGCCGCCCTTGCAAGTAGGCTATGCCTAAATATTGCAACATTAAGTAAATGCCGATTCTGCGGAACGTGCCCGCTGCTGCCGCGTGACCACCGCCGAGGCCAAGCACCGGAACGTCATCGCCCGCACTTCGAATCAAACATCGATCGGGTCAATTTCGTTTCTAATTAGCTATAATTAAATAATTGTAATTTCTTTTAATAAATTGTTTAAATTTAATTTCGGTTTTTTTTAAGTCCTACGGCTGCTGCCTTCGTAATTGGCGCAGTCGGTAGGATTTTCGCGGTCGGTTTCGCGCTACATCCTGGAAGATTTCCGTATCGCACGAGCCGCCCGAGTGGCTATCAAGTCGCGCTTCGAAAATCCGAACCCGAAGGAGCAGCCAGCAGGGACAAGTATCCAGACATCGATACGCCAGAGAGCCGAAATGTTCATGTGAGTACACTTGAATCGTTCTCGTGTTGCCTCCTGTATTCCTAAGTCCTTTTAATTTTAATCACCATTTTTCACCCTCGAAAAATTAAATCCAGCGTTTCTGCTTCACATCAGCAGTCTCGCAGGAGAGAGTTAGTAGATAGATTTAGGCCTAGTTTAGATAGTATTCCAGAAAAGATGGAAAGGAACCCGGACGTTATTCATAAGGCTTTACGCCTCGTTCCCGATTTCGATGGAAACGCGAACGTTTTAACTAGGTTTATAAGAATTTGTGATCAGTTGTGTAGGGAATTTCTGAGTGATGATCCCGCTAATCAATTAAATAATTTATATTTGTTAAATGGAATCCTTAATAAAATTACCGGCCCTGCCGCCACTATTATAAATTCAAATGGAATTCCTGAAAATTGGATTGGCATTAGAAATACGTTAGTTAATAATTTCGCGGATCAAAGAGACGAAACCGCTTTGTATAATGACCTTTCTTTAGCTAGGCAAGGTAACAGTAGTCCCCAGGAATTTTATGACCAATGTCAGACGCTGTTCAGCACGATAATGACCTATGTCACTCTCCATGAGACAATAGGAACCACTATCGAAGCCAAACGAACGTTGTATAAGAAATTGACTATGCAAGCATTTGTACGAGGTCTAAAGGAACCACTTGGATCCCGTATTAGATGCATGAGGCCCGAGACTATAGAGAAAGCTCTGGAGTACGTGCAGGAAGAATTAAATATTCTCTACCAACAGCAACGTACTGATAACTTACCAAGACCACAAGTGGGGTTACGCCCACAACCTGCCGTGCCTATAGGTTTCTCACCTAAACCTTTAAATTTTAATGTGCCTATGAATAGTTTAGCGAATCAGCCGATGCAGCGGTTTACGCCGCCGCCGCCCCCAGCGAGTCGCTACCCTGTGCAGCCGCAATCGCAACCTTTTAGATTTAATACGGCTAATAATAATAATTTCCAGCAGCGAATGCCATCTCGCACACAGCAGATGTTCGGCGCACCACCACCACGTTATAATCCCCAGAGTAATAATTTTAGATTGCCACCTAGGAATCAACCCCAATCTTCGAGCCCTCGACCTATGAGCGGAGTACAGCATTTCACCCCGAAAGCTTTACCCCCTACATTATCGGGACACGATTGGCGTAGATTTGGAAACCCGCCACCGAACAACTATTTTAAATCGCGCGAATTAAACTTAAATCAATGTACTTATGACGATTCATACTATCAAGACAATTATTACGACACAGACTATTACAATGACGTAAGTGACAATAATTACTATGACACGACGTATGACTATGACGACAGAGTTCAATTTTACGAGCCCACCACGAATGTAGAGTCAAATGACGAGCCGCAAGCGTCATATTCTAATACCGAGCCGGATTTTCGGAAACCTGGCCCGTCAGACAAATTAAGTTAGAGCTCAATTTGCAAACGCAAAGACAGTTGCCCTACATTCAGATAGCGAATCCACCTTTAAAGCTATTAATAGACACGGGCGCTAATCAGTCGTTTATTAGCCCAGAACGTGTAGATAAATATTTCTTTGATTTTTCTTTAAATTATGATCCCTTCGAGGTCACTAATGTTCATGGGACTAGTCGTAATAAGTATTCTATCACACTCCCGTGTTTTTCGGAATTTAATAATCAAGATCTTATGAAATTATTCGTATACCGCTTTCATGACTATTTCGACGGCCTTATAGGTTTAGATTTACTTACGAAATGGGAAGCGAAAATAGACTTAAAACATCAGACGTTAACTACTCAATACGCGGTCAACTCTATTAAATTATATAACTCTTGTAACGTAAATCTTTACGAGGATATAATACCTGCCCACTCGTCTAAAATGGTTCGTATCCCAATTAACGCCCCGGATGGCGATGTGTTAGTAGAAGAGCAAGTTATCTGTAACTGTTTTATTCAGGAATGCATTACATCTGTTAAGAATAGCCGCGGAATATTAGAAATTTACAACTTTACCGACAACGACGTAATATTTTCATTAGACAGACCGGCGCAAGCGGAGGTATTGAATATCGAGTGCACGCGCACCGAGCCGCCGATGGCTACGTCACGCGCACGCGACGTTTTATCGCGCCTTAGGACGGATCATATGAACGCTGAGGAAAAGGCTAATATAGAGGCTTTATGCTCGCGTTACGCCGACGTATTTTATCTAGAAGGGGAACAATTAACTTTTACGAATAAAATAAAGCATCGTATTAATACTACTGACGAAGTTCCAATTTATACGAAAAGCTATCGCTATCCTTTTATACACCGTAATGAAGTTCGCGATCAAATAGCCAAGATGTTAGAGCAAGGTATAATTAGACCTTCTACCTCTGCATGGAGCTCACCCATATGGGTCGTGCCCAAGAAAACTGACGCATCGGGAAAGCAAAAGTGGCGTATAGTGGTTGACTTTCGTAAATTGAACGAAAAGACTATTGACGACAAGTACCCCATTCCTAACATAACTGACATCCTTGACAAGTTAGGTAAATGTATGTATTTTACAACCTTGGACCTGGCATCAGGTTTCCATCAGGTTGAGATGAATGAGGCCGATATTCCAAAAACTGCGTTTAACGTAGAGCACGGCCACTACGAATTCTTGAGAATGCCGATGGGTCTGAAGAACAGTCCATCTACATTCCAGAGAGTAATGGACGACGTCCTTCGAGGTCTCCAGAACGAGATTTGCATAGTATATTTAGATGACATAGTAGTCCTTGGAACATCCTTACAGGAAGCTATTAATAACTTAGAAAAAGTACTACAAAGATTACGAGAGTCCAATTTTAAAATCCAAATGGATAAATCAGAATTTCTCAAGTTAGAAACTAACTATCTAGGACACATTATAACAAGGGAAGGTATAAAACCTAACCCGGATAAAATTTCTGCTATTGAAAAATATCCAATCCCGGAAACTACTAAACAGATTAAGCAATTTTTAGGTTTGATCGGATATTATCGTAAGTTTATTCCCGATTTTGCCCGTATAACCAAACCGATGACCAACTGCTTAAAAAAGGGTAAAAAAATAACTTTAGACGCTGACTATGTGAACGCATTTGAAAAATGTAAGACCCTCCTGACAAATGACCCTATCCTACAGTATCCCGACTTTAACCGTGAGTTTTTACTGACGACGGACGCATCCAATGTTGCCATAGGAGCCATACTATCTCAGGGACCCATAGGATCAGATAAGCCTGTTTCTTTCGCGTCTAGAACACTCAATGATAGCGAAGTAAATTACAGCACGATAGAGAAGGAACTCTTGGCCATAGTTTGGGCTACCAAGTACTTTAGGCCATATTTATTCGGTCGCAAATTTAAAATTCTTACAGACCATAAACCATTGCAATGGATGATGAGTCTGAAAGAACCTAATTCAAGACTAACTAGATGGAGACTAAAGTTAAGCGAGTATGATTTTACCGTAGTATATAAAAAAGGCAAAAATAACACCAACGCCGATGCCCTCTCTAGAATTGAAATACATAACGAAGAGATTAGTTCAGTTGTCGCGAATTGTTCAGAAAAGCCACCATCTTTATTATCTAATTCGGAAACGGAAACCGTGCACACTAGTCACGAGAACCCTATTTTAGAAGTTCCGATAACTGACGAGCCACTAAATAAATTCCATCGACAGTTGCACATCACTATTGTCCCAGACGTAAAACGTAGGGCCGTGATGACGAAACCATTCGACACGCATACTCGTATCGCAATACAAGTAAGCGAGTGCAACTTAGAAAATGACGTAGTAACTGCTATCAAAGAGTATGTAAGTCCGAAAGTTAAAACGGCCATGCTTATAAATCCACCCCTAGCTATGTATAGTATCATCCCTATAATTCAAGAAAAATTTAAGAGTTCATCTATGAATCTCGTATTAACAAAGTCCGAAATAGAGAACGTTAAGGAATACCTTAGACAGCAAGAAATAATTCGTAATTACCACGATGGTAAAACTAACCACCGCGGTATTAACGAGTGTTATTTAGCTCTTTCAAAAAAATACTTTTGGCCAAAAATGAAGGAACAAGTAGCTAAATTTATAGGTGAATGTACAATATGTGGTCAAGGAAAATATGATAGGAACCCAGTAAGACAGCAGTTCAATATAGTACCTCCGGCAACCAGACCCTTTGAAACTATACACATGGACTTATTTACTGCCCAAAACGAGAAATACTTGACTTTCATAGACGTCTTCTTTAAATATGGTCAAGCTTACCTATTAAGAGACGGCACCGCAGTTAGTATTTTACAAGGACTATTACAGTTTACTACACACCATGGCATCCCTTACACTATAGTGACTGACAACGGAACCGAGTTTACGAATCAACTATTCTCTGAGTTCGTGAGACTTCATAAATATAAACATCATCGAACTTTAGCTCACGCGCCGAACGATAACGGCAATATCGAGCGATTTCACTCGACTTTACTCGAACACCTTCGCATACTAAAGTTACAGCATAAGGACGAACCTGTCGTGAACTTGATGCCTTACGCAATCATTGCTTATAATTCATCTATACATAGTTTTACTAAATGTAAACCTTTTGACTTGATAACGGGTCACTTTGACCCTAGAGACCCCATAGATATTGACCCCGTTCCACATTTGTTACAACAGTACTTACAAAACCATAAAGCTCAAATGAATACAGTTTATGAACTTATTAATAGTACATCCTTAGAAAATCGTACAGCTTTAATAGAAAACAGGAATAAGTCTCGAGAACCTGAAATAGAGTACACCCCTCAGCAACAGATTTTCATAAAAAATCCCATGGCTTCCAGACAAAAAGTCGCCCCTAGGTATACCCAGGACACCGTTCTAGCCGACTTACCTATCCACATATATACGTCTAAGAAACGTGGCCCCGTGGCTAAATCCAGACTGAAACGTGTGCCCAAAAATGTTAAATTGTTGCAGGATTCTGATGCTTCTCGTCCAGATGGCAAGCCCACAGGAGATAAGACTTGAGACGCTCGACGATGGACCAGGACTTTTACCTTTCAAGTTAGGGCCGACTAAACTTATTACCCATTACCATACTTTCTTACAGCGCATTCAACTAAGTGACATCGAAGATAAAATCTCTAGGTTACAGACACAAATACAGACTTTTAAGACTAGACTTTATAACGATACTTACCAACTATACGAGTTTCAAATTGATTATCTTAATAGTAAAATAGAAAAAGCCTTTCAACAGCTAGCTAGTTTAGAACCGAGCCGTGCTAAACGAGGTCTAGTTAATACATTTGGATCTGTAATAAAGAGCATAACCGGTAACTTAGATTATGATGACGCATTAAAGTATGATAACGCGATAAAGACCCTACATAGTAATGAAGAAAAATTAGCATTTGAATTAAATAATCATATTAGTTACAGTAAAGAATGGATGTCTAAGCATTTTGGTATCATCTCTCAGATAGTAGAAAATCAGAGCCTTATAAATAATACGTTACATTTATTATTAGATAAAGATTATCTTCGTAATTCTAGCCTTATAAAATATGCAAAGTTCGCTCAATTACTAACTATAATTAGTGAAAATGTAGAGGACACTTGCAATGAGTTAATTAACATAGAAAATATATTAGCATTCATTCGTGCGTCAAGTACGCATAATGCCATGCTTAAATTAGATATTTTACGTAACATGATAGATAGGTTAAGAAAATTATATAATCCTGAAAACATTTTGGATATAGAGTTAAGAGAATTTTATGATATTATAAAACCTGCTTTTTATTACATAAATAAAGATATAACGTTAGTTTTTAGGATCCCGATCGTTACGGAAGAAAATTATAATCTCTATAAGTTAGCAGTAGTACCAAATAGGAATAACCAAACCATTATCCCTTCCTATCCCTTCATGGCAACTAGCGAGTCTGCATTCGTGTACATAGAGGCTGAATGCCCGAAGTTAAGTAACGGCTATCTCTGTGAGGAAGGAGTAAACCATCAAATTCGTACCGTACCTGACTGCATCCAGCATCTCATCTCGAAGCAATCTCTTAAGACAACCTGTAAACTAACATCCGTCACCCTACTCAAGGAAGCGATGGAGAAACTAGACGACCAACACTATACAATATCCCTGCCGCAAGAAACGAAGGTACAGCTATCCTGTGGAAGAGAAGATTATACTCAGCTGCGCGGAAGCTACTTAGTCACCATCCCACTAAAATGCATCTTACGCACCCCTGAATTCACCATTACTAACGAAAACGACGAACTAAAAGGCCAACCGCTCAAGATAATGAATATTCCCGACTTGGACATGCGAGATGTCGACGCTACCCACATCAATCTTCATTCGATCGACCTGAGAAGCCTCCACAGCATCCAAGACAAGATATCGCTCCAGCCTCCCATCAAAATTGACGAACCGGCGATTGCAACACTATATCATACTACGATACCTTTCTACGGCGCACTATTCGGTGCAACTGCACTAACACTCGTAGTCATGCTACGACGCTACAGACTACGAAGCCTTAAGAAAAATGAAACCATAGAGCCAGCCACCTCAAGCTACCATCACTACGCAAAGCCAGAACCCCCAGAACCAAGAAACCCTGGAAAATCTGATCGCGACACACCAGCAACATTTGCTCTCAAAATTCTCAAATAGTTGCTGATCTGAGGGGGGAGAAATTACGTACATTGGCACTACGAGGATTGCTGACGCCGCCCTTGCAAGTAGGCTATGCCTAAATATTGCAACATTAAGTAAATGCCGATTCTGCGGAACGTGCCCGCTGCTGCCGCGTGACCACCGCCGAGGCCAAGCACCGGAACGTCATCGCCCGCACTTCGAATCAAACATCGATCGGGTCAATTTCGTTTCTAATTAGCTATAATTAAATAATTGTAATTTCTTTTAATAAATTGTTTAAATTTAATTTCGGTTTTTTTTAAGTCCTACGGCTGCTGCCTTCGTAATTCGTATTGTGTAATCTGTGGATAGACTTTGACACTTGTTTGTTTATTTATTTTAAATCTACAACGGAGCCGCGAACTTTGCGCGAACTTTTTCGTAATATTATATCATATTTGTTTTTGATGTGTGTTTCATCATAATGTCTGGGAAAACACGGTAAGTTTTTTTTAATTTCCTCGCCGCTTAGAACTTTGAAAGTTTTGCATTTTGAAAATTACACCATTATTTTGTATGTCTCTCGGTTAACTTATTATAGTTCAAATTCGTTCTCTTTTAGAACTCGCAGTACAGCGCAGCAGCTGAAGCTGCTGACTGACTATATGCAGACCCATCCCCGATTGGCGCACGGGGAGTTTAGTGCGCCACAGGGTCGACTTACAGAAAATCGACAGTGGGAAGAACTCCGGGCTATGTTGAGTGAACATGGCCCGGATAAATCTGTTGACCAATGGAAAGTGGTAAGGATGGTGTCTCTGATAAGTGATAAAATCAGTCATTGATTGTGGTATTAACAGAAGTTATTATGGCACTTTATTCCATTTCATTTCTTGTTTTTTACTACCTTAATTATATTTTTTAGACTTGGCGTGACTTGCGACGGAAAGCACGCACTGAAGGGAGTGCGGCGAGACGGGCAGCCAACTCTACTGGCAATGCCACCGAGGTGCCCGTCCTAACAGAACAAACTAAAAAAATATTAGGGATTATGGGCACAGAAGGAGCCTTTGGCATAGAGGGTGGTGAGGAATCTGGTGTAAGTATTACTTTATAGGTACACATCTACACTGTTTTAAATCATATTGAGAACTGTTTTTATAATCTATAAAATTATTATTATAGATTGGATCCACACCAGCTGCCCTGTCTGGCACACCCCCACCAGTTGACCTTACTGCTACTGAAGACATAATCATCGAGCTCTCGCTGGATGAAAATGAGAGCTTGACATATTATGATACATTCAGTGAAGTGGTGAGTCACGTTAAGTCTTTACTTTGTGTCGTTAAACAAATTAAGTGTCATAAATCAGAAATTAATCACATATTTTATTACTGAAATGTGTAAGGTTCAAATAAAGCTGCTTGGAGCCCTAGTTAACAAGAAAGTTATCAAAATTGTTTAATCTTTAAATATTTTTTTCAAATTAAGAACAGAGAACCACTGTAGGGGTGGGTACCCACTTAGGTTCGTGAACCTCCGTGTGCACTCCATGAACCTGAAACAGTACGCCATAGTAAACATTTTATTTCTACTTTGGCTACAGAGTGTACATGTTCACTCACGTATACACTTTTGCACACTTGCAGCACAGGAAAAAAAAATATTAGTGCAGGTTTGCAGAGCATGGAGTTTCAGTACTTAAGTGGGTACCCACCCTAGCAGGAAGGTCTCACTCCGTGCTTTGTGCTTGCGGCTGACTGTATCGAGTCAGCGCACGAGGGATGTCATGTGTGAGTTGAGACAAAGCTACGCACTACCTTACAAAGAGAGAAGCGCTTCCGAGGTGCTTATAATAATAGGCAGCAGAGCAATGCAATTTGAAATTGTACTTTATTGCTATGCTGCGAGAGTAACTAATTATTTGATTGTTCTCACACAGATGGGCTTCTGTATGTTTAGTACAGCTGCCGGCATATATATTGGCAAGAGAATAAAAGAGACAAAAGATGCGCAGTAACCATAAACATAGTGTTTGTGCTACTGCGCATCTTTTGTCTCTTTCATTCTCTTGCCAATATATATGCCGGCAGCTGTACTATTATATATTCTGTGACTGTAGTTCATATTCCTAGAGAGAAGTTACTTTACTCTTATTTGATTGTTTTATGTTATATGTTGGATCCTTAAATGCTATGCAAGAAAGTTTGAATGAAGTAAGTTACTCAAGTGTTATTAGAAGTGAGAAACACACCTTGAGCTCTCTTGGCGTGGGTTGAATAGGGAGTTTAATACTAAGCCTTATTTATTACAGACTGCACCAGACCCGAGCCAACCGAGAGTGAGAGCCATTACCACTGAGCAACAGCGTATAAGACTCCCACTGAATGAAGTAAGTTACTAGGAGTGAGATATACACCTTGAACTCTCTTGGCGTGGGTTGTATAGGGAGTTTAATACTAAGCCTTATTTATTACAGACTGCACCAGACCCGAGCCAACCGAGAGTGAGAGCCATTACCACTGAGCAACAGCGTATAAGACTCCCACTGAATGAAGTAAGTTACTAGGAGTGAGATATACACCTTGAACTCTCTTGGCGTGGGTTGTATAGGGAGTTTAATACTAAGCCTTATTTATTACAGACTGAACTAGACCCAAGCCAACCGAGAGTGAGACCCATTACCACTGAGCAACAGCGTATAAGACTCCCACTGAATGAAGTAAGTTACTAGGAGTGAGAAATACATCTTGAACTCTCTTGGCGTGGGTTGTATAGGGAGTTTTATACTAAGCCTTAATTATTACAGACTGCACCAGACCCGAGCCAACCGAGAGTGAGACCCATTACCACTGAGCAACAGCGTATAAGACTCCCACTGAATGAAGTAAGTTACTAGGAGTTAGATATACACCTTGAACTCTCTTGGCGTGAGTTGAATAGGGAGTTTAATACTAAGCCTTATTTATTACAGACTGAACTAGACCCAAGCCAACCGAGAGTGAGACCCATTACCACTGAGCAACAGCGTATAAGACTCCCACTGAATGAAGTAAGTTACTAGGAGTGAGAAATACACTTTGAACTCTCTTGGTGTGGGTTGTATAGGGAGTTTAATACTAAGCCTTATTTATTACAGACTGCACCAGACCCGAGGCCTGTCACCACCGAGCAACAGCGTGCAAGACTCCCACAACAAAACCAAAGGGCGAGGGTTAGTGTGCTTCTTTAGTTCTTAGAACTCGTACACACGGGCGGCAGGTTGGCAGCTGCAGCCGTCGACACTCGTGGGCGGCAGGCGTCGATCGGCGCGTCGGTCGACGCCTGCCGCCTAAGAGGCTGGCAACGTGCCGCCCGTGTGTAAGAGCTCTTAACACTATATTATTGTAAGAGCTCGTACACAAGGGCGGCACGTTGGCAGCTGCAGCCATCGTCACTCGTGGGTGGCAGGCGCCGACGCGGCGGCGGCAGTCGCCGACATGTCAGCGTCGAATATCTGCGGCTGCCGACAAGCTGCAAGCGTCACCGGCCGGCGCCGCCGACGGCTGCAGTTCGCAACGTGCCGCCCGTGTGTAAGAGCTCTTAGGGTAGATTTCAGAACGAAGTCGGAAGTAGCTCTTGTTGCCTGTGATCCTACTGCATCTTATTTAGACCATTATTATCATAAATCTTATCGAATTAGGTTTTTAGTTATAGAGAGCACTCTTGTTCTAGGTATTAATTGGGTTTTGTAGGTGCTTAATAAGCATTTTTATTTTAGACTACAGCTACATCTACAACGACGACCAACGAGCGACAGCAGCGCCAACGTCGACAAGACCCTAGGGCAAGGGCAAACCAGTTTTTGGAAGCAGAGCTTCAAAGTAACAATATTTTGAGGGTATGTATGCTTATCACTACGGTATGAGTTTATCTCTGTAATTTTAATTAGGTATGTCTATGTGTGCTTCTTCTGGCTTTCGGGAAGCCGCTAGATGCGGGCAGCGCAAGACCAATCGTCGTGGGGGAAGCCTATACCCAGCAGTGGGTGTCGTGCGGCTGATATGATGATGATGTGGGCTTCTTAATAGGTATACAAGGTCATTTTGTATTCACCATCCAAATTTTGCGGATGTGTTCAGTCCATGAAACTGAACAAGTTTCTCTAAGGAACACATGGTCAAATATGTAAAATAAAAATCGAATTTCCATACAAATCAAAGAGATCACGTGATCAATTTAGTATGGGATGACCAAAATTTTTTGGCGAAATTTGACTCATGTTTCTTAGAGAAAGTTGTTTAGTTTTATGGACTGGACACATCCTTAAAATTTGGATGGTAAGTTCAAAATGACCCGATATATCTGCCTGAAAAATATGTAGTTTTTTTGGTTATTCTATCTATGTTGTTATATAACACTTTATGGAAAGGCTGTGATTTAAAAATATTCACAGTACTGGGTTAATATTATTTCGCCTCTTTATTATCATCTTTCAATTTTACATACTTACAGTAATGAAAGTTAAAGTAAGTATTATAATTATGATTAAATTTGTTACAGGATGTCGCTAATCAATTAGCAATCGCTAATAGATATCGCGCAGTACGTTCGCGATTCACATATAAGGAGAAGTAAGTAACTAAAGCACTATTTTCATGTTATTGGGACTTGGTTACATAAGAAAAGTCTTCACTATCAACTCAAAATAATTTATTCAGTCTAGGCTGTTACAAGCACTTGTGAATGTCATAGAAGCTACGCCATCGGTTCGCAAACCCTAAGCGGGAGACCTTGTAACGAGAAGAACCGGCAAGAAACTCGTCAAGGGCTGCTTTTTTCTCCCTGTATATTTCATACAGATTCCTCAAAATTAAAAAAATGACTTCAACATTTAAAGTGAGGTCATTTTCCATCACAATTATTAACAAAAGTTAACACACAATGGGTAGGTATTTAAATAATTACCTACCTAAATATCGGATAGGTAATTATGAGAGTAAATAACTTTCGTTCGAAATTCGAGAAATTCCTACCGTCTGTTAATCGAAAGTGTATGCAATATTTACCAAAATAATTTTGTATCAAATTATTTTGATAAAAAAAAACGCAATTCTTACAATGCAATATGCGTTAAGATAGGTAGTCAGAAGACCCATTCCCACTGGCAGCACCCGTTCACGAGCATGACGCATGAACCAGCCATCGTTTCGCTCAACCATATTTGAGGGAACGTAACGACCCGCCTCACACGACACCACCGCAGAAATGTTTAAAGTGAGCATGACATACTAAAGCTACCCGTATTAAGGCACTTATAGCCATCCACTAGCGCGCCGCCAATTCATTTATTTTTATTATACGTAAATCAGGTCAATATTTGAAAAAGGAAACGACCAAGCCCTCTTAAATTGACTCTAATATTTTTTGAATATAAACTCTTCAACAGTTTCCATTCTTTCTGTAAGTAAACCAAGAGTGGTTACCATGGTTTCGATTGGATTTTAAAACTAGTACAAACAATGAAAAAAAAAATATATATTAGAGACAATAGAAGGGCATGGTTGTTTCCTTATTTTAATATTGACTTGGTTTACGAGTAATTAAAATAAATGTATTGGCGGCGCTAGTTGACCGCTATAAGAGCCCTAAGGTATAAAGTCTTGCATGAATATCTGTTTATGAAAGTTTAAAAAATTACAAAAAATGAGTATTAATTAAATTTCGGCGCTTTTGCTGCGCTACGCGCAAAAGGGTTTCGTTTATGGGCCCTCCAGCTGGTTGCATCAAGACTTCTTCAGGCTCCACCTCGCTTTCAGTAGGGGGAATTCTGTAAATATAAAAGGTTTCTTATAACAATGAATCTAAGAACTTACTTCAATAGTATAAGCAAATTATAATATTAGTATTTACCGAAAGTGCTTCATTATGTTATATAATGTGCAACAAGCATAAATGATAGCTGATGCCTTTTCTGGGCTATAGTGGAGGCGGCGATCCAGCCCCAGACACCGGAAGGTTCCTTTAAGGTATCCATTAGTTCGCTCGATCACATTGCGTGTTGAGCAATGCCACGAGGTATACCTGTCTTCAGGCGAATCGACCTCAGCATTCGTTATTGGAGTCATTAGCCATGGCTCTAGTGCATATCCCGAATCCCCTGTAAAATAAATTATTTACTGATGCAATGTACTTATTTATGTTATTTTTGTTCTAGATTATGGCAGCTTCGGAAAGATTTATTTAAATAGGTAATTTTAAACATTTTATTTATTTAGGTTGATTGTTTTTCTAGTTGAATATTATATTATTTATTATTTTATACTTCAGATCAAAAATATTGTTTTGTTACAGTTAATTTTTGTTTATTGATGGAAGAGTCTAACACAAGACCGAGGGCTAATTGTCTAATCTCAAAATCTATCACAATCGCTTTCATTTGCAGATGGGTGTGACACACTGCTGCATTTCTTTCATAAGTTTTTATTTGTGGCAAAAAGATGTATCAATCAATGCACATGAAAGCGATTGTGATAGATTGTGAAATTAAACAATTAGTGGGCTGGTTGGTAAATAAGTACCTGACACATTTTTAGTATTTTGTTAATTGTTATCTTAAGGTTGATTGTTTTGTAATTACAAACTAGACATCAGTGATTTACATTTGTTATTTTGTTAAAATTTTAATCACACATGTTGATTAATGTTAATGTAACTATGTACCATGGGCAACAGCGTCGCTTAACCACTGCTAAGGTTAAAATCGCTTGCACGCCGCGCCCGCTTTCACATACGTTTAGTTCGTGCAGGGGCGATACGCGCGCACACGAATTTTGTTGCAAACTGGTTAAGCGACGCTGTTGCCCATAGTACCTATAAGACTGATTTTTAAATTATTACCTAGTATTTTGTACCTATCATTGTTTTTGACTAAATTAGAGTTAACTGGTTGCAGACCTTAGTTATTTTGTAACCCCAAAATAGACATGACTGATTTACATATATTTTTATAGGTAACTTCATATTACAAATGTTAGATCGATGATTTATCTAGAGGTGACCCATGGCTGATTGTTATTGAATTAAAAAAATATTATAATTTTATTATTACGTATTTTATTTCTCTTTTTATCCATTTTTACATCACAAACCTTTCACTTTCCTTTGACCGAGTCATTCAATAGAAGAAAGCTAGTGAACTTGTACAACTTACCAAGCAAAAAATACTGGCCGGTTTGCTCATTGTAGAGTCGCTGCAGTTCATTTTTTACAATTGAATTATTAAAAATGTACTGATCATGGCAGCTGCCAGGATAGTTAGCGTTTACATTTAGTATATTTGCATCTGCATCACAAATCTGAAATTTAAAAAAATAGTACTTATAAGATAGACTAAGCATATTTGTCTAAGTAGTTGGCTAGAAGCATAAAATAAGGACAGTGGGATATTCAAACTTATGCATGTTTGGTCTGAAAACTTTGTCAAATAATAATGATTGCTTACGTACTAGTTGCACATTAAGAGGCCTTTCGTTTTTTTCATACGTAAATCAAGAACTTGGGAGTTTTTGAAGCGATTTTGGTCACATAATTTATCGTTTTAGCTTTTTTTGACTTCAATCATCATAATTATCATACATTTTTATTGAAACTCTATTAACCAAAACTCGTTTTAATAGGATAATTGACTACGAAAACAGCGGATTTCGAAAGCGCGATTTCCAGATGATGCGCGAAGGCTCAATTTTGAAGTAGTTTTACACCAATAATTATTACTAGGCAAGAATGTAATAAGTTTTCATTCGAAGGGGCATATCCTGAAATAGAACTTCTATTAAGAAAATCTCGAATTTAAGTTCATTAACGTGTATTTTTATCACATCTAAGAAAGTAAAAAATCGAGAAATTGACGGCAAGAAAACACGGCATATCTCATAATCTATTAGTTATTTGGCTACATAAATATTTTTTTACGTAAGAATAAAGATTGTACTATAAACGTGTAAAAAAAATAAAAATATCCATCATCAATCTTTTGTGAAAATAATTTTTAAAGTAAGTATAAAATCAGGCGCATCAAGCGTTCAAAGTCAGTCGCGCTGTGGCGCTCATCGAGGTAGGACCTACGTCGGTTGACCACCCGCCGCCGCGGAAGTGCCACACGTAATAATTTTGTATAAAAAAAGTTGTAGAGCGACCAAATCTGGAACACATAATGTTGATCCGTTTGGTTTAGCTTTAGAGTTCTCATTCAAATTGGCCATCCTAACTTTTTGAACATGAACGGGAAATCTCTTTATTATATGTATAGATTTTATTTGATTATTAACGACATACAATATACTGCAATATAAAAATAAATGCAAAGTCAGAAACCTCATAGCAACTATGAGGTTTCTGACTTTGCGTTTTATAACTATGATATAGTTAGAGAAAAAAATCTCAATAAAATTAAAAATTCTGACTCGCCACAATTTTTTCTTTTATTTGAAAAAATGTTTCCACTATTAGTAGTTGTAGTAGTTAGTAGTCCTTGAGATAAATGTACATACGGATTTTTTTTTGTCATGTCCATCTTTTTATTTTATTAGAAAGAACTTGCCAAGACCACAGCCTGGAGGGGATGGCGAACCTTTTTGTATCAACTTGCCATTTTTCTAAATGTTAATGTTTAATGAGGTCATAGACGTATTTAAGTATTTTTAAGTTTTTACGTGCCATCAAATCGTCGCGTAACGAATTTTGTGACCGGTGCGATGATGTGCCCAAAACATTGCGTCGCGTGCCGTTGGTTCGCCATCCTTGGCCTAGAGAGTCAGTCAGTCATCGCGTTTGTTGTTGGAAAAAAAGCCGCCGTTCATCTAGAGCTAGAGTCTAGACAGTTGGCGCAACAACTAAAAGTGTAAGGGCGTTGCACGTCGCGTGAGGCGGCTGGGCGGGCGATTATAGGTGTCTTGACAGATATGATAGATCCGTTTTGACTACTGTCATTTTAACGTAATTAGGGATGCCTAGCTAGCATGACCACAGAAACTCGATATGATATCGCGATTTATCACGTTTAACTATCAAAAGACAATGGATTTTGGCAGTTGAGTGTCAATAAAACCAAAAGGAATGTAAAAAAACTGGATAAAACACTATATCACACGATATAAATCGTGTTTCGCTGGTCATGCAGGTCAGTCAGGGGGCTGATCAAAGAATTTAATAACAAAATTCAGGACTTGGTGAGATCTTCATATTAGATAACAGCTGTCAAACTTAAAATTGACAGCTGTCATCTGTCAAACTTAAAACAGCAATATCTCGAAAAGTACTAATCCTAGATTGATGGTGTCTTTGAAGAAATGAAAGTTCTTGGTGATCTTCATTTTAGTTGACAAATTTATATTTGACAGCTGATATCTAAAATTAGGATCTCACCAAGAGCTTTCATTTCTTCACAGACACTATCAATCTGAGATGAGTACTTTTCGAGATATTGCAGTTTTAAGTTTGACAACTGTCATCTGTCAAACTTAGAACAGCAATATCTCAGAAAATACTCATCCTAGATTGATGGTGTCTTTGAAGAAATGAACGGTCTTGGTAAGAACTTTATTTTTGATGACAAACTTAAAGGACATCAGGCACATGAGACCCAAAAATGTATAAACATAATTCTGTTATCTACAGGGTGCATTTGTAATCACTCTCCAAATTTTAAAGATGTGTTTAGTCCATGAAACTGAACAACTTTCTCCGTGAAACATGTGTCGAAATACGGCAAAAAATTTTGGTCATCCCATACTAAACTGATCACGTAATCTCTTTGTTTTGTGAAAATCTGAATATTTTTTATGACTTACTAATTACATGCCTACATTTTGAAAAAACAGAAACGTTATACATTCTTTGGTTTTTTTCTATGGGACTCTGCCTGATGTCCTTTGACAGCTGTCATATAAAATTAAGATCTCACCAAGACCTTTCATTTCTTCAAAGATAACATCAATCTAAGATTAGTTATTTTTGAGATATTGCCGTTTTAAGTTTGACAGCTGTCATCTGAAATGAAGATCTCACTAAGACCTATAATTTCTTCAATTTCACCATTAGTCTCTAGGATGAGTACTTTCCGAGATATTTTAAATTAAACAAATGTCAAAAATACATACAAGGTGCAGCTGCCATTTTGAATTCCGAAACTTGCATCAAAATCGTGTTATGCACAATTTAAGCCCCTGTCATGGTAACAAAATCAAGAAATTACGGACAGTAAATATATATATATAATACTATTTTAAACCTAATTGAAAGCGTAAACCCTGTCGGGATAGCTCCCGAGTTGCATACATTGCCTCAGTATGGCAGCTCGGAAGGTCCCATTCCCGAGGTGGATTTTTTAAATTATCTAATTATCTAGCTATAAAAACTCTCATTATCCATATATTGGGACTCAATAAATGGATAAAATAATTAGACTCCCTTCAACAAAACTAAAGCAAGTATTTGTGTGTAAACTAAATTGAAACGGTAACGATTTAGCTTTAGTTTTATCGGTGAAAATAAGCGCGACTGAGCTCCTATACGCGGCTATAAGTACAGATCAAGATCGTTCGGTCGTTGTAGCGAATGCTAGCAACTGTGTGCCGTACGTGTGGAGAAACGCACACACGCACACGCGCGCTCACTTCGCGCGGCGGTCTAGCCGTAAATACCTAAAACCCGAGCGCGTAAATTTCAGAAAGCCCTCTTAATTGTCATTTCTCCATGACGATTTCTGTACTGCGAATTTGTCAATCCATTTGGGGGAAATATTTTTACATGTGTACAATCTATGGCTCCTAAAATGTTTGGCACTCTACATTTGGCCAGAAAAGTTTGTGCTACCCGATTCCTTTCTCTTGGAGTACCAGGAAAGGTTACCCATTTTGGTTTCAGTCTGAAAAAAATTTTTTAAGTATATAATGGTAAACAATCTTCCCCCAACTCTTTATTGAAATAATCATTCATAAAATACAAAAAATGGTTTTCCACACATAGATTAAAAAATAGATTGTATTGTTAATAATTAAATAACAATTTCTTAAAGTAACTAACATATTTTTAAATAACGATTTAAGTTTAAAGACTTATGACAATTGTCAAAAACTGTTTACTAGATAAGAGTAAGTAAGGATAAGATTTAGGTAAGTGTTAAAGTACCTAGGTAACTATTTTTCAAAAAAATAAGCCTGTCTGAGCTGCTACAGGTGAGTTGATTTTTTCTATTAAAAATAATTATCTTAATATAAAAATAGCATTGTGAATGCCTTAAATCTAAAAGTTCAATAAAAAATAAGCAATTATTTTAAGGGAGAACTTAGTAGGTACCAGTGTAATAAGATATAGTGATGCGACTCGAGTCAAATTTTACCACTCGATTCATTCGAGTAATTTTACGATTTCACTCGAATACCACTCGAGTGGCCGAGTCACTCGAGTGGCCGAGTCACTCGAGTGGCCGAGTCACTCGAGTGGCCGAGTCACTCGAGTAGACGAGTCACTCGAGTGGTTAATTCAGTCGAGTACCAATCGGGTGGTTCAGTCACTAGAGTAATTCTCGAGTCATTTGAGCACTCGGCTCATTTGACGACGATCCTTAAATCCATCAAGTTTTACGCAAGTAACGGCAAAATAAAACTGTGAGCTCAGGTTAATAAATCAAAAGTTTATAGCAAATTTTTTTGCACAATTTACATAGGTATCTCAGTTTTTTTTTCGAAATAGTTCCACACCAATGATTTATTAGTCATCCAGTTTTAACTGTCACTTATTTTAGACAAAAACAGGACAAAGTATTTAATTTAAGTAGGTATGTTTATAAACACCACTGACAACTTTTACTAAAACAACACAACAAACAAGGCACTCGTCCTCATTGCGTACATGTGCAGATCAGCTTTAAAATTCAATAAATCCCCGGGTATGGTCATGATGACACAAAGCCCGTATTTTGTTTATTATTGTTTTTAACTTTCTATTAACTACCTATAAACAAAGAAGGAAGACTGCACGTGCGGCACTAAAAACAAGTCGAAGCATGAAAGTTCACAGATGGTCAAAATTATTTTTTAACAAAATGGATAGTTATATACAAAAAACGTTTGCCAACCCAACCCGGCCAGGTACTTAAGAGCCCGAGTGAACGAGTGACTCGAGTCCAAATGAACTTTTTTCACTCAAATACGTTTTTTTCGGTTTGTCACTCGAGTAAAAGTTGACTCGAGTTGCATCACTAATAAGATATGAATTGTATTTTGACATAGCAGTAAGTAGTAGGCGACAGACAATTATTCCTATCTATTATTGCAAAGTATTGATGTTTCCCACATGTTCTTAACCCTTCAAGCCCCGGAAAATGAGACAATAGATATTCTATTGTTGTGCAGATTCACGAGGCCACTTGGGGTTTGATTAATTAATTAGCATAGTAGTTACTATTATTATATTGCTGCTAAAAAACCTAGTCAACAGACGAACAGTAAACAGAATAATAGTACTATTTTACCTTGCATTCACAGCTGTCACAAATTGATGTAAATATTTACTGACAGTGGTCTGGCCAATGCACTGACTGGCTTCATTGGCATTAGCCCGCTGGTAGTGGCCATCCAGTAGCATTTTTAATGACGAAATAACCTGAAAAATGGTTAACAATAGAATCAAATAAGGGTATTGTAGGTCTGTAACATAACAATAAGTACCGAAGTGCATATGTATGTAGAGCCTTCCTTTTTTAATTTACCTACCTTCAAAGGAACAGGGTATCCTTTAGAAGTTTGAGGAGCCAAATCTGCTTCTAACTCTGAACACAAGTAGTGGACCATTTCAACTGACACTTTATAATTTCTTAGGAACTCATTATCGGGGAGAAGAAAAGCATTACTAATTTGTCTTATTAATGTCCTCTCTTCCTTTCTCATTTCTTTCTCCTCCGCGGCAAGTAAATGAATTCTTATAAATGGTCTAGCCATATTAAAAGATTCAAAATGATTCTTGTAAAGTTGTAACTGAAAAAAGGGGTTGCAAAATCTTAATATTTTCTGTTATTTTTCATAAACGTTTACACAACAATCATAAAAATTAATTCTTACCTTTTAAATCAGACAATGAATAAATGATAGTTAGGTAAATTGCTGTTTTTTATATTTATCAAGCGTATCACCACCGTATCACGCACTCTAAACCTCGTCGATAAAATAACACGGCTAAATGTCAAAAATCGATAAATTTAACTTTTTATATCCACCACTAAGGCCGGCCACACACAGACGTAATCACGTAACGGAATCTCGCAACGGAATCCCGATTCGGAATTCCGAACGCAGCGATTGCATACAAAATCGATGTCTGCCACACACAGACGTCAACGTTCCGTACGTTATTTTTTTCCGTGCGGAATTCCACATGAGGGCTCGTGCATTCGGAATCACGCACGGAAAAAAGTCATTCCGAACGCAAGCCTCCCATAGATTTTGTATTGGTCGCCACACACAACCGTTATTCCGTACGTACGGAATGCTAACTTTTTTATTACAGCTCTGGATACCAGACTTTTGGCCTACTTTTTAATTATTTTGCTAAGAGCGGGTCCATAGCGCATGTTTTGCTCTACACAATCAACAAAAACATCTACACAAAACATTGTTTCGCGAAACATGTTTCTCTACACACGCCGTCCACTGCGATTGCGTGGCTTGAGTAGATAAAACTTCAGTGTTGCCAATTTAGCATTTTATGTTAGCCTATTACTTATCATGACTCGAAAATGTATGAAATAAACTTAAAAGTGACCAAAGTTTTAGGTATATCTGAAAATGTAACTTTTGCAAATGTAAAAATGCATAAACTATAAGGCTTCGTGAGCTGTAGACCTCGCGTTGAAAAGTAGCTGGAATTGAAATATTTTAAAACAACTTACACAGAATAGACATTAGTTTTTAGGGTTCCGTACCCAAAGGGTAAAAACGGGACCCTATTACTAAGACTCCGCTGTCCGTCTGTCTGTCTGTCACCAGGCTGTATTTCATGAACCGTGATAGCTAGACAGTTGATATTTTCACAGATGATGTATATCTGTTGCCACTATAACAACAAATACTAAAAACAGAATAAATAAATATTTAAGGGGGGCTCCCATACAACAAACGTATTTTTTCCGTTTTTTGGTATGGAACCCTTCATGCGTGAGTCCGACTCGCACTTGGCCGGTTGTTACCCCTTTAGGGGTTAAATCATGTCCACCGTATTGAACTTCAAAATAAATGTCATTTTCGCAATCGTGATCCCAGGAAACCCCAATAACGACATACATTTTGATTTTTATGTTTACTTACCCCATTAACCCCCTAGGGGTTGATTTTCAAAATCACAAAATAAATGTTTGCCTATTTATTTTTAGACGTGCTCATACGAAGTTTAAAGTTGCAATGTCTATTTTTAGGGTTCCGTAAACGTTTAAATAAATATTTAAGGGGGGCTCCCATACAACAAACGTATTTTTTCCGTTTTTTGGTATGGAACCCTTCATGCGTGAGTCCGACTCGCACTTGGCCGGTTTTTTTAACTAATAAGTATTTACTGTGCAAATAGTTATACACAGTCCTAGGTTCTATCAAAGTCACAACCTTAATAATTTTCAAAAAAAGTTTTGAATGGTGAATTTTTAAGTCTTCTAAAAATAAAAAACAACATTTACTTTGCATCGGTAACAAAAAAAAATTGTTACATTTTGATCATTTTTCGTAACTGTTAGAACTGTTATATCTCTTTTCCTTGCCTTTTCGAAAAATTTTGAAAAACCTGGTTCAATTGAAATTTTTTAAATGATTTTTAAAGATAAAATTTTTAATAACACTGAGGCTAATCGCAATTTTTTTTTGCGGTTAGCCTCAGTGTTAAATCATATTGTTCAAAATTATTGTGGCCAATATTATTGCGTGTGTGCGGCTGGCCTATGACAATACCCTGCCCCTTGACCCGCGCAAAATGTTTTGTGTACGTGTTTTCCACCAGGCATGGAAAGCAGAAACATTGTTTCTCTACACAAAAATGTTTCGCGAAACAATGTTTTGTGTAGATCTTTTTGTTGATTGTGTAGAACTGTAGAGCAAAACACGAGCTATGGACCCGGCTTAAGTTATTAGTTCTATTTTACCAAAAAAAAAAAACAGAAAACAATTGAATTGACCTAAGCGTAATATTAATAATAAATAGTCTATATTTATTCATCTTCAATTATTCATTAAAAGTCAAAATAATTCACCTTCGCTCAATGTTTACTCATCAAAGTCTGGCGCCTGACTGAGCCGTGATTCCGAACGAAAAAAAACGTCTGTGTGTGGTGGTACGTACGGAATCACGTTGCGTGATTCCGTTGCGAGATTCCGTTGCGTGATTACGTCTGTGTGTGGCCGGCCTAATTGGTCAGTCATGCTCGACTTTTCGATAAATAACCGACTGTCATGCTCGCTCTTTTATCTATTGTAACTTATCATAACACGTGACGTCACTGGGCACGGTTAGGCCGGCCACACACAGACGGAATCTCGTTACGGAATTCCGTACGTACGTGATTCCGAACGCAGCAGCTGCATACAAAATCTATGGGCTGCCACACACAAGCGTGTTTTTTCCGTATGGAATCTTCATACAATGTGCGCTTTTATAATTATCAACGGCCCGGCACGGCACCGCCCGGCAGCCGTCCAACGGCACAACAGGGAAGTGAAATGTATGGAATCATATGGAGACGCTTTTATATTTCCTCAACGGCACCGGCAAACCGTGCCGGGCCGGCCAAATCCTACACTGCCGTCGAACTTTTACGATGTAGTGCGTAGCTACAAGGATTCATATGTGTGAGTGTGAGTCCAGAGCAAAGAATATACAGCGTGTATAAAGGGCACAACCAGTATATTAGCGTAATATCGTTAATGTGTTGTTGTTGGTATGCCATGTACCTATGTATGATTGTGGAAACAAACAACATCAAAATCAACAAATAGGTAATATTCCGACAAACAGTTATTTTGATACTGATCGGAAAGATATCTAGGTACTTACAGCGGTGGAAACACCGTTAATAAGGGACTTACCAAAGTTAAATATTGTTACCTATCTCAAAAAATAATTACCTAGATATTACGTAAGTAGGTAGTTACCTACTTAATTAAATAATGTGTTGTGTAGATGCCTACCTATCTTGGTAAGTAGGTACGTAATGAAAACCAGCTACATATAATATATTCTTTGATTTTTAAAAGATTTATTTATCATTTAAGTAAGTACCTACTAGCTACCTACATTGTAATATAATCATTAAACAACGTGTAACAAAAAGGGGGTATCAAGAGGAGGTCAATGTACTCGTGAAACATCCAACAGAAAAAAAAATTTTAAATGTCCCTCCCTATATAAAATGTTGGCGGCAAATTCAAATTTTCTATGGAGAGTCCAAAATTGTATTTTCGATTTGAAATCTTTTTCTGTTGGAAGTGTTCAGATTCACGAGTACATTGACTTCCTTTCGAGTTGATACCTCCTTTCTGTTACACGTTGTATAATTGGTAAACTATTATTTTATGAAATAATTATAAAGGTAACAAATATCTAGAGAGAGAAGGTCAACTTTTATTCTTTATATTATTCTTATGTAAAAAGTAGGTACCACGACACTACTGTACAATGTACAAATAGTAACTTCTTCGCTATGAGTGTTCTGTGTTGAGCATCCAACGGCCGGCAACGGCAGCAATTATAAAAGCGTCTTTCGGTGTCGCCGCTGCCGTGCCGAGCCGTGCCGTGCCGGGCCGTGCCGTGCCGGGCCGTCGAGAATTATAAAAGCGCACATTGTCGAAATTACGTTCGGAATTCCGTTACGTGATTACGTCTGTGTGTGGCCGGCCTTATGCTCGCTGTTTCGATAAAAAATCAACATGGCGGCGATATTTATCATATTTTGACAGTTGGCGTCGATAAAACACTTTATCATATCGTGTTTTGACGGTCATGCTAGGGGGGCTGATAATAGTGGCTTTTATTGAATTGTTTTGATTTATTTTACAAATTTATGACAAATAAACAAAAAAATCTCACTTTATCACTAAATAAATTTATAAAAAACATGCATAACGCGTGTGTGTGTGATGAATTATGAATATCTTTTAAAAGAAAGGTTAGTAATTTTTGTCATTATTAGTATATCCAAAATTAGTAAAATCTCTTTGATAAATTATAAGAATTTCTTACAGAAATATTTTTCTTGTATTGCAGGTGCTAATGCATTTCTCTCTCGCTACAATGTCTGCGGGGTCTTTACATAGAGCACCGTTGTTGGTGATATTTGGAAAACAAATTGGCCCATCCGGTTATACATTGATCCAGAATTCCAGACCTACCTACCTAAGTACATCAAAAGTTAACAAGAGTCGAGATTTCTCGAGGTAAAACGCATATTTAACTATAATACAAGGTGAAAGTTGTGTTGTGATTAAAAATAATACCCAAGTAGCTAGGTATATTGTAAAACTAGATTCTGATAGTATCACCTAGCTGTGTCATGATCAAAGTATGCTTGGACCTAGTAGTTTGGATGACTACTTGTGCGCTACTTGGATCATGTTAGCGAGCAATCAAAGCGCAATTGGATAAAAAATTTAATCAAAGTATACTTGACCATGCTCTCCTTTCATTCAAGCTTGCTTGGACCAAGTAGTTTTAATGACTACTTGGACGCTACTTGGATCATGTGAACGAGCAATCCAAGTGCACTTTGACGTCGCCGTATCCAAAAAGCTACAACCCGGTCAAGTTAACTCAGCAACCGAGGCAAAAGCGACGTTTTCTTATAATCATTGACATATTGTGCTGTTACCATGTTCTATCATTTCACTATCATATTGCCTATTTAATCTAACCCATTAGTTATCCATTAAAGTATCAGACCATAAAGTCGTCTTGTGTGCGAAAAAATCATTCGAGCCAGGTGCCGAGTTAACTTGACCGGGTTGTACTTTGTCCTAGTTACTTGGTCCAAGTATACTTTGATCGGTATTAAAGTATACTTGAATCAAAGCTACGGTCCAAGTAAACTTTGATCTGTCACAGTGGCGTTTCGAATCATCCAAAGTGATCGATCAACATTCTTGATAGTACTTACAACAAATGTTTCATTATTAGGTTTTTTATTTAGTAGGTAGGCATTCTAGCATGTTGCCATTACTTATTTCCCCTTTACAGCAAGTAACAAAATATAATTCTAGCAAAAGAATTCTTCAAATATCTTAGAAATGAATACCTACAATACAAGATATCATTTATGTCTCACCACTCACCACACTAAATTTTAGTCAAGATATTGAACTTATTAATGTAATTCCATTCTATTTTTAGGTACCTATCAAATATTACATGAAATATTTGATAGGTACCTAAAACATGTATAATTTCTATTTACAGTTTTTTCATCCGGTGAATTGAGCCATCATAGTACCTTCCCGTTGAAAAAAAGAAGAGACAATACTTACTTTTTGAAAGTGGTATTATTAATTAAAACTCCAGTGTTTAAGATAGTTTTTTATTTACTCATATACCTACTCATCTATCCTATGAAAGGTCATGGTAGGTAAAGTGACATTACCAAATTACCTGATTTAAGTATGTAGGTATGTACAATAATGTTATTAATAAGTTAATAGAAAGCTCCGTATCATTTTAATCATAGCATGATATAAACAGAACATAGTAATAGTATTGTTACAATTCATGGTAAAAGTGAAATATGACTTCCTCTTTACTTTTCATTATTCTGATGTTACTTTAAATCTGAAACAAATTAATTTTAGATTAGTATACAAATACATATGCATATAATAAGAAAACGCCTTAAGATATGATAAGTCAAAGATTGTTTCATACAAGTTAAAATCTTTGAAACAGTTATACCGATGTTAACAACACTAAACGTGCATAAGTACTAAGTCTAACAAGTTAATTTTGTATAATAAATACTTTTTACTTTTATGAGAGTTATAAATGGGTCATGAGATGGGATTTTTCTACATAAGTACCTATTCATTGAATCTTATGATTACTTTAGGTAAGTAGGTAGGAACTTTTGTTTTCCCTATGCATTATAGAGATTATTGTTTACCTATGTAAATTAACGTTCCCTGCTACAGTTAAAACTTACCACTTTATATGATAATTCTAAGAAATGGGTTTAATTTCATTACCTACACTATTCAACCTTACTCTCCGACCTATTTTATTTACAAATAATTTAGATTATAAGTACACTGACTTCTAGGAAATATAAATATTAGATAATATTGATTTGATTACTGAATCAAAGTAGGCACAGACACTTCACTGTCACTTACATTGCATTTCTTGCCTCATTTGTGAGGCATTGCTTCTGAATGTTATTGATTCACAAGCAATCTCATCGGATTCAAATACTTCTTTCAAAGATCCCAGCAGTTGAGCATAGGTAGTTGCAGGTACTCGTCGGTGGAACATCTTTGTCAAACCTATACAACAGAAGAATAATAAACGTTAGTCTAAAATAATTGGTCTCAAAATTAAAGTTTTCAACAAACAATGATATTAATATCATTGTCAACAAACGATTAGTTCAACATTGATCTACTTACAGCAATAGATGTTGTTTGTCATGTTGCCTCGAATTAATAGTGCCATTAGGTACTATTGTATTGTATGTACATTCTTTATAAATAAAAATAAACGCGACTTATCACTTAGAACTTTATAATAAATAAAATCTAATGTTTTTGTTTTGGTCTCATGTTTTTTTTACGAAAAAAATCACAGATTAGGTTTCTTCTTTTTAGTTTGGCAATCTACTTTCCTCTTTAGGGAGTAATTTTTGCCAGTGTCAAGTGTTGAGTTCGTATGGGAACACGAACGTTCAGAAATAGACTATTTGTGGAAGTGTGAGTGCATGTTATTTTTAGGTCGAATTTGGTAACATATTGCTCAAAACGTTTTTGTTCTTTATATTTTTACTTATTGCTATAAAATACATGTGATTAATAATCAGAAATAATGTTTTAACACACTTTTTAAAAAAACGGTAAAAAACCGGTAAATTTTGATCGGTTTCCGAACGTTTTCTTCAAATCAGTGAAAACGAGACATAGACAACGTAGCCAGGCAGAACTCAACCACTTTAAGGCACCTCATAATACGAAAAAGAACAAGTCAGTATAAGCTCGTAAAATGACTGGCCTAGAAAAAGGCAGGATTACAAAAAGATCATAATACGGCCCCTGTTACGTTTCGTTGATTAAAAAAATATTCTTAAGTACTTCCCTTGTTTAAAATAATGTGTTACTGTATTAGAAGTAAATATTGTTTGGATTAGCGTTGCCAAGCAGTGTATTAGTGCCTTAAGTGCCCATTTTTTTTTCTTTTTCCTGTGTTTACACCATTCAAGTTTCGTGTGAACTTGTAACAACGCAGTATTATTGATAATATAGTACCTAATAAGTAATATGATTGTTTTAGTTATGATAAAAATCTCTATGTAATTATTATAGATTCCCTAGTTCTTATAGGAATTCAGATGATAGTAACATTTATGTTTTCTCTTTCTAACGTATTTTTGTAACATTTAAGTAAAAATGTATGTAAGTAGGTAGTAATTGACTGAAAAGTATAAAAATAAAAGTGTATAAGTTAATTTAATAGATAGCGATAAAAAGTTTAAGATGCTCTACCTAGTTCAAAATCGTATCTTTTTCTTTTTTTCTTTTTTCTAAATTTCAATGTATTTTTTTTAAAAAAGGGGGGAATATTGTGGGGTCGTGCATGTATCGAGTTACGTGCGTTAAGTACCTATGTAGAGAACAAGCATTTTGTATTTTAGTTTTTCAGTCGTGTACGCGCAGTGACACGTATCGGTCGCTGTCGCAAATAAATAATCAAAATTCCAACAGTATTTTATTTGATGTATACGAGGCGAGTCCCCTGTCCCCACACTATTCTTATTTGGCGCGCATAGTACCTAGGTATATATAATTTTCATAAAGTAATAATAGGCACTCTAGGTCTATAAGTTTAATAATTATTAGTTTAAACATATTTATGTCGATGTACACGACTGTTCGTTGTCACCAAATAAATGAAAAAAAAAAATAACACGCGTACACTGAGAACTGACGTGAAGTTACCTGAGTTGGAAGAAATTATTAGCAAGTTACACTGGGACATCATCTCTAAGAAAGAAAACTAATGGAGCTGCTAATAACTGCATTACCGACAAAATACAAAGCATTCGTGACGTCAAGCACGTGCCGTGTCCGCCATATTGTCCTAAGTTCATAAGTTATTTATTCCATAAGACAATAATACATTGTGTCGGAAATTGAATTTTAAATAAGCACATACATAAAATTACGAATTATTATTACTAACAAACAATAAAAAAATAAAATATTTCCATTATTACATGTCCATTATTACATTACATGTCTTGCGTTTACATGTTACAATTTCGACTCCATGCTGTTTACATAAGGTGTATGTACTCTAAGCTAAGCCGCCATGTTTAGTTGCGTTTGAATGGAGAACAACGAAGTAGGTATGCAGGCTTTTTTCGTAGGTATTGCAAGTCCATCTTATTCCTTCGTCATTGGACATCATTGAGTTATCTGAAAATCTGAAGTCCGAAGAGAGGGAGAGGACTCGATAATCCTCAATGCTGGTAACTTGCTTTTCTACCGGGAGGGCGACCAACAGTTCCTAGGTGGTGTCGGGTTCGCATATAAGCAAAATCTAACTCTCGAGTTTTGATGGTGATCTCTGATTGGTCAAGAAACTCAGTAGTTAGGTTTTGCGCGCAAACTCTAACTCCCCAGTTTCGCGCTAGTTCGATAGTGATCTCTGATTGGTCAAAAAACTCAGTAGTTAGGTTTTGCCCGCAAACTCTACCTACTGAGTTCCCATCCACCAATGAGCGGGCTTCAAAATTCAGTTGTCAACTGTCTGAACACGACTGTGGTAGCGTATTTTTTCTTCTACTCTTCCAAGTGTTTACCCAGATCTGTACGCAAAAGTTAATTTTTCTGCTAAACTAAATAGTTCGGAGGACTGTGGTGTGTAGATACAAACTTATAGATATTCATCTCTAATTGGACAGACAAAAAAAATATTTTATACAAAACTTGATCAGGTGCTCGCAGTGTTCGCACATTTGTATGACAAAACTTTTTTTTCTGTTTTCGGAAAAGTTGTAAAACAAAAATCAAAATGTTGTTATTTATGATGTTAGTTATCTAATCTTTCGAGGTTGTCGTCAACAATTTTTTATTTAACAGGTCGGCGAACAATAAACTTCCTTTACAAACATAATACCAAAATTATTTGCAATTTTAACATAATTAACTCTTGTGATGTTATTCGAATTATGACAGTAGGTAGAGGGTACCTAACTACTGAGTTTTTTTAACAATCAGAGATCACTATCGAACTAGCGCGAAACTGGGGAGTTAGAGTTAGCGCGCAAAACCTAACTACTAAGTGTCTTGACCAATCAGAGATCACCATCAAAACTTGAGAGTTAGATTTTGCTTATATAAGCAAAATCTAACTCTCAAGTTTAGCCGCATATGCGGCCGGGACGAGACGAGGCCGACACGGGGCCGGCCCCGTGAAATCCCTCCCCTCTCGTCCCCTGACGAGACGGGGCCGGGACGGGGACGAGACGAGGCCAACACGGGGCCGGGACGAGACCGAGACGAGGCCGACACGGGGCCGGGACGAGGCCGACACGGGGCCGGGACGAGGACGAGACGAGGCCGACACGGGGCCGGGACGGGGACGAGACGAGGCCGACACGGGGACGAGACGAGGCCGACACGGGGCCGGGACGGGGAGACACGGGGCCGGGACGGGGACGAGACGAGGCTGACACGGGGCCGGGACGGGGACGAGACGAGGCCGACACGGGGCCGGGACGAGGCCGAGACGAGGCCGACACGGGGCCGAGACGAGGCCGACACGGGGCCGTGACGGGGACGAGACGAGGCCGACACGGGGCGAGACGAGGCCGACACGGGGCCGGTCAGATAAATTCCACGCAGGCACCTGCTGAAAACAAGGCTAAGGAGCCCAGAGCCAAGCTTATCCGATACTACACCGAAGATATCCCGGACGTCAGCCTGTATGAGATTACTATGGCTCTTCTCAAGCAGCTGAAAAACAACAGGCGGCTGGTGATGACTGATGACGGAATCACTACAGAACTTCTGAGAGCGGGAGGTAAGCCGGTACTTAAAGTCCTCCAGAAGCACTTCAATTCTGTTAACCATCGTCGAGGGCAGAACACCGAAGACATGGAACATAAGTGAGGTTTTTGCAAAAGGTTACATAGTTCGCTCGCGCACTCAACAAAGATGGACGCCGAAGTTGCTGCTGCTGTTGTGGGGTTATGCTTATGCTAGATTCTGGGTTTTTGGTTCATCTACATTTTTAGCCATTGTGCTGCTTCGCCTTGTCCGGGGAGAAGGTGAGAGAGCCATTGCCGATTTTCTTGCTTTAACACATTTTTGTCGTCTGGCAACACTGGATTCCCGCCTTTTCCCCTGCAACATAGACAATTCCCGCCAAGAATCATCCCTTCCACTAGGGCAAGCAAGCGCTGAGCGCTCACTTTTTCCTCATTGCGTTGCTGAACTTCGCAGCAATAACACTTATTTGAGGAAGTCCTGTTGATACGAATTAAAATTAGCAAAATGGACGCCTCAATGTCTGGTAGCACTGGAAGGCGAAGGTGACAGCGATGGCGCCGGGAGAAAAGCCGGAGATCACCACCAAACTCTTCTACAGCGATAATTTCAAGTAGTTCAGTGCGACGTTCTTCTAAAAAAGCTAAGTACCAACATTTTAATACTTTGCTAGATAATTTGCGTGCTGAAAAAGCTAAGAATCAACATTTTAATACTTTGCTATATATTTTGCGTAACCGAGTGCTGGTGTTAATTGAGTTAAATCTAGCTACATCCTCATAATATTTTCCAGTAAAGACGGATTAAATCAAATTGATAATGCACCCAACAATGCAAAGTAACGAATTTTCTCTTAGTTAACTAAGAGAAAAAAATGGTTTGTAAAGATTTAAATCTTTACAAACCACTTTGAATTTTGACTACGTAGCGTAGACTTTAGGCTTTTAGAAAGACGGATGGACAGTATATTAACTTTCTGCAATTATTTAAATATCGGACTGGTTGAACTAAGTATTAGTGAAACTCGTAAAACAGATTTAATCTTAGTCAGGTTTTTCCAAACGATCATTTAAAGCAGTACGATTACAATCTTTTTCTACCCTCATATTGTGAACGTACATTGCTAATGCTATCTACGGCCGTATTATCTTAAAAATAATTTCAACAAAATTCTTATTTTGGGTTGATTTTAATGTTGATTAAAAGATTTGCAATCTGTGTTTTATATGGTATTCTGTTCTTAAATTAAATAAACGTTTTGCGAGGTTAAGAAGTAATGTTAATAATATTTCAAATAATACAGGGTGCATTTGAAATCACTTTCCAAATTTTAAGGATGTGTTCAGTCCATGAAACTGAACAACTTTCTCCATGAAACATGTGTCAAAATACGCCAAAAAATTTTGGTCATCCCATACTAAACTGATCACGTGATCTCTTTGATTTGTATGGAAAGTCATTTTTTTTTTACTTATTTGACCCTATGTTTCTTAGAGAAAGTTGTTCAGTTTCATGGACTGAACACATCCTTAAAATTTGGAGAGTGATTTCAAATGCACCCTGTATTAAGCAGAGTATACAATGTGGAAAGTAAGCTGGTAAACAGAACTTGTTATTTTACTGTATTATCATTATTTTATTCACAAGATTTCCTGTTTTAAACAAACCTAAGATATCTTCTTGAAGAGTCATCGTAAGAACTATTTTTAATTGCGTAAATATTGTTTGATAAGTTTGCATTGCAATGTGTTTTTTTTTTCTCTTTTTTTTACTGTGTGTTAAATAGACCTAGGTCTATTTCTAATAATTCCACAATTGATAATGTAAAATTGCTAGAAAATGCGCCAAAATTGTGGTCTAGTGTTTTTCCTAAAGTAGACTGATAGTCATTCCAATTTGTAATGGTACTAAAATAAAGATTAATAAATAAACGAGGTCATGGTCGTGATGCCAAGAGACGTCGGTATAGTTAACTAGAATTTGTTTTAGCAGTTTGAAATCTTTTAACGAAGCATAGTAAGCCATGCAAACTTCATCACTAATTCGTAGGATGGTAATATTACTATCACACTTTCGAATTCTTTTTCAAAATTACCTCCGAAATTCTAATATATCAGGTAGGTAATTTATATATTGACCAAATCTAATCTAAACACATAACCTATGTATAACCTATGAATATCGGTTCTTTTTTTTTTTTGAATCCCAAACTTCTTTCAACCGGGCAATTAGTCCTGTTGACGAAGATGAACACATCTCAAGCGTACTTTTACGTGAGTATACAAGCTAAAAGTCACCGATCCTTTTTAAGATAACTTTTCAGGCAAAACCTTGACGACATTGTCTTCCATACGGAATAGCATGAAATTTCGAAAAACTAGAATAAGTCTAGTTGTTTGTTTAATTAGATTTTATGTTGACGTTACTTACTTGCTGAAATTAAATTCGGTGGTTGTAACATATTGCTTGCCATAGTTTGAGTTTATGTCATCAACTTTGTAAAATTAATATTATATTACTACCGACCGACCACCTAGAATTTAGAATTTCTGGGGATTCGATGAGATACTGCCGGAAAGCGAAAGTACCTTTCTAGCAGAATATAATATCTTTGAACTACCTACGTCGTCAGGAGTTTCAGAGACTCCTACTGACCGCGTTGAGATTCCCGGCAGTATTGGGAATATTCCCGACCCTAAGGCAATATTCCCGGCGACGGCACATTGAAGCTGATTGATTATAAAAATATTAAATTGTACAAATTCCGTAGACCATTGGTCATTTACACTGCCACCGTCTCTTTCAGAGCCGCCAACAGTTTGAAGTTTCCAAGACAAAGACAAACGAAACCGCAATACGTCTTATCCTCAGAGATGATCATGGAACTTCGATGATGGCACCAGTCGGTGAGCGAATCTTGTCTTATTTATTTACCACAGGTTAAGCCGGCCATATACGCTAGGTTATGCATGATGGTTATGCCTGTAAGGTCAAAACCGTCATGCATAACCGAGCGTGTGTGGGATAAAACTGCATGCCTGTCATGCATGCCTGTCATGCAAGCCGCTCGGTTATGCCTGTGGTCAAAACCGTCATGCATAACCTAGCGTTATGCATGACGGTTTTGCATGAAGGTTTTGCATGAAGGTTTTGCATGAAGGTTTTGCATGAAGGTTTTGCATGAAGGTTTTGCATGAAGGTTTTGCATGAAGGTTTTGCATGATGGTTTTAAAGCCTTAAATATTGAAGATGGGTAATTTTACTGAAAGAAGACTTCATTTTGTTTATAAAAATATAATATGGAACTGCATTAAATGATTTTTGGGAAATCGCCTGCCTTAACCAGGAATCGAACCCACCAAAAACGAAAACATTTTTGTATTTATTTTTACAACACCAATCGAAAGGGTTACTTATAAGGATTACTTTTTCTTAAGTGACACTGCATCTTAAACAAATGGAAGGCCATGAAATTTAACATTTAAAATTTAATAATTACGGATTGCATCAATTCGTATCGAATCAGTCAATCAATTTAAAAAAATCTTTAAATGCAGTTCCATATATTTTTATAAACAAAATGAAGTCTTCTTTCAGTAAAATTTCCTACCTTTAATATTTAAGGTACTTTCCCTTCGTGTGGCAAAGTTTTGGGACACCCTGTATATTTAATAATATGCTTATTTCATCTAAATGAATTAATTCTGCTAGAAGTCATTCATCCCAAAAATATAAGTGAAGAAATCTGAGGGACAGGGCAAATACCGGGGGTGGGGGTACAGTTCTTTTTTAATTGCTCCAATGCCAACCACACCACACACGCTAGGTTATGCATGACGGTTTTGACCACAAGCATAACCGAGCGGCGTGCATGAGCGGCTTGCATGAAGGTTTTGCAGCTCGGTTAAAACTGTCATGCGTAACCTTACGTGTGTGCTCTCTATTGAACTCGGTTTTGCATGAAGGTTTTGCAGCTCGGTTAAAACCGTCATGCATAACCTAGCGTATATGGCCTGCTTTACACTGATTTCGTCGGGTGATGAATGCATTGCAGCGGTGCATCTGATCAGTTAAGGTGCCTTGGATACGACACAACTTGTCGAATAATGGTTGCTTCATCAGCAGCTCAGCAACAGTTAACGGCCACGTCTAGTAGGTGGTACACGAACTCCAACATGCCAATCTTAGCACAATGCACTAAGCATTGACTTATCTGAGAAATCAAACCAGACGAGATCTTCTATGCTCACGAAGCAGACTAGCAAGGTATGACGTTTTATCCAAGACCTGAGTATAGTTGTAACATACCAACACCTTCCCGCGGGCTGATTATCTAATTAGAAACCACCTAGCGACCGGTTGCAGTTCATAGATGATAGTGATCCATTGCTACTTCTTTTTGGATTAAAAAAAAACATACCAAAGAAAAGTAGCAATGTATGTGGAATAAAACCGCACCCTGATTATCTAAAAAGAAACTATTTAGCGACCGGTTTCATTCCACATACATTGCTACTTTTCTTTGGTATGTTTTTTTTTAATCCAAAAAGAAGTAGCAATGGATCACTATCATCTATGAACTGCAACCGGTCGCTAGGTGGTTTCTAATTAGATAATCAGCCCGCCGGTCGCTAAATAGTTTCTTTTTAGATAATCAGGGTGCCGGATGCTTCAACGGGATCGCCGATCGCTTGGCACTGGGAGATGCCATTCTGGAATGTGATTCCTGATCCTGGAGTGACATTTCTAACCAGAGCCATCTTCGGGGCTGTTTCGGGCATTCGGTGTGTTTACCACGGAAAGATCTGTTCCCATCTGCTCAGGCTCAACGTAGTTCAGCACTACGTATCGCTAGACCCGCTGGATGAGGGAGTAGATTACCACAATGCCTTCAGCCGGCAGTGGAATTACGCCCTGACTTGGGTGTTTTTAGCTTCGTCTCTCATACCAGGGGGGTAGGTAAGTATTACTTTTCCTGAGTGGATGCGACGGTCTGTTTGTGGTGATTGCGCCTCGATGACTGAAATTGTTCTAGAGTCCTGATCTTTAGGACAGAGCCTTCAGCGGGCCAGTTCAATTACAAAACCTGTCGCACAAAGCACAGGTCACACTCTCCCAAAAGTAGACTATTGGAGCTGGAAGTCTCTCCACCAATGTCGGAAAGTAGTAGAAAAAGCTTTTATACTAAAGATTTGGCGTAAGTCTTTTATTCTATTAGGAACCTGCCTGGAACCAATGCTGGGTAAAATGGTGGACAGACAACAACGTTGCTGTTAGCAATCCCCATTGGCAAGAACCTAGCTAAGTGTCTACATCGAGACATGCTAGCACCTGCTACAATTCACCTCCACAAATTGGTTGTTACTACTGTTTGCGCGACACGTGAGTAAGAAATTGAGTAAGGATAATTTTGCGAAACAGGTATTCATTCACATTCAGATCCCGATTTGTGATTTACAACTTGTTGATGGGATGGATGCTCTTTTCTCTGTGAAAGAGCTCTGCCACATATCCATCATTATGTGACGTGACGTCACACTTCCACCACGGTCTATCACTAATCACTATGTGAATCACCGTTGTTATGGAACTACTTTATTATAAGTTTTGGATAATAGACATGTTCATTTTTTTTCATGTATTTGTATGTATGTGCTCGTCTTGAGGTCGTTATTCTACCTGACCTTTCTCCTTTAGTCAAGTTTTGACTCGTAAAGTCTCACTCTGCTTGACACCACCAATGAGGTTGGAGGCTGATTACTCGCGCGCGAGCATCAAAATAATATTGAGCCGTTTGGATTGGATTCATAAAGTAGTAAAACTATCTGATTGGAGAATATCTCACTTCAGCAACTTTTTATTACAACACTGTGTAAAGCGAAGCCTGCTTGCTTCCAAAACGGTAAAGGGTAAGAATAGTTTTTAAGCCTGCAGGATTTGATTGAACACAGTCGAAAGCATTAGCTTTGCAACGTTCTGACTGTCTAAATTTTTAAAAAGGTAACTGGAATCACGGTTCGACCTACCTGAAAAACTATTGGGGGAAATTAAATATAATATAAATTATTTTGCGTTTGAAACATGATTTATTTATTCCCATTGATAAAATTGAAAATAAAATTAAGATTAAATAGTAAATTATAGCTCACATTAAACGTATTTGCTTATTGATTTATTTTCTCATCATCCCTCACCAGGGCAATAACAAACATTTCTCACCTTCTCCCCGGACAAGGCGAAGCAGCACAATGCAGAGGTTTTACCTTCCAATAAAACTGCCATTGTGCGCTGAGCCTTGTCCGGGGCATTTTACTGGCCCTGGTGAAAACAATGAGGAAAAAGTGAGCGCTCAGCGCTTGCTTGCCTTCGTGGAAGGGATGATTCTTGGCGGGAATTGTCTATGTTGCAGGGGAAAAGGCAGGAATCCAGTGTTGCCAGACAACAAAAACGTGTTAAAGCAAGAAAATCGGCAATGGCTCTCTCACCTTCTCCCCGGACAAGGCTCAGCGCACAATGGCGGTTTTATTGGAAGGTAAAACCTCTGCATCTTCTTTGGTCGGATTCGCGCTAACAGTGCTGTCAGTGTGATTCGGAACGCGGCCTGTATCTTTTTTTCTGTGGTCTGTTCTGTCAGTTGGTTGTCAGTGTTGTCACTGTCAAATGTCAAATCTGTCAAAAGTTTCCTGTTCCTCTTATAGGTTAGAATTTTGCAAATCGCAAATTGCTCTGCTCACGAGATAGTGTTGAGATGTTTATCTAGGAAAATAAGGCAAGCCATAATTGCTGGGCCGACACCGAAAATACTGTATCGTACAACTTAGTGAATCACAGATATTTTTCAAGGAGATGCGTGTAGTTAGATAGCCTTCTGGCTGCAGTGGCGAACTGAAGGCTGAAAGGTGTACAATGTCTTTTCGTGTTGTGCTTAGAGATTTGAGTGTGAAAAGACTATGGAGTACTTGGACTCGTAGTTTTATATTTAACACGTTTGTTAAGAGGATTAAGCGGGATCGTAGCGTAAGGGAAGTTATACAGTGCTTCAGACAGACAGTTCTTCGGCCAAGAAGAACTTTGCTTTTGTCCACAACAGCAGCTTTCAAAGCGAACGAAGGTGATTCTGAAAGCACTCCAAGTTGCGAGGAGAATATCACCGATGAAGAGTTACAGGTAAATGAGATACAAAAAAGATCTATTCAATATTGATGATGATAGTACTAAAGGTAAGCTTATCCGCGCGAGGACAATCAAATAATAAGCTACTCTCTCTGCATGGCTATAAAATAAAGTACAATAAATTGCACAGCGCTGCATGCCTGTTGAGGCAGGATCTCTTCACCATATATTCAGCGAAAAGGGAAGTACTTCCACCGAGCTAGGTGTCTGTGCTCGGGGACTGCGGTCCAACTGCTTGATGTTAGAATTTGTATTTATGTGAAGTGCTTAGAAAACTTCGATATCGTGAGTCAGGTCTCCATACATTTCTGTCTTGATATTAGCTTGACGTAGTGCGACGTCACGTCTGCGTAATTTTTTATTTTATTTTATTTTATTTTTATTTTTACAATCTATCTATCTATACTATCTATCTATACTATCTATCTATACGACTATCTGACCCAATATGTAATGTTTACATATTGGGTCAGATAGTCAGGTTTTGTACTTTTCGCTGATCCTGCATTTCTTCGTTCATTGCTTATGTAGCGGTATGATCGCGCCGCTACATGCCTATTATAAGCAACTTCGAAGTACTTCTCTTTCTGTCGCATACCATTGTCTCAACCAACTCATGACATCCCTTGTGCCCTAGCTCTACTGAGTCTAAAGCCACGAGCAGTAGGCTAAGATTAAAGTTTAAGCACAGAGTGAGACCCCCCTGATATTAACTAGTAAGTTTTAGTTGAACCAAATCAAGTGTTGCATTTAAAACTAAACTAAAATAAAATATTGCTATCATTAATCAAGTAAGGAGTACTTAAAATAGCAGATTTATTGTTGTGTCAAGTTTTCAATTGAATGAAATATTTCAGGTACTTCATGAAACATAAATTGCTGTGATATTTGTTAACAATTATAGTATTAGATGATTTGTATTATTACACATTATGTCCACCTATCTAACAAAGCCATCTGTTATAAACTGATTTTATTTTATTCTGTATTTTTTAATCTCTGTCTCAATATACCTAATAAGTATAGGTGCCGGCATATAACTTGGCAAGACAAATATGAGAAGTAGTAGGAAATTGGGCTTTCTGACTCACGGTCTTTCAACATAATTGAAGTTTTAGTTTTCAGTTTAAAGTGAATCATTCAACTTGAGAGCGCGCTTGAGAGGCGCCTGGCGGCGCCTCTTGTGCGTGCCCTGAGTTGAATGATTCACTTTAGACTGAAAACTAAAACTTCAATTATGTTGAAAGACCGCGAGTCAGAAAGCCCAATTTCCTACTTTTACACCCACAAACTGGATTTATAGAGAGTGGTGTGATAGCTTCACATAAAGCATAGGATGAGTAAGTATATACTTAGGTAAGTTTCCTACACTCGAACTAGATTTTGGAGAGTGCTTTATGTTAATAATCATATTTATGCAAAGGATGAGATGTCCATTACAGAAAGATAGGTTACCAAGCTAGAAACTTTCAATGATTATCACCAAATAAAATAAAAGGAGAATATTCTAGAGCAGTATTACCTAGTTAAGTACCCATATAAAATGTATTGATAGGTAGGTAGGTATAAAATGAAAGAGACAAATTTATTTAAAAAAGTTTATTATCTTCACACCATTTGTTTAAACAAAATACATTTTTTAATGCACACACCTGAGTGTGATACATGCAGCTAAATACATCGTTTGACTCTTTATACTTATCATACAAATTAAGTAAACTAGGACAAAACTTATCTTCTAAATTATAAACATTGTTATTTTCTGTTACATCTTTTAACCACTTCACTTTTTCTATTCCCTTAGTATAAATAATTTTGTTTGACAACAGTCGCACGATATGTTCTTTATGATAGGGATATGGTATGAAACCCTCTTTCCAGTAAACTGCTCTGTTTCTCTCAATCCAATTTACCTGTTTCCTCTCTGTTTTGCTTAGCTCGTAATAAGGATACGGAGGTTTTATAAGAAGAACTTGTAAGTGTTGTTTGTTTAGAATAGCAATTTCTTTTAGAATGAATGTATTATCATCTGTTTTAAAACCCTGTACATCTACAATAACCTTCATGATAATTTTCGAACTATTTTACTCAGAGGCTTGTATTCAAACAGACGATCATTAATAATTAAACAATATGCTGTTGTATCATCTGGTAAATATTCAGAACATTCAATTTCTATTCGCACATCTACAGGTCCAGTTTTCAAATTATCGTTTTGTCTTGAGCAATCAATGATGAATAAGGGAGCCTTGTTTTTAAAATTATCTAAATTGAGCAATGGGTCTGGTGAAATGTTGTAATAAGAGTGACGGAATTTAGTGTACATATCATATAATATACTATATTTATTCTCATTAAACTTCAAATTCATCGATTCGTAGGGCTAATATTGCGAATTCAAAAATAATGTAACGTTTGTTAATTTACAGTGATCAAACTCGGAGCAGTCCAGAGTTCTACTATTCTTTCTTTTTGTTTGTAAGCCTAAAATCACATAACGAGGTTTTTCTATTTGTGAACTAGTCTTTACTGACCATGAATGTTTTACTGTTTTAGGCAATACAGGATATTCATATAAATCCCAGTTTCTAAAAGCAATTTGGATAGGCTTATCTTTGTCAAGAAGTTTAAGCAAAGATAGCTTCTCATAATCCGAAACTTTAATATGTGGAACTCGCCACTGTACTTTTTGTATATTTATTTTAATGTGATTGACATCATCTGGCAAAATTACACTATTCAGTACGCTATGACCTCTGTTTAAAATAAGTTCATGCTTGCAGTTAATTATAATTTCCTTATAATCTTCTGCGAATCCTAATATTTTATCAAGGGGCACAACTGCACTAAAACTATTACTAATCCTAATAGTTCCATTCAAACTCCATCCCCATATAGCTGCAACTTTGCTCTCCCCTTCATTCATTGATATATATGATTTCATACATGTGGTTATGCCAGAATTTTTGATGCGGTCTATTTCAATACCATTCATCTCATATCTAATATCTTGAAATAGAAATAAAACCGGGTTATTAGTGAGCTTAACAGCTTTTTGCACAGGTTTACCGTCTTTATCATAGAGTTGTATATCTCCTTCGATATATATAGCACTCGCCGATGGTAATATGTATATATCCTGCTGATGAATTGGAATTCTAATTTCATCATTTTCATTGAAATTATTATTGTAAGGATTATAAGTATGAATTTCATAGCTTTCAATTGACTTATCGTATTGAGGTAAATCACTTATTCCGAGAATACTCATGTTTTAAATCCTAGGGCCTGAAGAAATTTTTTATTTACTTTAGTTATTTTTAAACAGGTTTAACACGTGTGGAGACTTTAACGCTATGTCGGGTATTGACACGCTTGGTGTTCGTATTCTGAACTTTATAAAAGACTATCATGTTTCTCTACGTAAATGAAGACGCAATTGAATACTTTCTCCTCTGAAATCAATATAGTTTCCGTGTTCATCTAGAATCTTTACACTCAGAGATGATATATTGTTTTTGTTAACTGGTAGATATACAATATTTTTCGGTATTTCTATATATCGGTGACCAGGTGATACGTCCGGCACAAATTCATGTATAATATGTGAGGGCGAGCCGTTGTTATACGATCCTTGCACTAGATCACATTCAATCCTGATCACAGATAGAGGCAGAATGTTTACTGGACTTACAGATTCATGCCATTTATTTGCTTGTAACTTTAACTTCTGAAAGCCAAATAACTGTCCAATGCTGTTATTTACGCTGAAGTCTACTCTTTGAGAACAATAAAAATAACACTTTAACGTATTGTTGTTAGCTTTTATCTTGATTTTACAATCGGTAATATTTGTTTCAAGATATTCAGCAATATCGTAAAGATCGTAAGTTCCGACAGGTATTTTTAACTGCTTATTATCATCACCATAAGTAAATATGTTGTTAAGAGCAGTTACATTTGGTATGGAATTTAAAGCGGAAAAGTATAATAATCCACATTCACATTTTTCCCATAAAGTTAAAGGGGGTTGGAATTGTGATTCCAAGTAGGACTTGTCTCCAGTGATGGTTAAAGTAATAGACATTATTGAATACTAACTATTTAAAAGCTTTACTATCTATTTATCTAGTATTTTAGACCAAAAATTTCTAAGAAATTGAAGACATAAATGCCCACAGTTAAAAGGGTGATTGCGCTGTATATTTTCATTATTATATTTTATATTACTAGTACCAACATAAGAAATAAATTCTTTTGGTGGCTTCAAATTACCATAGCTATCGAAATACATTATACTTTTATGATATTTAGCGTAGGCTACCCAGTGAGAACCTGGATTTTTGGAGCTATCTAGATTAATAATACCACATTCTTTTTTTAAATTTGAGATTTTTGCATTTACAATGCTATTTTTAAACAATACTAAATAATATACTAGAAAAAATACGACTCGCACCAGATCAATACTCAGACGGGAATCGAACCCGCGACCTTTGGATATCCGGTCCAATGCTCTGACCGCTGAGCTACCGAGTCACTAGTGACATCGTCGAATTTTTCCTAGTATATCCTAAACTCTTACGCTGTAAGCCAGCGTTATTTCACCAATGTGAGGAATTACCTCGACATTCAATTGAAATATCTTTCCAGATATTTTAACAATTGATTAAGATGAAATAGCTATATAATTTTTAAATTTGAGATTTTTGCATTTACAATGCTATTTTTAAACAATACTAAATAATAATATAATATCGAATTTTTAATTCGACGATGTCACTAAGAGTTTAGGATATACTAGGAAAAATTCGACGATGTCACTAGTGACTCGGTAGCTCAGCGGTCAGAGCATTGGACCGGATATCCAAAGGTCGCGGGTTCGATTCCCGTCTGAGTATTGATCTGGTGCGAGTCGTATTTTTTCTAGTATATTATTTAGTATTGTTTAAAAATAGCATTGTAAATGCAAAAATCTCAAATTTAAAAATTATATAGCTATTTCATCTTAATCAATTGTTAAAATATCTGGAAAGATATTTCAATTGAATGTCGAGGTAATTCCTCACATTGGTGAAATAACGCTGGCTTACAGCGTAAGAGTTTAGGATATACTAGGAAAAATTCGACGATGTCACTAGTGACTCGGTAGCTCAGCGGTCAGAGCATTGGACCGGATATCCAAAGGTCGCGGGTTCGATTCCCGTCTGAGTATTGATCTGGTGCGAGTCGTATTTTTTCTAGTATATTATTTAGTATTGTTTAAAAATAGCATTGTAAATGCAAAAATCTCAAATTTAAAAATTATATAGCTATTTCATCTTAATCAATTGTTAAAATATCTGGAAAGATATTTCAATTGAATGTCGAGGTAATTCCTCACATTGGTGAAATAACGCTGGCTTACAGCGTAAGAGTTTAGGATATACTAGGAAAAATTCGACGATGTCACTAGTGACTCGGTAGCTCAGCGGTCAGAGCATTGGACCGGATATCCAAAGGTCGCGGGTTCGATTCCCGTCTGAGTATTGATCTGGTGCGAGTCGTATTTTTTCTAGTATATTATTTAGTATTGTTTAAAAATAGCATTGTAAATGCAAAAATCTCAAATTTAAAAATTATATAGCTATTTCATCTTAATCAATTGTTAAAATATCTGGAAAGATATTTCAATTGAATGTCGAGGTAATTCCTCACATTGGTGAAATAACGCTGGCTTACAGCGTAAGAGTTTAGGATATACTAGGAAAAATTCGACGATGTCACTAGTGACTCGGTAGCTCAGCGGTCAGAGCATTGGACCGGATATCCAAAGGTCGCGGGTTCGATTCCCGTCTGAGTATTGATCTGGTGCGAGTCGTATTTTTTCTAGTATATTATTTAGTATTGTTTAAAAATAGCATTGTAAATGCAAAAATCTCAAATTTAAAAATTATATAGCTATTTCATCTTAATCAATTGTTAAAATATCTGGAAAGATATTTCAATCGAATGTCGAGGTAATTCCTCACATTGGTGAAATAACGCTGGCTTACAGCGTAAGAGTTTAGGATATACTAGGAAAAATTCGACGATGTCACTAGTGACTCGGTAGCTCAGCGGTCAGAGCATTGGACCGGATATCCAAAGGTCGCGGGTTCGATTCCCGTCTGAGTATTGATCTGGTGCGAGTCGTATTTTTTCTAGTATATTATTTAGTATACCACATTCTTTTGAATGTGGATACTCCGGCAATTGATCACGCATATAAACACCTCGAAAGAATGGAATATGTTTAGCATTTTCAATAATATCGATATTGCTCAAAGCTCGATTGGGTAGCCAATTAGTTAGTTTTTTTTATTAGAAATAAAAATTCCTAATCCACTATGATGAGGTCTAATTTCTAAACCTTTTCCTATACACAAAGTTTCCATCTTTTCGTTGTGTCTTTTTAGTTCAGAATAACGTTTTTTAGCGGCTTTAAATTCATTAATAGCTTTAGTAATTGCTGCTGCTCCGCTGGCTAAGCTTCCAGCCGCAGACAATCCAGCAAATATAGGTATGAGAGGAAGAACTCCACCAGTTTTTGGCATAGGAATCATTCGAGGTAGTTTTACAGAAGAATCTTTCATGCACTCTTTAGCTGCTGCTATTGCTAGCTCAATAGCCATTTTTTTACATTTAGGCTTTAGTTTTTGTAAACGTTTTTTTGTATGAGAAACGATTTTTTTTAAATGTTTCTTCATACCACCTCCACTTTTAAGAGTTTCTTTATTTTCTTTCTTATTTTTTCTCAAACCATAGCCTGTGCATACTTTAGCTAACATAGCTTTATTCACTAGATGAGCTGCAACCTTTTCTCCTAGACCAGCATTTAAAGCTTGAATACGTTTTCGTGCCATTTTTATTAATTTTATATCAGCTTTATGACGATCACTTAATGAAGATGATTTGTAATAAGCTATATCGTGTTCTTTACAGTATTCGTCTAATAAATTAATACCCCTTTCTCTTCGATCAAGTCGTTTTGGCAGTTTAGTTCCAGGACCACAATAATTATATCCAGGTAAGTGAAGTTCAAAAGGTAAATTATTTATAAACCAATTTAGTAAACTGCTGTCTACCATAACTCGTATAGAACTAGTTTTGCGGAAGAATGTTCCTATATTAATATACTACTGAACTATTTTTGACTTATTAATCCAACTGTTTTCATTCGAGGGTAAACCCAACCATTTCACAAATACCTTTTTTCCCCTTGTTTTTAATACCTTTTCTATTAAGTATATATCAGGATGCTTTGCTTTCAATAATTCTTGCTCATAAAATGCTCCTAAAATAACTCGATTTCTTGCATCTTCTATTAAGTATGTTGGTGGAGACGTTTTTTGTAATTTAATTATCTTAAATATTTCGGCTGACCAATTAGGTGTATAACCTTTTTCAAATACTCCTTTGTATTTGCTTATTCGCACAAAATCCCCGACTTTAAACTTGTGTCTCTTCACTATTTTATTAGATAGGTTAGCATACCTGTCATGCAATATTTTAACATTATTTTTATTTACATTTACAGGCTTTAGACCTATAGTTCTATGATAAGTGTGATTATATTCATGAATCACATCATTTAAAGTTCCATCATTCCACTTATAATTACCTTTTAAACTAAATAATTTATACATTTTCATTTTCAATGTTCTGATAAGTCTTTCTGCAATAGAGGCCTTTTTAACAGAATACGTAGAATAATGTCTGATATTATATTTCGCAAAAACTTTTTTCAGTTCCTCATTATAAAACTCTGTCCCAAGATCAGTTTGTAAATTTTTCGGGACACGTCCATTACTGAATAAATCAGTAAAAGCCTCACATGTATCGTATTTTGTTTTTCGTTTTAATGGATAGGCCCATGCATATTTTGAGAATGTATCAATTACTACTAAAATATATTTATAACCATTGTTTTCTTTAGAGACAGCTTGCATATCAATTAGATCAGCTTGCCACAAGTCATCAATATCTTTCATAATAACTCTTCGTCGTAGAAAATTCACCCTGACATTTTTATGTATTTCATTAACCACATCGGATTTACTCATTTTTTGATTTTATTATTTATACTTTTTTCAAAACTATTTAATTTAACAGTTAACTCACTCAACTTCTTATCAGTTGACTGAATGGCTTTTAAACATTTTTCTAAGGATTTATATAATAACTCTTTGTCTGTAGTATTTTTATTATCTATCTTTTTATAGATGTCTTCAATAGACTTATCAACATATTCTTTGTTTGCACTATCTGTTACGTAAACTGGAAATTTTACATTTCGTATGATTTTATTTTGAGCATCCAAATTGTTATCACTCAACTGTTTTAGGGCACATTCAACTACTATCAAATCATTTTTAATTCTTTTGTTTTTATGTACATGGTGACCAAATTTGTCGACGTTCATATTGAATGTTTATTTGATACTAAATATTTTTTTTATCGAGTTCATGGTTTTATTCTTTAATAATTCCAGATTCTTTCAATTCTTCAATAATAGATAAAATTTCATTATCATGATTAGTATTACCAGCTTCTTTGGAAGCAATCAGTAATTTTAATCTTTCTATCAACTCATTAGGATCATCCCAGTATACCAAATCAGTATTAGATCTATACGTTTTAAACTTTGGCAAATTTCCACCATGCTTTTCTATGTCGGTGTTATTGAATAATGGTTTTATTATTTCACGATATTTAGCGCTTTTATCACCTTTGATTTGTCCATTAGGATGATAATCTCTTCTATGTGCGTTAGTATTAGACAGCATGTGTTTATATTTAACTTTATCATTTTCAGAAACCAAACTTAAATCGGGTTTCTTAGATAACAGCAATTCTTTTAGTCCTGGTGTTAATTCACATCGTTCACTATCTATAGTAATGAAATACTTGGTGTCATAACCCGGGGCATTGTCCATTTTAGATAAAACTACTTTTGAGTCACCCATAAATAGATTTTGATTTAGACTTCTTATTCCACATGGAATATTTAGGTTTTCATAAATATTTAATAAATCATCTTTCACTAATGACTTTAATAAAATATTTTGTTCATCGTCATAAAAATCAGAGCTTTTGCATGAAATGTTTATGTCTTCACTTTCATCTTCATCATCGTCATATTTTTTTCCAATAACAGTATTGTTAGAATTTGAATCTTTGAAATCATCACTTGCTGTACTAAAGCTGTGCACTGAATTAGATTTTTTCATATTGTTATGTTGAAAAAATTGATTATTATCATTATTATTATTACAGCTATTTTCAACTAAGGTTTTAATTGGAACGCTCACAGGTTTAAGCAACTTTTTCATAGTTAATTCAGTTTGGTCGTCTTCATTTCTCATTTGTTTTATTTTAGCCTGTATAGAGTTAACTGACTTAATTAATTGCTGTTTAATATTTTCCTCCATTATTAACACACAACCATCAATTGTAATAGAAATAAAGATACTAATATTATTATTATCGTTTCAACTGGTTTTTATATATAATTTTAAATATAATGATAGCTTAATACTTTTCAGAATATTATAAATATGTCAAACTTTTTTCTGTATCTTCCTTGTGGTATAGGCCTGTCTTTATCAATTATTAAAAAATTGTGCTGGTCTTTCCAAATTTCTGAGCACATGTTTTTAAAAGAAAGCCAAGCCATATCAGTATTAACATGCTCATTGTAAATATGCTTTAGATTAATATCGTCTTGTTTAAAGATTATTAAGAAGTTAGCGTTATCACGTATCAATTGTTTTGGTATTTTAGAGTATGTTTGTGACAAATAAAAGCTGTCAATATTGTTGTGTCTACCCATGGTAAAATAATTACGAATATTTGATTGTCGATCACATACAACATCATCAAATATAATGATGGAATTTGGGAGAGCATCTCTGGGGTGAATAACTTCATCATGGTCATTGAATCCAAAAAACTTCACTCCTTCTACTCTTTTTAAAACATTTTGTAGAAATTTGTATTTAGGTTGAAAAGTTGTTTTGGAATATAAATAAACGTTACGAAACCTCAAGCCATTTTCATGTAATAATAAACTTATCATAACATTTGTTTTCCCACAATTTGATGGACCACAAATTATGCACCGTATTGTACTAGGTAATAGCTTGCTATGCCTCGCATTATGCAATTTGGTATCAATGTTCAAATCATTGACCTCCAACGAAAGAGTTTGCTTAACGAGCTTCATTATGAGTATAAAGGCTGAAAGAATGTGTAGCTTCCTTAAATAAGATCCAGATTATGTTAAATAAATGAAATATAGGTAAATATATTAATTTATTGGATCTGAATGCAAACAATTTCATCATCATCGTCTTCTTCCAAATTAGCAATAGCTTCCTCGAAATTATCAGTATATTTATTTTCAAAGGTACACTGCTCCAAAAGCTGCGTGTTCCATGGATTGTCTGTCGCCAAACTACAAATCTTGAAAAACAGCTTCATATTATCCATAAACACATGGGGCTCCAGTTTAAAGTTTGCATCGTCAATGTTTCCCAGCAAATCAAAATAATACAGAAAAATATCTGAACTCAAGCATTGGTTTCTAAAAGTTTCGAAATCTTTAAACACCCAATATTTCGATTTATCAATTAGTAAATTTTCAAGCTTCAATAAAGTAAGTTGTAGACTCATTTTCAATGTTTTTGACCGCACCTGTCTTATCTTTGCGTATGTCACAGTAAGCTAAGCAGTTGGGCGACCGGCACATACGTCGTAACGGAACTGTCTGCTTACTGGAACCCCAATTATCCACTACTTATATTTTATTTTCAGCTTTTTGAATAGATAGTGTATCTTTAGGTCTTTGTATAGGTTTAGGAAATTTTAAAATCAAGATAAGAAATTTATTATATTTCACTCCTTACATAATAATAAAATTGTATACAATTTTAACAAAATACAAACAATACAGCTATCTTAATTTAACATTTAAAATAAAGTGTCACAATGCCCCCATGGTAAAGTATAAATTTGATTTGAAAGAACTTGTCGTTTATCGTCTTGTCTATTTAACACCAGTTTATTAACTCTCTGTGAATATAACACATGTTTTAAAGATCTAATTAAATTCATACTACATCTTATATTTATATTTTTATTCAGTGTGTTTTCATAGTGACTTGGTTTCAGTTTCTTAGTTACAGACTTTGATATACCTTTTGCTTTTTTTATCTGAGTTTTTGTACTTTCGATACAATAGAGTTTTGCTCTCAAACCAATAAATTGTTTAATAATATCACCACCCATTTCATCCTTAAAAAGACCTGGTATTTTTGCTTTTCAAAGTTACTAGTATCATAATAACCAATATCTCTTTTCATTTCAGCATAGAAATCATTACTATTTATTAAATATAGCAAACTATCGGTGTCAGTATAACATAACTTTACGTTTTCGTTATACTTCTTTTTAATGCAATTATAATGAAAATTATACATGTGTTGTTTAGCATATTCAAGTACTGAAAATCCTATGTATATTGGTCTATCTAAAATAATCTTTTCTAATTTTAACTGAATTGCAACAAAATTATCTGAAAATATGGATATGCTTTTCAAGTGGGGTCTCGAAATTAGTTTTTCTGCTCCAATTATTTTATTTGTTTTATTATTAATGTCTCTCCATTTTGTAACCAATTTGACATCTACCTGTTTTCTTCTGTTTTCAATTGTCTTCCCAAAAATAGCGTTATTTAAAAGTTTGAAAAAGTCTTTATCAAATGTGGAAGATGAATTTTGACGCAAATATGTATTTAAATTTATGTATTTAGCTAAAAAATTTTGCTGTCGAAAACTGATCACTCGGTGAATTTTTTTTAACACCAAACCATTTCTCATACACTCTTTTAAATATACATAATGGATAACATAATAAAATTTGTCATATAAATTTGCAATAAGTTTTTTAGTTTTGCCACCCGGTGGAACATGTTTTTCCGGTGCAAATGGTAAATCACTATGACTTGAATGTAAATCAGTAGGATAAACCAGATCAACTTCTAAGATGTATCCAAATTCAGCATCATCTTTAATACTTAATATGTTTAAATTTTGAATTTCATCGTCAGATAAAAATCTAAAGTCAGACATAGGCATTTTTTGCATCATAGCATAACCATACAGATTATTACAGTCTAAGTAAATAAGGTAGCTAGATGGTACTGATTCATCATAGTTTGACAAGTATTTATTATTCGCCTTAGCATGTCTAAGCGAGCACTGAGCTAGGCCGCCACGTATTCCTTTCTCTATCATTTCATACATATCTTTATCATCTAGCAAGTCTAATTTAACACCTGTATATAAAAGCATGGCATCCCAACTTAAGCCTGGAGAAGTAACATAATAAACTGGGTCGAGTTTATAATACTTAAGACTACTATTTCTAAACTTTTCGAAAATATCACATAGAAGCAACACATCACATTTCAAATATAAGTCGGTATATTCACCGAGCGATTTAACGTTAAAGACTTTCCAAATTTTATGTGCGCGAGAATAATCTTCTTCACTTATGTGCTCACCGGTTAAACTATTGTAAAAGTAGTCTCTTACTGGTAAACTTGTTTCTTCAAATCGTTTAAATGCATCCATATAATCATAAGGATATACACCTTTTTGACGAAGTAAATAAAACTGTTCTTCGAAATTAAATATTTTTTGTAAATGTTTTAAATCTATATCTGCTAAGTTTTTACTTAAAGTGTCTAAACTGGAACTGAGAAACTGAAATGAGTCCAAAAATTTAATTTGAATTGCTGAAGGAAAATTAGGGTTTTTCAAAAATTTTGTAAAAGATAAATACTTTTCTTTAGTCTTCGGAATAACTTTGATATCACCTTCATATTTAGCTAATTCTTTTATGAACAAATGAGCATCATAGTTTGCTAAATTGTGAAAAATTACTGGCACAAAGGGACACACTCTATATAATAAGTTGCATTTAGTATGAGCAGCACCTCTGTATACACCGGTTATATGGTCATGATCAGCAACTTTATCATTAACTAGTGGTAGTTTACAAACATGACAAATACTTGCATTCCGATGCTCATCTTTTTGTGATTGAGTCATCGGTAGCATAGGTTTTTTCTTTCTAAGTATGCTTTCGATATATTTTACATCCTCGATTAGACGTTTTATAAAAACTTCAACACAATCTGAACCTCTATACAGCACAAGTTTATTTAAACTTTCATCATGTGAACAACAAATGTAATATGCAAAACATGAAGGTTGATGTAATTTATATGTTTCGGTATTACAACTGTTTTTTTCATGCTTGTTTAATAGTAAACTTTCGAAATCAGCATAAATTACAAAATTAATTTTCTGTTGTCTTTCATAATTTTTGAATTCTAATTTACTATTTTTACATGGTAATACTGTTAAAACTTTAGAACAAGTGTGTGAGTTATATTTTTCCTGTGTTATAAAAAACTGAAGACAGCTTTCGCATAAGTATGTTTTACCATGATGTTTACTGAGTTGTCGTCTAGTAAGTTTTGTCAAGTCTTTTATTAAACAATAATGACCTCTGGATTTCTGTTCAAAATACAATAGGTTGACATGATTTTCTTTTCTCTGACTTGTCATGTATAATGGGCCCGTGATATGATTCTTTTTATCTAAACCATAAATGCTGACACTAATAGAAGGATTAGTTTTTTCGAATAATCTAATATCTGTGTATGATGGCGGGAAATTCATTCCTTTGATATTTAAAACCGAAGAATAAAATGGATATGAACTCGTACGATTGACGTTTTTGGTACAAGGAAATAAAGCAGCCACTATACTCCATGCAAAACAATGATTGTCATAATTTTTCACATTTAGACAACTTTTAGTACTACTAATTTCTTTTGATAATTCTAAATAGCTACCACCCCTTAGAGGGGAGTATTTATTAACGTTTATTTCTAAATGACTGACAGAGTTAAAACACCAGCCTGACTCACGGTGCTGAAATTCACTTAGTTTATTAATCAATATATTCTGAGTTTTTGAATACAGTTCAGATAAATCAGTGTTTCTAAATATGGTCTCATACTTAGCATTGAATGATTTCATTTGGATTTCATCTGATGTAGGTAATTTGAAATTAGCAAACAATTCAAAATTAAGCTTTACGGAACCATGTTTAGACAAATTCATGACTATAAGTTTTTTAACATCATCCATAATTTTATGTAAAAAATCCTCAGGAGTTGAACAAACATTATAATCAGAGTTTACTCTATAAGTAACTATTCTCTCTCGAAAAGCTGACGCTATAATATAAATGTTATCGAAAGTAGTTTTCAATAAGCAATTCTTTTTATGTAAATTAGTTCTTAAATGAAATCTGTAAGAGCTTTCCAAAACTTGAATATTACATTCAGTACAAATCTTTATTTTATTTTTATTTTTATTTAGTTTTTTATTCATTGCTTTGGTGGGGTTTTTGTCTGAAAGAATAAAAATATATTCATTAGTATTAATGTTTTAATAATCATCTTAAACAATAAAACTATTATATGCTTACTTATACAATGAAACTGGGATAAAAATAGGTATATTATATAAATACTATATTATATTATATTATATCTATGATTAAGTGCTTAATTCAACAAAGTATTCAAAAACTTAGGAATTTAGTATGTACAATGCGATAATTCAAGAATTCAGTAAGTATTTTATTTTAATATTTACTGATTCGGTGTACTCACATAGGTGATTGGACAATCTTTAAAGTTCTTTTTTACTTTTTTTTTAAATTTTACCAAATAACGGTGTGCTGGATTGTCGTCGTCTATTTTAGTTTTCAATGTTACTACAGCATGACGCCACCTGTTCATAGGTGAAATACTTTCAATTTCACTACACATATAAAGCTTAAGGTCTACAAAACGTAAGCCTCCAATATCTGGATTGAACTGTTTGGAAATGCCGTTAGATCCGCGACGACACAAATAAGATATAAGCTCATCTTTTTTACCGGCTTTTTGATTTTCATCCGCATCCGAATCGGTCCCCATAATATCTTTCGCAGTGACCTTGGCGGAAGACGTCGCAGCTGGTGGTTGTGCAACACGCTCATCACTCTTCACCTTATGCTTCTGACTCTTCTTTGATTTTTCTCCGTGTTTAGCTCTAGAATAAAAATGTTTGTTTTAGGTTAGTGACTAGTTTTATTATAATATACTAGCTTTCCGCCCGCGGTATCGCACGCGCGCGGAATACACAGAGCTAAAAATAGGCTATGTAGTGCTCCAGCTTTCAAACTTTAACCCGTGCAATTATCAGACTAATTCATAGCTCTGGTTCTTTCAACATTCAACAAACACACTTTTAAAATATATAACTTATACAAGAATTACATAAATTCTAAAATAATATCATTTGACGTATATATAAGAGAGTTTTAAATGAAGTGAGTCAATAGCATAAATAAACCTCTATCTTTATGATAACTATTTAAAATATAATAAAAGGAATATTTTATGAAACCATAGAAAAATATATAAGTAATATATTATGGCTACCTTTTATTAGAAGCATGTGAGTGAGTGTACTTCCTCTTCCGCTCATGTGCTGCAGGCTCCGGCAATGGTTGAGGCGCACGCTCGGGGGATGACTCTCGGCTGCTCGATGAGCTGCTATCGCTCGATGAGCTACTCTCGCTCAAGTGCGCTTGTACTTCTTGTTTGCTCGACCTTACAAAGATTATTTTAAAACATTAATCACGTTAAAAATATCACAGGAAATGTATGGAGAAAATCTAGTCACTTATATTATTAAGAACATCTTTGTAAAACTCAATCGTATACTTACATGATTAATCCTCTTGCTCCTTTTAAAACACCTATTTTTTAAAACTGAAGTTATTTGAAAACGTGATAACTTGAATTACTTAGTAGTAAAATCTGCAATGTGTGGCGTCGGGAGACGAAATAACACAATAAAAGTTGATTTTTTATTGACAGGGTTTTTATAGTAATTCCAAATAGGTCAACACGTAATGTTTTACAATGACATTTAGCTTGTTTAGAAAAGTATCCGATTACATGTTACATGTTTACTTTAAATAAGAAAATAGAATATTAATTTATAATAAAAACAATTATTAGCTTTACACATCATCGATGTCACGTACCACTCTATAAATAGATTCAGGATGTGCATTAGTGGTGGTTCGTTGTAAGACCAAAGAAACTTACCCGATATGGAGTACACACTGGTGTGTGCGCGCACTTCACGGCGCGTGGTGCGTGTCAGCAAAATTTCCATATTAGAAAGGCAATCAATATCTTTGTAAGTAAAACTAATATTGTCATGCGTTTTTCCTCATACTATTTATTAATTTATTTTAAAGTGTAAGTACCTATGCTATACCAATTTGAATATCCATAAAGTAAGTAGCTACTTGATTAACAGATTTGCGCACAGTAGGTAACAGTTTCTATGTAAGTATTTTTTGTTATAATAAAATGCTATAGAAACAATTGTGGAATTTACCAGTTCATCTGTATTTTTACAGTCTTAAAATATTGTTGAGTGTGATCGCACGTGTGCCTATCTGTTCAAAACTGAAGATCAAACGACAATGTCGGTAAGTTTAATAAAACTTAAACTACGTAATTTGTGAAAGCAAGCTAAATCATAACGAGAAGCAATAAAATGTTCACATTTCTTTTTAATATTCACTTCTCAAGCTTATTTTTTTTATTTCAGGATACCGAGTCTTTGTTTAATTTTATTCGTCCTAATCAAGTTCAAGAAAATTATGGAAAACAAGTTGGTGAAGGATCAGGCGTCTCAAGAAAGCGAACCAAAGAAAACGAGACATATTCTTATATCAAAATTCCTGCCATGGGGCGCAAAGTTATCAAGTTAGAAATCTATGATGCGGAGCAATTTAACAGCGTGGGTATTTGTAAATGTACCGCTGAAATATGTTGTCAGCATTTCGTTCAAAATATTTTCAAGGATGAAATATATAAAGCTGCACGTGAAATAATTGATAAAATGAGTGAGCAAATATGTAAAGAAGAGTATTTTTAATATTATTTCCCTAATAAATATTAAGTGTGTTATATCTTTACTGTTTTATTTTCCCTTTGTTTATGCAATACAGAACTAAATTACGTATGACTCAGTTTACAGTTGACCTACTTACTTATTTCTATTTATAACATAAATAGAGAAAAGATAATCATTATTAATAAAATATTATACTTTTATGCAGAATTGCAGGTTCTGAATTGCAAACTTTTCGAACACAGAAGTTTTAAGTAGTTACTATTCACTCTAACTGAAAGCTGAGACCTTAACAAGGCCTAATTCAGAATATAGGTACTACTATTCACTTTAACTGAGAGCTAATAGTAGGTTCCCTAGTTAGGATTATTTACTTACCTACTACAATAATATCTCATTTTCTATAGATTATGAATAATATCACTGATGTTCACCAATAAGGAACCTAGCTAGGTAGTAATACTCATCCTATGTGAAGCTGTCACACTAAACGATCCCAATAAATCCAGTTTGTGGATGCGGAGATGTAAAAACGTAAAAGTAGGAAATTGGGCTTTCTGACTCGCGGTCTTTCAACATAATTGAAGTTTTAGTTTTCAGTCTAAAGTGAATCATTCAACTTAGGGCGCGCACAAGAGGCGCCGTTAGGCGCCTCTCAAGCGCGCTCTCAAGTTGAATGATTCACTTTAGACTGAAAACTAAAACTTCAATTATGTTGAAAGAGCGTGAGTCAGAAAGCCCAATTTCCTACTACTATGAGACAAAAGATGCGCAAAGTTTAGTGTTTGTAGCTACTGCACATCTTTTGTCTCATTCTTTTCTTGCCAAGTTATGTGCCTGTAGTTATACCTTGTAATTAATGAATCACAAAATATACCTAGCCATTTAAACAAAAACATAACAATGAATTCAGTCAATGACTTTTATTATGATAAGTAATATTTACAGTCTACACACAAACTGAAAACAAAGTCATATATGAAGGACGTTTGAAAGTGGACAGGTTTAATAACTGTAGACTATTTTAGGAATTGGGCAAATTGATTTGTTTTTGTTATTGAGAACGGAAACGCACATTTTAAGAGTTATTTTCTTTATTGAGATGTTTTTCTTAACTCCGTGTGATTGGTGATCACACATTTATTTTGTATTTATAATAAAAAAGATTGGAACCATTATTTCCGTAGTTAAAAAAATACTAATAATAGGAAATAAAACTTTTTTAATATGTCCATACAAACAGGCAATCATAATTGTAAAAACTTTATAATAATGGTAATTGGTATGTTATCAAACCTTAGAGGTATGTTATTTAACTAATATAAAGTATGTTTTTAAACTAATTTTATAGCTTGCTGAATTTTAATTAAAATTATAATAGGTTGAAAAATTCAGTAAGTGAATTCCATTCTGCCTCACCTTGTTTTATTATACAAATATGTACATTGCATTTTGATATTGATAAGATGCAACAATTTGCTTGTGAAGGTCAAGTGTTTTAGCAATTATGATCTTTGTTATCTAGCTATTAGAATTTATTTATTTGAAACTTAACTGGTCTTAAACATTGTCGTTGTTATTACAAAATATTTTTGAACACCTTTTTCAATTGCCAAAAAAAGTGTTAGCATCACGATAAAGTTTTGTGGCCAAATAACCGACTGATACAGTAATGAGGTTCTAGGGTGTATTCCGATTTCACTCTTTCTCGACGTCAACAAACGCACGTCATGCAGGATTTAGGCGCATTTGGTCCACTTGCCGAAAGAACGTCTCTTTCGTATTTGGTCCATTTCGAACAATGTCTATTTTGAATTTAGTCCATTATGCAGAACGTCTAAATGCGAAATGGACCAAGTGAAGTGAACCAAATGCGCCTAAACCGTCATGCAGATGTCCTTTGATTTAATTCGCGTCAAAAAGCCGAAAATCGTCGGCTCGGGCAGACAGATATTTGATGAATGGAATATTACCAAATGCCACCCTATTCGCACACTGCTCCGCGCTCCGTCGCCTAGCGTGGGGTTGCAGATTTCAATATTGTATGCAAGTACATCAATAGGCATATATAAATTACCCCTAAAAACAAAGAAACATTTGTATAAGAATTATTACGCTAGCATGAAAACTGCCCGAGATATCACAGTTTGAAATGCACAAAATTGGACTCACCCGAAAACGCTCCATACTAACGGCTACCAAGTTATGACGTCACGCCTTCCTACGTTGTATGCAACGCGTAGGAAATTTGTTCGGCAACTATATTAAATATTGTGTTTATCAAAATGGTTTCTTTGACAAATTTGCTATAAATTTTACTGTCCGTTGTCTTTTAACAGTTAAACGTGATAAATCGCTATAATATCATATCGTGTTTCGGTGGTCTTGCTAGGGGGGCAGGCGCGGAGCTGTGGCGCGCTCCGCGGGGTATAACACACTGAGCTCCATAGTATCGTGCCGGTTTTCGTATGTAAGCGCGGGACCGTCTGCAACGCCGCACGCGCGGAGGCGCGGAGCAATCGAAGAGACGGATCTGCTGCTCTGTTGCTGCAAAATTATGTATTCTGTGCCCTAAGACCTAACCCAGAGATCAAAAGTAGATGTGACGTGAGTGGTTCTCTTTACAGACTCTTGCAAATGAAGTGGAGACCATTGAGGAGCTCTCAAAGACAACACTGTTCTGCTCAAAATGTGGGAAGAGGTTGGTCTTAGAGAAGAAACTGCCGGGAGTGCAGTATTGCACGTAAGTATATTATAATATCGGAGGTGGAAAGCGTACTATTGCTCAAGCGGCAAAATTGCATGTGTGGGAAATGAATTTAAAAATTTTTTTAGGCCTACTAGAGTCCTCAGTTTATTTAAGGAACTTCCAAGTTGCCCAAGGTAGATAGATCATGGCCAGGGGAGGAGTTGTTCCGCCAGCTCAGAATTGACCATGCTATGGTATGGTGTAATGGCCAGAGAGAGTCAGCAAAAGTGTTTCTATTGGAATTTATAATTTTATCATCTGTCGCTTGTCCTGCAAAATGTTACTTGAATGTCCTTTATTACAACAATATTAAGGTCTATAATTGTATGTTCTCTCAGATGCAAAGATGCCCAGGCACTTCACGAATCGCTAGACGGCTGGCTGCCATACATGGAGGCCGAGGATGTGATCATATGGCGGAAGGAGTACAAACCAGGCCAGGGGCTGTATGCATACAAAGGTATGCTGTAAGTTGTAAGAATGGGGGTGTAGAAACGATTTTATTTTTGACCCTAAAATAATTTCAGAAGTCTATAAGTTTTAGCTTTTTCGGTATATGGATAGTTACTTACAAAAAGAAAGTGAAATCCCACCAAAATCATTTTCATGAATAATGTTGCCAAGACCTCGCACTGTCAAAAAGTTATCAGACCTCATGTAGAGCCAAGCTTCTAACTCTACGCGCCCTAACTCTGCAAGCCCTAACTTCAAAAACTCTACTCCTTAGTCAAAATATGTGGCTAGGCCGTTTCGTTACTACAAGAACTATTGTTTATTAGAAAGGTTTCCATGTAGCGAAATGGCCAAGCCACATATTTTGACTAAGGTGTAGAGTTTTTGAAGAGGGCTTGCAGAGTTAGGGCGCGTAGAGTTAGAAGCTTGGCTCTACATGAGGTCTGATAACTTTTTGACAGTGCGAGGTCTTGGCAACATTATTCATGAAAATGATTTTGGTGGGATTTCACTTTCTTTTTGTAAGTAACTATCCATATACCGAAAAAGCAAGGTGGGGTCAGAATTGTGGTCTAAAATCGTGTAAAATTGGATCACCATCAACCAGCTTACTTGTACTGTTATTTATTTTACGCTGTGGTAGAACTAATTCATTTATGCTGTGATATTATTTTACTCTTTAACGCAGAATGTGACAGTGCAAAAAACAAAATAGAGACTGCGCGAGTTTTGCGCCATGAAAGAAGTAGTTTTGAAATGAACACAATATCTTTTTTATGACTACTTTTTTCCATTACTTTCACAGTGATTTACTAAAGCTTAAAAATAATTACTAAATATTTAAAGATTTTTCAGATTCATATGTCTCATTTTTTTAGACCTCTAGCATCAAAATTTGCGGAAGTCGCATACAAACTTTCATCCCCTAGTTTAAGGGGTTAGGGGGTAAAAGTTTCAAGTTTTATATTTTTTTTGCAGTTGATGTACTAATACTAGCTTACATACCAAATTTCAGCTTTCTAGGACTTTAGGAAGTACCCTAGGAATTTTAATGATTAATCAGTAAGTTTTGACGAAATTGAGGTTTTTTAGATATTAATAAAATCCAAAGTTTAAGAGCTATGAAATTGAAACTTTATCTGCCTTATTCAGAGTGCGTTCGTTAAACTAGGGCCAAAGTTAACATGGCGTTAGACTGCCGACTAACGCCATTTTAGCGCAAATCGTATTCAGAGTGACAGTTTAACGTTTAGTCCCACTGTTTAAGGATTAAAAGGTGCATTGTGATTGGTTTACAAACATTAAACCAGGTTTTGTTAGAACAGTCTTGCACCCCAGTTTTGTGAAACATCTCTGTATAACTTAGTTAATGTTTAATAAGTCTACTACAGACATCATATACTGAGTGCTTCTGGTATAATCCAAACCCAAGTTATGAGGGTTAAGTGGTTGGGGGGTTAAAGTCCAATTTCATAATTTTTTTGTTGTTTGTGTCCTAATACTAGCTTACATACCAAATTTCAGCTTTCTAGGACTTCAGGAAGTACCCTATGAGTTTTGATGATCATGAGTGAGTCAGTGACGAAATCGGGGTTTTTTAGATATCAATAAAATCTATATTATAAAAGCTATACCATTCAAACTTTATATATTTAATAAGTCTACTACTGACATCACATTCCGAGAATTTTGTTTATCTAGTATACTCCAAACCCAAACAAAATATGAAGGTTCAAAAAAACGATGAAGGGCTTCGAGAAAAGGTAGGTGGTGCCCTTGCGCTTCGCTTCCTCGTCTTGGCGATCCTTACTGTCCTATTTAGTAGACAGCTTTTGACAGTTGTCATATGTCTTTTAAAAAAACATTATGCCTGCTATATACGGGGTCAGTAACATGGCAGTACAGTAATCCAGTCCAATGCTGACTTACCACCCGGTCTATTTTCGGGCACAGTACTTACTCCCGATCCTGTCTACATGTACCCAGTTACTGGGTCCGAAATTCCGAATCACTGGGTCCTTGACCTGATATAAACGAGCCCTTATTTAAAACTAGCGGCCGCCCGCGACTTCGTCTGCGTGGAGACGTTTTTTGCTATCCCTCGGGAAAAATACTCTTTTTCGGGATGAAAGGTACCCTATGTCCTTCTCTGTACCCCTGGCAACGTGTATGCAAAATTTCATGAGGATCGGTTCAGTAGTTAAGACGTGAAGGCGTAACAAACAAACAAACAAACAAACGGACTTTCGCATTTATAATATTAGTAAGGATATCTAGTGTAAACTTCAGAGTGCTTGCGGTACAAAACGACGTATTTTATTAATCTGTAAAATTTACTGTTTTCCATACACTCTAGAGTGACGTTGCAGCTGATCACTGTCTATTGTCAATTTAATCGCATTGTACGAAGTTAAATTAATCGCATTGTATAAAACATGTCGTTTTCCACAGTGCACGGTAGATACAAAGATGTGCTTGCATCGGACTTCGCGGCGGTACAAGTGGACGGCGCGTACCGGCGCGTGTGGGACACGGCCGTCGCCGCGCTGTCTGTGGTGGAACGAAACGCGGGCGGGATGCCCGACCAAGCGGTGTTGCACTGGGAAGTTCTATGGCCGGTAAGTACAAGCGTTATGGCGGTGGAGTGAGGAAGAAATGGATGGACGGAGCGCGAGCGAATGATTTTTAACCCATTGGCATTACGCCATTACTAGTAGTTTTTTATGTTTTTGTTTTAAAATAACGTTAAGACGTAATTCAAGAATATGATCGTGCCTTTATTTCCACTCTATTCCATTTATATTTTACTTGAGTTGCTATATTATAACCGTCGCGCTTTCTGTGGTCGAGCGGAACGCGGGTGGGATGCCCGTCCAGGCGGTGCTGCATTGGGAGATTCTTTGGCCGGTAAGTACGTATAATATATCATTCGGCCAGCCATCGCAACGTTTCTTAATCCGTTTGCATCGCCTTATCTCTAGCGTCTTTTTAAATAATTGTTTCAAAATAAGGTTAAGTCGTAATTCAAGAATATGATCGTGCTTTTATTTCTACTCTATTCCATTTCCTCACTATATTATAAGCATCGCGCTTTCTGTGGTGGAAGATTTTGGTTAGCCCATATAGCGTGTCAGCACCGGCAAAATATTCTCGCCGACAAAGCGTCAACAATTATTGTTGACGCTCCGTGCATGACACGCTACGTGCAACGGTCTAGTGGGAATAGTGTCATACTTTTCAATACAAAGAATATTTATTTGCCTGACACGTTCCTAGCACGGTCATAGTAGGCTATGCGTAGAGAGAGGTAGAGAGAGACCTTAAAGAAGTTGTCATACCCCGCCCCCAGATCCGACAAAGTTTCAGGCTGACTACTTAGTTAAAATTTTCAGACTGACCCGATCAAATCTTAACACTAACATAGTGTAAAGAAAGTAATAATGAGTCGCGACACTGTTTACAACCTCGTAGGTCACTGGTGCGCAGACCATGCCGTGTGTCTACAACCTCGTAGGTCACTTGTTCCCGGACCCTGCCCTGTGTCTACAACCTTGTAGGTCACTTGTTCCCGGACTTTGGTTGCCAACCCTACTAATCAGTGCTGGTTTAACCCTTAAACAAATTAAGCAATTACTTAGGGCATCATTTCTGGGGGGCGCCATAATCGGCACCGAAAAACATTTTTTTTGTAAGGATTAAATAAGTTTTATTTCAAATTTATTTGTGTGGCCATGTAAAACGACGATGCTAGGTTAAACGACAAGGTTAGTAGATGAAACTAACAAAAAATTGCGCTGCGCGGTCGTTTTTTTTAACTATAGATAGGCAAGACAAGACAACAATATTAGTGGATGAAACTAACAAAAAATCGCGCTGCGCGGCCTTTTTTTACTATAGACAGTGGATGAAGCTGACGAAAAATTGCGCTGCTTTGCCGTTTTTCAACTATTGACAGGCAAGATCATTGGGCAAGACAAGAGTACAAGATTAGTCGATGAAACTTACAAAAATCGCGTTGCGCAGCCGTTTTTTTAACTATAAACTGGTATTTTTCTGAAAAATCAGGAATTTTGTGCATATCCTAAACAGGCATCCTCCCTTACGTAGATGGTAATCCTATAGGGGGGCCCGCAGGCGTGGATTGCTTAGGGCACCAAGTAGTCTTAATCCGGCACTGCTACTAATACAAAGTGTAACAGAATTAATAGCTCAACTAGAATGTTGTAGATAGGGACCATCAAGCTGGAAAACTTTTACAATGGGACCAACTTTGAAATCTCGAAAAAATACAACTGTCTCATTCATTTTTTTTTCATATTTTCGTTGTTAAAACTTTTTCACCATCTACCATATTTTCATATGTAAATAATCCTGAAAATACTATATTTGATGCAAAAAAAAGTTGGGAACCCTAGCCCGGACTCAGTCCTGTGTCTACAACCTTGTAGGTCACTTGTGCCCGGACCCTGCCCTGTGTCTACAACCCCTCGTAGGTCACTTGTGCCTGGACCCTGCCTTGTGTCTACATCCTCGAAGTTATAACACATTTTTTTTTAAATTTTGACGGTTACGTACGCGTCGACATCACGCACGATCTTCAGTGATTCACCGCTATTAGTTTTCTTTACACTATGACAGTACCCAATTCAACGTCAAAATCACGTGATCTCTTTGATTTGTATGGAAAGTCGATTTTTATTTTACATATTTAGCCATGTGTTCCTTAGAGGAAGTTGTTCAGTTTCATTGACTGAACACATCCTCAAAATTTGGATGGTGAATACAAAATTACCTTGTATAGATACAGGGTGTCCCAAAACGTTGCCACACGAAGGGAAAGTACCTTAAATATTGAAGGTAAGTTTTACTTGAAGAAGAAGTTCCGAGCAGGTAATTTCATTAATCTTCAATCAATCTTTCAAAAATCTTCGTGTCCGATTTACCTCAGTGTCTCAAGACGAAAGTCTATGACCAGTGTGTGTTGCCAGTGATGACTTACGGCAGTGAAATGTGGTCGCTAACTATGGGTCTCATAAGGAGGCTCAAGGTCACCCAGCGTGCAATGGAGAGAGCCATGCTCGGCGTTTCCCTGCGTGATCGAATCAGAAATGAGGAGATCCGCAGGCGAACTAAAGTAACCGACATCGCTCGAAGGATTGCTCAGCTAAAGTGGCAGTGGGCTGGACACATAGCGAGAAGAACCGATGGCCATTGGGGCGGAAAGGTTCTTGAATGGCGACCGCGCACCGGACGACGCTCCGTGGGTAGGCCCCCGACAAGGTGGACCAACGATCTGGTGAAGATTGCCGGAAGCCACTGGATGTGGGAAGCGCAGGACCGATCGTCGTGGAAATCCTTGGGGGAGGCCTATACCCAGCAGTGGGTGTCGTGCGGCTGATATGATGATGATGATGATGAATTTCATTAAAAAATTATCAGTCTTTTGGTTTAGTCGTCCTGTAACCACGGCCCCTGGAAAGGTGTCGAAACGTTGGAAAACACGAAAAACCAACAAATCAAAACTAAATAATTCTTAAATAGCATCTGAATTAACCAATATACTCGCTGTAATCCGTAAAAAGTGTTTTATTTCTAATGAACTGAAAGAAGACTTCATTCTGGGCTTTTGATAGGATAAGTATTTTTACATCATACTTGCTCGGTAACTAGGATTTACTTATATAGTATGAGGCTTATTGGCTCCGTGCACGCTTTTAGTGCCACCTAGCGTGTTGCAACTTTGTTGGCTCTGACCTGACCGTTTTGACGTTTTGATATGTAATGCCGGCATTGTGACAAAATGTTAAAAAATACTATACATATTGTATTATTAATGTAAATTTCAAAATTACTGTGATTTGGGTGGACAAAGTGTTGTGAAATCATTTTTGGTCATTTAAATTAAATATGGCAAGTAAGATCTATTCAAAAAGAGTGTTTTATTTTGGTTATATCAGGGTTTGTTTACTTCTTTTTTAGTTGTAGATTTTGTAAAACAAGAGGATAAAGCTACTTTAATAATTTTATTAAGTGATAATAAACATATATAATTATTCCTGTATCGCTAGTAATAAATTAAATATCGTTTTCAAGCAGATTACAGAGCCTTCTTTATTTCTACTTTTTGCCACCATGAGCGCTGCGATCGATTATTATACCTTCGCACCTTGGACGAATCAACCGCTGGACGCGAAATGACAGCCATATTCGCCTTTACCCCTCTGCCACTTACTGTGACCGATAGCCTCAGTAAACGATATCGCGTTGTCAGTGTGATGCTAGAGCTCGTGGCGAAACATTGGTACAAAAATGGGCAAAATGCTTCGTATTGTTCAGCAAAAAAAAATAGCGGGCAATCAAAAAATATTTCTTTTCACGCGTAAGCACAATTTCAACCTATTATAGTAGCTATTTTTCGCAAAATAAATAAAATTTGGTATGTAAACAAAGTAAGGTGACTTAACCGGTTTGCCGGCCCCCTTTGGTTTTCGGCCATTACGAAAAATGTAAGAATGTATGAAAAAAATTTTTCGTGAAATTTCTTTTTCGAGGTGTTATTAAAAGTTGCCAATACACTTATTTATTACGTATACAAAATATAATTAGAAACAAATTACGAGACGTACTGCTCCCAGTAACTGACGTTTTCGAAAAACTTTCTAAAAATATTTTCATAATATAATTTTAAACAAAATATATCTCATTTTTTTAATAGTTAATATTATTAAGAGATACTTATACACAAAAGCCAATAATAATCAACAAAAAGCAAAATTTTTCTTACAAAACGTTTTCAAAATCATGATGACTTCCGTAAATTTTCGTCTTGAAAGTCATTTCGCGCGAGGAACTGCTGTTAACACTGGTAATAGACCCGGAATTGTCAAACTGCTTGAAAACAAGCTGCAACGTCCTCTTCAATGGCTAATATGTCAACTGCACGCAAATGAGTGAAGTTTAAGATATCTTTTTGAGTACTTAGACGGTAGTACTACAGGGCCGTAAAGCTTTAGTGGTCCGATAGGGAAGGCACTTAATAATTTTGAATGTCTTCCAGTCAAATCATTTACTGCCGTAAGCTATTGTTTGCACAGATATAACGAAGAGCCGTGATGATTTAAGTACAGACCAACTGTATATTTTAGAAATGTGTCCAGCAGTCAGCAAGGGCGAGTGTGATGAAAGATTGGCGACACATAAACTTGGTAAAGTATGTTATTCGAGAAGAATTCATATCAATAATGAACAAAATGTTCTAATAAGATGTAAAATTCAGTCGAGGCATGTGCGGAGCCAAGTGTTAAGTTTGTACGAATGAAACAACGGCTGAGCGTAGACTGTTCGTTTATTAACCTCTGAGGCACGGTACCACATACATATTACAAAGCGAGGGTAGGAATGAATGACTTATACATAACAATATTATACCTACATTTTGTATAATCCTGAAGCACAGGGTCGCAGTGCCATAAATGAATATTATTGCTCGTGCATTCATGGCTGCCGAACGCTTGGATGTTGCGCTCATGTTATGAGCATTTTGTACTTTCTTGGTTGAGCTCGACATAACCTAGAAGAATTTGCGCATCCAGTTTCATTTTTGGATAATCTTTTAATAGATTTGTAGGACTTGTGACTTGTATGTGGATAATATAAAACCATAAATAAAAAAAATGTTATGACGTTATTCTAATTTTATTTTTATTATATTATTATCAGACGTGATTGCACATCAGCAATTTTTATAATTTTATAATGTCCCCGCTGCTGGGGCACAGGTTTTTCTTATGGATGGATAAACAGGACTGACCATAACTAAGATAAAAAATTTGTGGTCAAATGGTCAAAAAGTACAAAAGGTCTTGAGTTACCTATACAAGAGGGTGTTCGGCTATTACCCATTTCTGTTTATCTTAAAGTAAGTTAACTATGTTAGTTATGTAATTTGGCGCCTCCCGTTAACTAATAATAATAATAAATAAATAATAAGTAGCCCCAATGCGGATTGGTGGGGTTTTAACGACTGAAAATGCAGCCAAAAACAATGATGTATCATAGGTCATAAATAACGGCTTAGCGTACCTCTCAAAGTCACGGAGGAGCTTGAGGTCATTTTTGGTCACCCATCCCATGACCAAACCTTTGGAAAAGTTGCTTAACTGTCGCAATCATTGGGTGATGCGCTTACTTACTGCGCTATCTAGCTGGTCCGTCGTGATTATTACCTAATATTTTTTGAAAATATACCTTTAGCTACGTAAAATATTAATGCCTGAAAAAAAATTGCAGTTTTTTTATGTTAGTCACCGATCACAGAGGTCCCATATTTTTTTTTGTTATACACATAAAAGGTACTTAAACCTGAGATAGATGTAACCTTTGATGGCCTGGTAACTAAATGCGTTTTTGGGAGGTCATTTGCTTTTCGGCCGCCTGGCCGAAAACTAATGTATGAGTTTCACAATCTATAATTAACTAAATGCGTTTTTGGGAGGTCATTTGCTTTTCGGCCGCCTGCCCGAAAACTAATGTATGAGTTTCACAATCCATAATATTTGGCCGGCGATTATGGCCGAAAACCGGCTAAATCACCCTATAACATTGACATTATTTGACAAGTGTAATCCCCCCTCACCCCGCAAAAATTGGTTGATCGTGTTTTCATACATTTTTCTTACGTTACGTATCCAGTGGTTAATTCATCCAAGCTTCGCACCCTCCCAATATAGAAGTTGGCATGTGCAGCACAGTGCATTGTTTAGATAGAACGTTCCATTTTCAAATCACTTTACAATTCAAGGATGGTGAATGCTTTAACTGTAAAGTTACTTTACAATTCAAGCATTTAAAACTCCTTAGTGAACCAATCTCTTTTCTTTTATTATAAACTGACGAAACTTTTGGCTGAAAAAAAAAACAATGAAAATGGCGGCATTTAATTTCAGTTCAAGCTAGGTATGCAAAATTCTGCAATGCAAAAACAGCTGATTTTTTTTCGTGATTTCGAGGTTGGTCCCATAATGAAAGTTGTTCAGTTTAATGGTCTGATCAACCCCACGAGTTTTCAATGAAATAACCCTTTAACGTTTTATTTTTATTTTTGTTTTAATGTTTTTGTTTTTATTTTTATTACCTCGCTTGAATGATGTAAAATAGTATGCTTACCTCGGTTGTAAGTAGCTATTACACCCCTTGTGTAACAAACTACTATTAAAATACTTATCCGGGCTTTTGACCAGGGGGCTAATTGTCTAATTTCAAAATCTCTTTCTCAAAATCGCTTTCAGGATGTGATACATTGATGCCTCTTTTTGGGACAAATAAAAACTTACCAAAAAATGCAGCAATGTGTCACATCCATCTGTCAAATGAAAGCGATTGCGATAGATTTTAAATATTAAACAATAAGGAGGCAGGATAAAAATACTTATCCTATAACCCAGGTTAAAAACAATTTGTGTGCCGAATTTAATCCAAATCCGTTCAGCCGTTTTTGCGTGTTTTTTTATGCGCAACGGAATAGTGCTTAGCCATCACCTCACCTGATGATAAGTGACGATAAGGCCGAAGAACAACGAGGAACTGGCTTTCTTACCTCTAACCGCCAGAACACAACAATTTTTAAATTATTGTTATTAGGTCAGACTTAGGTAAGATGGTGGTAGCTAGCCAGGCGGACTTGAAATAAGTTCTACCACCAACCAACCCGAGTACAAATCGTACCCTCCCTGGGAATCGAACCCGGGACCCCTGCGTCTTACACGGGTGAGTGAACCACTAGACCAAAGAGGCGGTTAAGTGTGATTGAGTAACAAAAATACAAACACCCAAACTTTAACATAAGTGTGTTCAATCTACTTAAACCCCTTTCAGGATTGCACTTTATCGAGGGACACATTGTGTACAGGCATGTTTCACTAACAAACACTTAGAGAAAAATGAGGCATTTTGAGAATAAGTCTTTCTGCGAATGAGTCCAAATGAGAATAGGGCATTCCACGAATAGGGCATTTTGAGAATGAGGTATATCGCGAATAAGGCAATATGCGACTGCAGGGCATTTTGCGAATAGGTCCTTTTGCTACTAAGCCGAATTGATGGAAATAAAATTCATTCTTTATACTTACAAACGACGCCGACACGACAAATACTAATATATTATTGGGATAAAGTCATTCATGAGAATTATCAAATCAGATGATAAATCCAAACATTATTAAGGTATAAAGGCAGACTGTTATCAGTACATGATATAATATAAAATCAGAACAGACAAGGTTGTACCTAGTTTCAAAGTGAAGGTCGCGTTATCGTATAACTATTCTAATGTAAGCCCCATTTATCACCTCTTATGATTATTAATATGTGTCAGAATTTTCCTAGCGACGTTACGCAATCTAATACAGATTGGCAAAAAAGTTTATAGACGAAACTAAGAATGATGTGTAAAAATAGGGGTGTTGGGCCCAGCAGAGCAAATAATTGCAATTAATTAGATTATATACTCAATTCTTTCGTAACTCATTAACAGACAAATCAACTCGTAAATAATTAATGATTAAGCATCATTAATTATTTACGAGGTCGAGTTGATTTGTCTGTTAATGAGTTACGAAAGAATTGAGTAATTAATCTAATTGCAATTATTTTCTAATGTTAACAATCACGTCTCAATGGTGTGTCTATACTGTCTATAGTATTGCGTATTAGATTTTTTTTAAAGCTCTCTATTAATAATAATAATAATAATTTTTATTTATTACCACACACTTTAAATGTTACATAAGAATTACTTACAGGTAAGTATAAGCTTAAAACAAATTAATATAACAATCAACAAATTGTAGCATCTGCAGCTGAACTAGGATAATAAATCCTGTATTTCAACATACAGCGCCCACTAGCCTCAGAGTTGTGCTAAAAGTTACTAAGCCATATCCATACAATTGATCCAGATATACAATATGCAAATTTAAATTTAACAACTTAATTTAATTACTTAATTTAATTTAAATGTTTCTGAGTCCTCTCGGTGTGTAATAATGCTCTCTATTATATTTGATTACCTACAGACTTGCGTCTATACAGGGTTATTTGTAAAACACCAACAACCTCGCAGGAGTAGAACTATCATCATAAACAACAACGTTTGTTCTACGACTTTTCCGAAAACAAACAAAAAAAATCGGTTCTCCATACAAATGTCCGAACAGTTGATCGAGTTTTGTATGAAAAGTTGCGCGTGTCTTTTATTATAAGCACCTCCGAAGCGCTTCTCTTTCTGTCGCGTAGCTCTGTCTCAACCGACACGCGACACCCCTCGTGCGCTGGCTCGACTGAGTCAGCCGCGAGCTAATATAAAAGTTTAAACGCGGAGTAAGACCCCTGGGGCCGTTCAAGTATTACGTAAGCACTATGGGGGGGGGGAAGGGGTCTTTGTTTTGCTTATTTTGGATGACATGGGGGGTGGGGGAGTCTAGATGATGATTACGTCATCGATAGTTAATTACTTTTTTACAAAGTCAAATAGGTAAGCTTTATTCAAATAATCGTCTATATTTTCCTACCACCCGTTCCAGACTTTTTTAGCTGACTAGAAGAACGAATAGCAACTCTTACATTGTCTATGCTTGGAAACGAAACGCATTTTTGGGGATTCCCACAAATAATGCATACGTTTAGGCACTCGCTTTAGAACCGATTAGGGGAATTACCGCGCGCTATTCACTTGTCTAAATAAAAAAAAATGAGAAATGTTTACGTAAGCATGGGGGGAGGGGTTAAGAGCCTTGCTTACTTTTGCTGACAAGGGGGATGGGGGGGGTAAATAATTGTAATAAATCTGCTTACGTAATATTTGAACGGCCCCCCTCTGCTAATGACAAAGAATGTCTTTGTAGTTTTATAAGTATACTAGCGGCCGCCCGCGGTTTCACCCGCGTAGTTCCCGTTCCCGTGGGAAAATCGGGATAAAAAGTATTCTATGTTTTAATCTAGGCTATCTTCTATCTGTGTGCCAAATTTCAACCAAATCCGTTCAGTAGTTTTTGCGTGATTGAGGAACAAACATCCAAACATCCAAACCCATAAACTTTCACATTTATAATATTAGTAGGATAAGGTCCTTCTTAAATAGTGCACATAATTTTAAGGGGTCAATGTACGCATGCATACAAACAACTTTTACTATGGGACCAACATTGAAATCGCGAAAAAAAATCTGCTGTTCCATACATTTTGATCTATTCGATTTTAAATTTTCTATGGAACACCTGATTTTTTTTAGCGATTTCAATGTTGGTCCCATAGTAAAAGTTGTTTGTATGCATGAGTATATTGACCCCTTAAAATTTTGTGCACTATTTAAGAAGCACCTTATATATAGATAAATAAGTACGTGGATAAACATCCAACATTCGTTTTTATTTATGAAAAGGAAGGAAATTCAAATACCCTTTTCTTCCACAGAGATTATTCGCGAACCGCGACTACGTGTACATTCGGCGACACAAAGACTTTGACGTCAAATTAACCTCCCCCCTACCTAATAAGGAGGGGCTGTTTCAAGCCCCACCCACTACCCCTCCCCCAGTGGAGGGAGAAGAGAGGCCGAACGTACACTCAAATGCGAAGAGGAAATCAAGGGAGAATGAGGCGATGGAGTTGGAAAAGGGAGAATTGCAGGAGAATAAGGTAGGTAGACTTATCTCTGGTTTTCTTTGTAGATCTTAGCTAAATCATATCAGAAAAGGAGCGAATGGCTATTCATAACAGTAGCATGCATGTTATTATTTAAGTTAATACACTCGACGTCAGAAAAATCGCACCTCTTCGAAAATAAGTTTTAGATTTAGCCACCTGCTATTGTTAGCTAACGTTTTATTGTGTAAATGTATTATCTATTGAAAGTACATTAAATGAGCTTTCAATTAGTAATTGTTTGATTTAATTAACATAACAGTTACCATAATTAAACGCTTAGAGCGTTATTGCTTGCGCCGCCATAAAAGGGAAATAAAAGGAGTCAGTTCAGGAAATGCGGGTAAATTAGCTATTGAAATGACGGAAAACACGATTCAACAGTTCAATTAAAAAAAGGAATATCCAAGATGGATACTATTGCCCATAAAGTTGCTCAAATATTGCAAAAAAATGAGGCAATGTTATGTTGCTCGGAAACTGAATATCAGTAATTGATTCCGTTCGACGAGTATTCCAACGGTTTCTACAGACTGTTGGCTATGTCCGAAGGGGAAGAAGTATATAACAACACTTACCATTAAATTATATAGGATTAAATTAACTTTGAAAAGTTTTTGAAAAGGTGCGATTTTTCTGACGCCAAGTGTTTTACTCTGCGCGCAATGTTTTTGGTTACGTAATTAGTACTATTCTCTAACAATATTTGCCACATTAGTAAGCATAAATATGTCATTGTTTTTTGTTCCAAATAAATAAAATAATAATAACGGAGTGGTGGTGCTAACACTGATGTATGGAAGTGAGTCTTGGCTATGGCAGAAGAAATGCGGCAGTGATGCAATCGTTGAGTAAAATATGTGGAGTCAAATTGAGTGATAGAGTGAGCAATGATGTGATTCGTGAAAGGTGTGGTCTGAAAGATGATATAATGACAAGAATTGAGAAAGGAATTCCAGTGGTTTGGTCACTTAGTTACTTAGTTTGGTAGATAGACTTATCTCTGGTTTTCTTTGTAGATATTTGTAGATCTTAGCCAAATCGTATCTGAAAAAGAGCGAATGGCTATTCATAACGGAGTGCTGCTTTATGGAAGTAGTCTTGGGTATGGCAGAAGAAGAATGAAAGCAGAATAAATGCGGTAGAGATGCGATCGTTGAGGAAAATATGTGGAGTCAAATTGAGTGATAGAGTGAGAAATGTTGTCATTCGTGAAAGGTGTGGTCCGAGTGGTTCTGAGAGGATGAATGAAAGGCGAATTACGAAAGAGATACAGTGGCGGTCACATAATTAAAGACACCAGTCTATTTTCATACAAATCAGGTAACTTTGAAGCCTTGGTTCTCCGCCAGGGATTGACCTAGCTGTGATCTGATGATGGTCATCTAGGGAGTGAATGGAGCAGATTCAAATCGCTATACACACCCAACTGATCTGATCAGCATTTTAAGAGATATAATATGGATATGTTTAAAAAACGCAAAATTACCATAAAAATGTATGAAAAATCTGAAACTGAAAACTTTGATTCGTATATCTCTTAGAATGCTGATCGGATCAGTTGGGTATGCGATGTGAATCTCCTGAATTCAGTCCCTAGATGGCCATCATCAGATCACAGCTAGGTCAATCCTTGGCGGAGAACCAAGGCCTCAAAGTTACCTCGTTTGTATGAAAATAAACTGGTGTCTTTAATTATGTGACCGCCACTGTATATCGCATGCTATACCGTTTTATCGACACCCAACTGTCAAATTCCATTGTCTTTTGACAATGACTTTCTTGTAGATCTTTCAATTACAGAGGAGGGAGAGAAGGGGGTACTTATTACAACCTCTTAAAACTTGTCAGTTTTCTGAATGGCTATTAATGTGTCTCTTTTATTTGCTACTCGCTTTTGCCCGCGACGCGTGGAATCGTTTTTATTGCAGTTCTATTAGTTTTTAGCAAGAAAGAAACGCATAGATAGCCATAATGGCTTCTCTGACAGATGCTGAATAGATACCTTTTTAGAAACCCGCATAAGTACTTTATTCTAAGTAGTTTCTAAATAAATATTATTTTCTTTCTTTTGTATTTAATTTATTCAACAACAGCCATTATATGGCAAACTATTTTCGAGGCAAGGTACCCAAAAGACTGGCGGCATTGCCCCTTTGTATCGCTAGGCTTATGCGTTGAGCAAAATAATTGCCAGACTTTCGGTCACCTCCAACAGGCGAGCAGTTAGGTCCTTTAAAAACAATTTTGTGCATTTGGACCACAGGGGCCCATTGTATCTACTGCAAAAGAGATGAAAAAGTATGTCTCCCCCAAGTCCCGGTATTTACGTGTTTACACTCTGCTGTGATTGCAGCCGCACAAGGTTGACCTGATGTAGCGTCAATTTTCTTTCTTATTTATGCAATTTTTTCTTTGTAGGTATTCGTGATAATATCGCGATCATGCGTACACCCCGCCGTGCCTGAATCTAAAAACGCTATCAGAGTGTCGGAATATTGGAGTCATATGGTCGTCAGGAGTTTGGATGGCGTAGAAAAGGTGAGAATTTATTTTTACATAGAGAAATTTTAATCACTTGGTTTCCGCAGTGGGGTGGTTCCACTCATGATTACAAGCAATTTTTACTATGGGCACACCCCGGGCACGCCATACAAGCGCCGCGTTTCAAATACCTATTACACAGACGCTACACTACACAGTGCCGTTTTTGCACACGCGCAACTGTGTGCGAGCTATTGAATGAGCACACGGATCGGCACACGGAACTCGCGCGTGGGTGCCGCTGGGGTGAGGTAATTGATTGTGGGGCGGAGCGGAGAGTTTCCTTTCTGTATGGTAGTACTTATATCTATTCTGTGCTATGGGGCCAACTTTGATATCGCGAAAAAAATATTATATGTTCCATACATTAAGGTCGAGTAGGTATTGCGCTTTTGTATGGAACAGCAGTTTTTTTTTTGATATCAGAGTTGACCCCATAGTAAAAGTTGCTTGTAATCATGAGTGGAACCACCCCACGGCGGGAACCAAATGATTAAAATTTCAGCGTGTATATGTATATGTTACGACTAATGCCCGAAGGCGTAGTTGCCATGGTTACCGGGCAAATTACTATGCCAAAGCGATGTCGTACCGCTGCTGCGCCGAGAAGTGAGAAAAAGGCCTAAATTAAATAAAATGTCAGATTTGACAGAAACTATGAAACTGACAGCTGCCTTAAGGAACTTTAAGTTAAGGAGACCTCAACCAAAGATATTAGCTAAGAAGCGTTGAAAGTGAAAGTGAAAAGTTTTTAATTTAAATAAGATTACATAATAAGTAATTTTAAATCAAGATAATTATTATATTTAAAAAAATACAAGGAAAAATTGACTCTGTGCTCACCCGTAGCAGCTCAGATGGTATGCTATGGATGAGTCGATTTTTTTCTAGTTTTTTTTCTAAATAATTATCTTAATATAAAAATAGCATTGATAATGCCTAAAATGTAAAAATTTAATCAATTTTAAATTGTCAGTTCTTTTACCCTACCACCCATTATGACATCTTTGAGCCTTTACTAAAATATATTCTCTCCCATTTAGCCGGGTATGGAGTTCGTGTTAACATACTACGATGAGCCAGCCGTAGGCGGTTTACCGAGCGGTGTAGCCACGTGGGCCACAGGTCGCGCGGCACCCGCCTACTTAGAGCGAATGAGACGCGCTGCTGGCGAATACGCCGAGTGGAGGAACGTGAGGGCCAACCAGGTACGTGCTACGGCGGGGAGATGTGCTACGGGGCGGGGAGATGTGCTACGAGCGTAGCATATGTATTGGTAATTAGGAATGAATGAAACGCACTGCTGTTAACTATGCTGCACTGAGTGGAGAGACATTAGGGCAAATCAGGTGGGTGCTACGGCGAGGAGATGTGCTACGGGGCGCGGAGATGTGCTACGAGTGTAGCATATGTATTGATTATTAGGAGCGAATGAGACGCGCTACTGGTGAATACGCCGAGTGGAGGAACGTGAGGGCGAACCAGGTGAGTGCAACGGCAGGGAAATGTGCTACGGGGCGCGGAGATGTGCTACAGCGTAGCAAATGTATTGGTTATTAGGAGCGAGTGAGACACACTGCTGTCGAATGCGCGGAGTTGAGGAACGCGGGGAGATGTGCTACGAGCGTAGCATGTGTATTGATTAGGAGCGAATGAGACGCGCTGCTGTTAACTATGTTACATCTCCATTCATGGAGAGATATGAAACGAACCATGTGGATTCGTCGCATTATCGCCTGCCAATGGGGAAAGCAACTGTCAAAATGGCGCTGCGTACGCTTGTTCCACGAGAGCTATGCAAACAAAGGACTTTTACTTAAAAAAACGTTTATTTAACTTTAAAATGATTAAATTCTGTGTAATAGGCTTTAAAAATGTTAGCACTAACAACTTTCCGAAAAATCTGGATTTAAAATTTAAATTCTGTAAAAATAAAAACGTCTTAATTTAGCTTTCAATTCGGGCATTTGCATTGTAGAATAGTCTTTTTTACCCATTTTGGGTCAATGGGTCTTTTCCGGTAAAAAAATACCACAAAATAAATACGTATTTTCCCATAGATTTGTTCTAAACGTCTACTGTCTTAGAAACAAGCGTACGCAGCGACATCTACAATTAGCTTTGCGTTGCCAACCCCATTGGTCCCGTGTATAAGTTGAATGAACTTAATAGGAATTGAACTAATATTTTTTTTCTTTCATCATTGGATTCCGTCGTACTTATTTTAAAGTTACTTTCAGTAATGATACGATGTATGGTTTTAGGAGCTCCCCGATTACGTTTCGTTCAACCAACAGCAAGGGCGGCCGTGCTTCAAAGTCAGCGAACAAGAAATGGAGGTATTTTTTATTATTTTGTTTTTTTTTTTAGTTTCGTGGTAAAAGAAAACTAAGTACTTCATGTAAAGAGGACATGAAGTACTTAGTTTTCTTTAAAAAATATATTTTTCTTTTCTTGAGCCAAAGATTTTGAGTTCGAATCCTGGTGGAAGCATATTTTTTTCTTAAAGCCCTAATTTACGGGACCGTGGTCACATTAAAAATCTTACCAATTTATTTATTTGCGAATCTAGTGCTTAAAGTTAACTTTAGATTAAATCTGTGGCCGGGATAAATGTATCTAATGTTTTTTTAATCCAGGCTATAAACTATCTGTGTGACAAAATTCATCCAAATCCGTTGAGCCGTTTTTGCGTAATTGAGTAACAAACATCCAAACTTTCAGTCACATTTATATAATATTAGGTCTTTACCTATGAAATTGCCGATATTTTGTCACAAACAGAGAAAATAATAACTTCTATAATTTAAAATTTTAACAAAATCGTGGATATTACATCGAATTATGATCATGATAGTTAACTATCAGTAAAAATAAAGTCCATATTTTAGCTTTCGTGACATTAAAAAAAAGATCTTGAAGTGACTCTTTTTTTGTGAGCAAAAAAAGGGTGACCGAAGGGGTTGTAACTTAACCAAAACTTATTTTTTCGCTTATCTTAAATGGAAATAAATTAGCATAGTGTTCAAACATTAGTACATAATAGTTTTGTTACATGAGTGTTCATGGTTGTTAAATGAACAAAGAAAGTGCTATTATGAAAAATGCAACTTCTTGAAAAATCTCCATACAAATCGGCAATTTCATAGGTATAGACCTATTATTAGTAGCATTTTAAAGTATTTCTATCAGTTATTAAGTTTAGTACAAAATGTTGCTTAGTTTGTTGGGTAAATTATTAATGTACTAGCTGCCGCCCGCGACTTCGTCTGCGTGGAAAGTTTTTTTGCTATCCCTCGGGAACAATACTTTTTTTTCTGGATGAATGGTACCCTATGTCCTTCTCTGTACCCCTGACAACGTGTATGCAAAATTTCATGATGATCGGTTCAGTAGTTGAGTTGAGACGTGAAGGCGTAACAAACAAACAAACAAACGGACTTTCGCATTTATAATATTAGTAAGGATTTTGTTCAAAACTTTATTTATACAACGTGTTCCAAAAATACCCCTAATGCCGAATATGGTAGATAGGGACCATCAAATTGAACAACTTTTGCTATAGGACCAACTCTGAAATCGCGAAAAAAAACAGCTGTTTCATACATTTTGATATTTTCGTTATTAGTTTATGTATGTAACAGCTGATTTCCAGAGTTGGTCCCATAGTAAAAGTTGTTAAGTTTGATGGTCCCTATTTACCATATTCGGCATTAAGGGTTATTTTGTAACACGTATATTTGACTGCAGTCATCAAAACATGGTCCTGACTTGGAAAATAGTGAAGAAATTAAAACCGACAAGAGTACACAGACCGAGACGGAATCACCGCCCGTAGACAAACAGACAGCAACCATAGATAATAAACAGACAGTTCACATTCAGGTAAGCAACCTCTTTTTTCACAACGGGTTCGTTTATATTAACTAGCGACCCGCCCTCGCTTCGCTTCAGTGTAGTGTGGAATTTGACACCATGTATTATACATATAATCCAATAAAACTAGCTTTATCGGGACATAATAAGATAACTGACATTTTCTTTTTCTATGTCATAAATTAGTGTTAGTTATAGTTAAAATAAAAGGAATTAAACATTTAGAAACTTCGCATAAAACTAAAAAAAAATTAACTACTGAGAAATACATTATTATTAAAACGTAAAAAAATAAATGTTTAATTTTTGTCTAAAATGTCTAAAAAGACGCATAGCTTAATAAGATACAAGCATCATAGTTACCATTTTGGCTTATCTAGATATTGAGATCAGATGAATACTGTGAAAAAAACGAACATGCGAATTTGGATTCAGTTTAATTTTGCAATTAGGTGATAGCATTTTAATGCACCATAAAATTATACTAACAAGGTATTGGTTAACTATTTTGCTTTTAGGAAAAAGCTAGGTAATGTACGAAATCTCATGATTTTTATATGAAACGGTTACCATCCCGGATTTCTTACATCACATATCTAATTAATATTTGACACTTAATATCAATATCCGATAAACTAATAAAAACAACGAGTTTATTAATTATGTCCAGATAAAGCTAGTTTTATTGGACTAATATAAACCTCCCTCTTGAATCACTATCTATTAAAAAAACCGCATCAAAATCCGTTGAGTAGTTAAGATCTAAGCATACATAGGGACAGATAGCGTGAAGCGACTTTGTTTTATACTATGTAGTGATTTTTAACCGCCTCTATGGTCTAGTGGTTCGCACACTCGTGTAAGAAGGACGGCCTGGGTTCGATTCACAGGGGGGTACAATTTGTACTCGGTTTACTTATTTCAAGTCCGCCTGGCTAGCTACCACCATCTTACCTAAGTCTGACGCCATAACAACAATACAATAAATCTAAACATTTTGTAGTCGTTTTAATTAACTTATGTTTGTCTATAGAGCCAACAAAGTGAAGAGAGCAAAGCAAATTCTACTACAAAAGAAACTCCACCAGTGCTAAAGGTATGTTTTAGTGCACATGCTATCCGTATCGTCATTTTAACTGTACTACCAACCATTTTGCTGTCGTTTAAATTAACTAAAGGGAGTGTTCTACCAATGAAACTAAAAATTTTGTTGTCGTTTTAATTAATTAAAGGGAGTGTTCTAGCAATAAAACTAAACAGTTTATTGTAATTTAAATTAACTTTATGGAGTGTTCTACCAATGAAACTAAAAATTTTGTTGTCGTTTTAATTAATTAAAGGGAGTGTTCTAGCAATAAAACTAAACAGTTTATTGTAATTTAAATTAACTTTATGGAGTGTTCTACCAATGAAACTAAAAATTTTGTTGTCGTTTTAATTAATTAAAGGGAGTGTTCTACCAATAAAACTAAACAGTTGGTTGTAATTTAAATTAACTTAATGGAGTGTTCTACCAAAGAAACTAAAAATTTTGTTGTCGTTTTAATTAATTAAAGGGAGTGTTCTAGCAATAAAACTAAACAGTTTATTGTAATTTAAATTAACTTTATGGAGTGTTCTACCAATGAAACTAAAAATTTTGTTGTCGTTTTAATTAATTAAAGGGAGTGTTCTAGCAATAAAACTAAACAGTTTATTGTAATTTAAATTAACTTTATGGAGTGTTCTACCAATGAAACTAAAAATTTTGTTGTCGTTTTAATTAATTAAAGGGAGTGTTCTACCAATAAAACTAAACAGTTGGTTGTAATTTAAATTAACTTAATGGAGTGTTCTACCAAAGAAACTAAACATTTTGTTGTCGTTTTAATTAATTGAAGGGAGTGTTCTAGCAATAAAACTAAACAGTTTATTGTAATTTAAATTAACTTTATGGAGTGTTCTACCAATGAAACTAAAAATTTTGTTGTCGTTTTAATTAATTAAAGGGAGTGTTCTACCAATAAAACTAAACAGTTTGTTGTAATTTAAATTAACTTAATGGAGTGTTCTACCAAAGAAACTAAACATTTTGTTGTCGTTTTAATTAATTAAAGGGAGTGTTCTACCAATAAAACTAAACAGTTTATTGTAATTTAGATTAACTTAATGGAGTGTTCTACCAAAGAAACTAAACATTTTGTTGTCGTTTTAATTAATTAAAGGGAGTGTTCTACCAATAAAACTAAACAGTTTGTTGTAATTTAGATTAACTTAATGGAGTGTTCTACCAAAGAAACTAAACATTTCGTTGTCGTTTTAATTAATTTACTTATCTTTGTCTATAGAGCCAACAAAGTAAAGAAAGCAAAGCAAATTCTACTACAAAAGAAACTACACCAGTAAAAAAGGTATGCAGTAGTTCACATACCATCTATATACTGTTTTTTGTAGTTTTAATTAACTGTTCTACCAATGAAACTCAAAACCGTTTTTAGTCGTTTTTATTAACTTAAGGGAGTGTTCTACCAATGAAAGGGCGAGGCCCCATTAGTGCGTTGCGCTGCGTTGCGTCGCGTCGTCGCAACGGAACAACGCATTGTATGCCACACCTGCGTTGCGTTGACGCTGCGACAACGCAACGCAAGAGGGTACGCTCGTCCAGCTTCCTCTGTAGCAGTGGATCACTGGCCGTCCGTCGTCGCAGCTGAGCGGCGACGACGCAGCGCATCACCCTCCAAAGAGTATAATTATATATTCAGGAAAAGAGTGCCCTCTTGCCGTCAATCATGGCCAACTTGTTTGACAGCGCCATCTATCGAGTGTTGCCTCAGCTAAGATTGTAGGGCATTCAATTCTACGCACTTAAACAGCGAATATCGCCGACGTAATCAACAAAAAATGGAAGGAGCTACAAACACGCGTGTACGCAAGATGCAGTCGCCATTTTCTGTGAGATATCAAGTGCTATTTGACGTTTGCTGTCATGAATGTCAATTTAGTTTAGTAGCAACAGATAACAGATGGCGTTAGTTTCTTTGATTAAATATTTTACAAGAGAACTGTCCCCCCCTGTCACCCTCCCTCCCGCTTCGTCTCTTGTCCGTCGATCCGTTGAAACGTCGCGCGCGACGTCGCAACGGTCTATGGGGCATGTCATAAGAAATATATGGAAAACGACGCAGCGGCGACGCTGCGACAACGCAACGCAGCGCAACGCACTAATGGGGCCTCGCTCAAACTAAACATGTTGTAGTGGTATTAATTAACTTATCTATCTTTGTCTATAGAGCCAACAAAGTGAAAAGAGCAAAGCAAATTCAACTACAAAAGAAACTCCACCACTGAAAAAGGTATGTATTAGTTCACATGTCATCCATATATCGTGATCCATATATCTATCCAAACCATAGACATAGAAAAATTTTCGCTGCGCTCAAGAAGACCAACAAAGCGTGGAAAAGAGAAGTTAACATCATACGGACACGGTCTATGTAAAAAAGAGACAAAGGATCAAGTCACATGTGCCAACATTTTTTACAGTAAGAGCCCCTAGCGTCCCGCCTAGCAAATGAGCAATCACAGTTTGTTTAAAATATTTGTTAATCTTAATTAGAATTTAAAATAAAGGTATGTTGGAGCCATGGTGTCTTGTGCTCTAACTAATTGTGATGTTACAAAAAGAAATAATCCAAGTAATCACACTTTTCACAGGTAAATAAGATATTGCCACACATTTCTCTAAAACCAAATTTCGCTACATTTATTCGTTTATCGACGAAGAAAACAGTATGGAACATAGTTTATTAATTTCCTTTGCCGTATATAGTCATATTTTATGAATCTAAGTCATATTTTACGTATCTCATATAAAATGTATGCATTCGTTTTCGGATCACCTGTTTATTGACATTGTTGTTCTTTGACATTCTATTTCCATGATCCAAACCGTCATTTTGTAGTTTTAATTAACTGTTCTACCAATGAAACTAAACATTGTGTAGTTGTTTTAATTAACTTAAGGGTGTGTTCTACCAATAAAACTAAACATTTTCTAGTTTTATTTTACTTAAGGGAGTGTTCTACCAGTTCTACCAATGAAACTAAACATTTTGCAGTCGTTTTAATTAACTTAAGGGAGAGTTCTACCAAATTGTTCTACCAATGAAAATAAACATTTTGTAGTCGTTCTAATTAACTGGTCTACCAATGAAATTAAACATTATGTTGTCTTTTTAATTAATTAAAGGGAGTGTTCTACCAATGAAACTAAACATTTTTGCCAAAGAAACATAGGTAGAAAAACGTCAAAAAAATATTGGTCCTCCCATAATAACTAGACAGTTAAAATAATTTTAAGTAAAAAAAAATAGTTTTTCGAATATTTCTTTGGTAAATATGTTTTCTATATGACGGTGTATTATAGATTTTTTTACTTTCAATTTTTTTCAACGACCGCAGCGATTCGGTATTACATTTCCTTGAGTCAAAGGTACCGGGTTTGAATCCTGGGCCTGCAGTCTCGACATTAGTTAGCGATCGTTATGTTAACGAATTCGGTCTATCGACATATCTGTCATACTGATCAATTAAAGCTGGACATTCTGAGTCAGTCTATTTGATCTAAATCAAAGTTTTTGATTTACACACACGGCATCAGTTTTTGAGAATACAGTTTAATAAATTCTTTATTTAAAGATCCTGTGATTTTATGGTCGTTTTATTTAATGATACAAAATGTCGATGTTTTGGAACATTCCTAATTTGTACTGAAGGAGTGGGCAAAATTTGGAGTCCATCCATTTGATTTAATCCATTTGGCGCGATGCCAAACGATTGACGGTTTGCACATTCACGGTTAAACGTTCGGACGTGGGCCGTGGTTTTACGGAATCCGTGGACATTTGGATTGCAGATTCGTCACACACGATCAAATTTTGGATGTACTCCATCCATTTGGCGCGATGGACTGACCGTGAGTGTCCACCTTAACAATTCAGTATGACGAATCGCCGACCATTGAGGGCTTTTCAAAATTACAAAAACTGTAAGCTCGATAGATGGTGTTGATAAAAATGTATGTGTCAATGTGATTTTTTTTACTAAGCTTCGAAGAGTACTCAGGTAGGCAGGCAGATGTAACCCTAAAATGTTTCTCTTTGGGTAGATATCAGCCAGCGAGCGCTTACTTGCCTCTTTGGTACAGGCCGTTTATTTTTAAAAGCCAATTTTGACACTTCACTTTCCATCAACGCCATCAAGTGAGGCAAATAGTTACAATTTTTATTTTTTAAATGTCATTTTGAAAAGCTCTCATTATAATTTGTCGGTATGACAAATCGATCAATCATCGTTGATCGGCATAACAATTTTTCTGTAAAAAATCTAATTTCCTCCATTTTAGGATGAAACGCCGTTAGAAGGAGAAAGCGATAAACCGGAAGAAGAGGACAGCAGTAACGCCAATACCGGAGTTTGGTGGCGGTATCTATATCCGTTTTATTATTTCAGTTAAAGTATATTATATTATACATGTATACATCTTTTATGTGTAAGTAGAACACATTAGTATATGAGCCATCTTATGAATTAACTAGACAAAAGTGTTCATAAAGTTTAAAGTATTGTTTGTACGGAAATCCGTTTAAAAATATCGCAAAAACAAAACCGTTTTTCTAAAAAAAACTTTTTTTTTAAATCTCGGTTTTACTACTTAAACTAAAAAAACGTAACTTAAGAGGCCGTATTCGTTTTACCGCTCTCTCGCTCGCACATTTAATGTCTTCTCAAGATTTCTTAAATCAGTACGGAACAGAAAAATATGTTATGGCCTATAGAAAGATAGTATAAAATGAAATTATACAGGGTGTATTTGTAATCACTCTCCAAATTTTAAGGATGTGTTCAGTCCATGAAACTGAACAACTTTCTTCATGAAACATGTGTCGAAATACGCCAAAAAATTTTGATCATCCCATACTAAACTGATCACGTGATCTCTTTGTTTTGTATGAAAAGTCATTTTTTTTTTACATATTTGACCCTATGTTTCTTAGAGAAAGTTGTTCAGTTTCATGGACTGAACACATTCTTAAAATTTGGAGAGTGATTTCAAATGCACCCTGTATAAAAGAAGATGAAATGATAAGAAACGGACCGAAATTTTAACATTTCGTGTTCGTTTTTCATTTGCAACATTACGTGTTGCTGAAGTACAAAAAGTTGTCGTTTTTGACAGTTATTTGAACTGAAGAAATCTTAAGAAAACATGAAATGTGCGAGCGAGAGAGCAGAAAACGTATACGGCTTCTTAACATCGATTAAATGAAAAATTGTGTATTTCTGTTAAGCTAATAGGAAAATTAGCGCAGTTTTAAAACGCTAAACAAAAAAAGATATCCGTCACCTCAAATAGTTCAAAAACTACCTCAACATGTATGATGGTAGTTAAGTAAGATAATAAAATAAAAATAAATTGGTCAATATACCGGGTGTAACAAGACACTCAACGAAGCCGAGGTCTACGTATTCTGCCCATCATCAGGACCATTTCTGTTCAAAATTATTGCTGGGAAACTATTTTAATTTTTGGTGTTAAAAAAGCATTGCATACATTACCACGCAATGTAACGCGTACAACAGACCGCGCCTGCGAGTGTATGCTACACAGCTGCGTGCGGCCGAGTTGAAGGCAGCGTTATGTGCGTGCTGGTGATATTTCACTGAGTGATGACTAAAGGCCGGATTGGCGGTGGCAGGAATACAAACTTGCTAGTGATTACCAAATTATCGTAAATGTTTTGAAAATATTTTTGAAGTGGAACTTCTTTGATCGCGTCTGTATTTATTTTTTGTATTTTACCAAGGAGGATGTATTTCTTAAAAATTTGACATTCTACTTCACTCCCTATGACTTTGCTATCTTTGCATCAAGAAAAACTGCAGTGAATTTTATTATTTATACATTTCACGATTTTCACTTTTCTTAATGTAGATAGGTAATTTCTACTATTTCCGACAGTAAGTCTATATATCACGTTACATAATTATAATTTTTTTTCATCGATAAATTACACAAATAGCTAATCAAGTTGTCCACGCACTATTAAACGAAATTTTATTCGTGCCACCGCAAATCCGGGGTCTGGTGATGACGTTTTGAAGCCATTGTTTGTTACGAAATACATAAAATTTTGATAATGTTTCTGTAGACAAAAATTAGGAAATAACGAATAAAATAAGATTTCATAAAAATTTTGAAAATAAAAATTGACTTTGACCTTCAATAACTTCGTAGCCATTGGTTTCCCAGGTATAGTCTAAAAGACAAAAATGATCCTGATGATGGGCGGAATGCGTGGGCTTCGGCTTCGTTGAAGGTCTTGTTACACCCGTTAGATAGATAAATTAGTAACTTTATGCAAGATATATTTAAAAATTATACGCTGGTACAAAAAACTAATTTTTGAAAAATGCGAAATTTTGAATGAAATACGTTATAGAAATTATTTAAATTGTATATTTGAATAGTATTAGAAATATGGATGGATTTGTGTTCCTGTAGGTACTTTTTAGTATAGGAAAAGTTTGGGTTTTATAAACATTGTTTAATTGTTTACTCTGACGTTGATATAACTAACTTCTCAGCAGTGTTGCCATTGTAAATTTGTCGATTGCCGTGTTTTGTCAGTGAAATTGCCGTAGATCGGCTGAAAACCCCAAAAATTACTACATAGATAAAAGAATTATAGGGAGTTATGAAATTACCATGTTTGTATATGATACACCGTTATTTTTAAGTATATCTAAAAATGAAATGGGGATATCAGACCACGTTTCTAAATTTGAAAGTGCAGTTAAAAGTTAAAAATAAATAGCTTGAAATAAGCGGAAAAAAATCTTGATTAATCGGCATACTCACAAAAATAGCAAGGCGCATGCGTAGATTCATTCTTTTCATTATTTACGTAGGTCTCTTTTGATTACGCGCGTGTAATTCTATGAATGAGCTCTAAATCCAGAAATCAGTAAAATTTTGGGACATAATCACATAAACAAACCTCAATATCTTGACCAATTATTAAATATTGAAATTTGTAACTGTACCTACATACTCGATTAGAATAGGGATACACTCAATTCATTTTTAGATATACTTAAAAATTAACCGTGACCCCGATGACCGTAAAATATAATAATTGCCGTGGCGTTGGCAACACTGCATCACAGGCGCCAATATGATTAAAATCCCCCCTCCCCTTGGTCGCTACGCCCATGAGTAAAGCAGTTTAATGCCTGGTTTATACGGGGTCAGTAACATGGCAGGCAGTCCAGTAATCCAGTGCAGGGGCCGTATTATGTTATGACCTCTTATTTCCTGGCAGTTTTCTGACTGGCTATCAATGTATCTCTTTTAATTGCTATGCTATACAGCGAGAAAGTAACTATAGCAATTCATAAACCTGGCAAGTTTTAAGAGGTTGTAATACCCCCCCAGCGCTGACTTGTTACTGGGCTCGTGTACACACCCAGTCCAGCCCCCGTTTTACAACCTCTTAAAACTTGCCAGTTTTCTGAATGGCTGTCAGTGCGTCTCTTTTATTTGCTATAGAGCGAGAAAGAGATGTAACAATAGCAATTCATAAACCTTGCCAGGTTTATGAATTGCTATTGTTAAGCCTTTTAAGAGGTTGTAATACCCCCCCAGTGCGGACTTGTCGCTCGCAAGTCAGTCCAGCTGACTAGCCACCCGTTCTATTTTCGGGCACAGTACGAGTTACTGCCGATCTTGTCTACATGTACCCAGTTACTGGGTCCGAAATTCCGAGTCACTGGGTCCAGTCACTAACCCCGTATAAACCAGCCCTAACATCAGAAACTAAACTAGTGAAATTTTCTAGTGTTTTATAAAATAATCAGTATGGTAGTTAAAGTAGAAGGCATTTCTAGAAACGCCTATTAACAGTCAATTGTTTACCTTTTCAGACATTATGAAGAGGATGTTTTTTTAATACCGTGATTTAGGTATGGCTTTTGTAATAAGCTGCTGAGTACAGTATACATACAGTGGAGGACAAATTAATTAATATTGAATTTTATTATGACAGCGTTTAAGTAGAAAATCAGATGAAACGTACAGTACAGTCAGCTTCAAATTGATATGAGCGTCAAGAGTAGTCAAAATGATCTGAAAAACATTAAAAGCAATTTTGATATACGCAGCTCGAATCGTCATATTTTGTAAGCACACAAGGTGTTTAAAATATCTTACTACTTATTGTTTCATATTTATATGAGCAGTCAGGGTGTTCAAAATTATCTTAGCAAACAAAGCTCTCAAAGTTATCTGTGCATAATGCATTATTAAATTATGACTGCTCATATACAGGGTGGATTTTTGAGACGGTACATTAAGGGCAGGTACCTTAACCGTTTTAGTTACAGGAAAACGTTCCTAGGAGACCATTCATAACTTTTTAAGATATTCTAAACTGCATTCACAGATTTTGGAAAAAAATTACCGTTAGCAAAAAAAATGCTAAAATACCAAAAAATTTTTTTATGCCAATCGATCCTATTTCGTGTGGGGACCAAAAGACTATGGGATCATTTAAGGTATGAGTACTAGAAACGACAGAAATTGCCAAAAACTTTTCCCATACATTTTGTACTGAAAAACGGTAAACCAACTCGAAATATTTTTTTATTGCCATATGATCCTATTTCGTACTGTGATCAAAATGCTCTCTAAGGCCAACTGAAATTTGAGTACAGAAACTACAGTAAGCCACAACACCGGCTTCACACGCAAGCACAATCTTCTACAACTTTAGATCTAAAAAAAAACAGTTTCTTTACTCAAAATTCAGTTATCCTTAAAGAGTATTTTGATCACAGTTAGAAATGAGTAGTAAGATATTTTGAACACCTTGTGTACATACAACGATATGATGATTCGAACTGCGCATATCAAATTGTTGTTATGTTTTGAAAAACATTTATATGAGCACAATTTATATGAATTTATTTGACACACAATATATTTGAAACACAATATATTTGAAACACAATTTATATGAGCAAAAGTAGTCAAAATGTTCTGAAGAACATTTTGACTACTTGCTCATATAAATTTGACACTGACTGTACATGATGTGTTAATTTTGTTAAAAACAAATAACTTACGTGGTATGCATCGTTTGAAAATTAACGTTTAATTATAAATATAATTTGAAACAAAAGAATCGTTTCTAAATATGCACGGTGTTATTATATTACAAATTTTTAAACACCTGTTTAACTTAGAGTCTAAGTTAAACAGGTGTTTAAAAATCTTTAAACAGTGTCTAGGTTAAACCAGGTGTTTAAAAATCTTTTGTAATAACACCGGCACAGTTTAAAACAAGATGTAATTTTAATATTCAAAAAATATTTATTATTTTAAGTGACATTCAAAAAGTACTAAAGTACAGTCAACATGATTCACAAAATGACAAGTTACCTTGGTCAAATAATCTTGAATTCCATGTCTTAAAGCTGAAAATCAAATTTTATACCGCTCCGGTATACATTTTTGTTTTCTATTTCTGTAATGCAAGCATTTTGTGATGTATTTTAATGCCAGTATCAATTTAATGCGCAAATACAGCTCGCGCAACATAGCTTGAACCAAACCATAGACAATGAAGCTTGCGCAGCAGCAATCTATAATCGACTTCAAAAAAAATAGGTTCTCAGTTTGATCTGTATGTATGTACCTATGTATGTTTGTTCGCGATGATCTCGCGTTTGTCTGAACCGATTTTGATGCGGTTTTCAGAAAAGTATTTGTTGCACTTAGGAGAGAGTTTCAGTATTTTAACCGACTTCAAAAAAAGAAGGTTCTGAGTTTGACCCGTATATATGTATGTTTGTCCGCGATTATCTTGCATTTAGCTGAACCAATTTTGATGCGGTTTTCAGAAAAGTATTTTCAGTACAAAAGTTGTAGTGCGCAGGTCACATAGTACTAAAAATTGGGTCAAGTTATGTTGCGCGAGCTCTAACATAACGTTTATTCTTTACTATTAATTTAGAAATGTACACTTGGGTGCAAGAAAAATGTTAGTAGCTGATATTTATTTAATAATATTTTTACTACTCGCGCACACTATATGAAATGTTAAACTTTGGTGGTAGGCCTTATTCCAAGTCCGCCTGGCTAGCTACCACCATATTACCTATAAGTCTGACGCCATAACAACAATTTAAAAATTGTTGTGTTCCGGCAGTTAGAGGTAAGATAGCCAGTTCCTCAGTGATGAGGATTCCGGGTGTAGTACACTTCCACCTTCGGCCTTATCGTCACTTAACATCAGGTGAGGTGAAGGCCAAGCACTCACACTCCCGTTGTCGATTAAAAAAAAACTTGATGGTTTTTTATATGAATTTCAAATATATTTTTTAAATATATTTCTGATGTTGCTTACAGCGACTGATATTTTTATTTAGGGATCTTATGTTATGAATTTTAGTACACTAGTCGCTTATTTATGTGCCATTGCATTTTTATTAATTTTATATATCTTGGAATCAGCAATTATTTTTTTACTTTTTTGGCTGACCTTCGTTAATGTTATTGTAAATAAACAAATATATCAAACATGCGCAAAATATTCAACAAATCTACTTCATAATTTTAGGGTCTTTGTGTCAAACTCAGTGGTTTAAACAAATGCTCATTTTTCTTGCTCTCAAGTGTACGGCACACCAAAAAATTATAGATAATATTATATTGTTTGTAACATAAACTGTACTATTTTGTAGTTTAAGTTTGTAGATATAGATATATTATGTTAGTATTATGGCTCAAAGGTGTTGATACATCTGGTGCAATAGAAAATGGGGTTTGCCATGAGTAACATTATTTTATAATAAAGTTGATTATAGGAATAAGGCTGCCTGTCCATTGACGCAGAGATCCATTATACCTTTGCCATCACCTGCCACAACCAGAACATGATATTTAAAAAAAAATTCAACACAAAATGTCAAAACTTTTTTTTAAAATACTTGCTGTGGTTGAGGCAAGTGGTGGCAAAGGTATAATCTCCATTCTGCTGTTACTTTCGTACTTTGGTGAAGTCAAAGAGACTTTTAATTTTTATAAATTTTTCTCGCAACCGAAAATTCTGAAACTTTTTTCTAATACTAAGGAAGCTTATTCCTACCTATAAAAAATATTCAGCCAATTTGATTTTTTTCGGACATTCCCCATTATGAAAAAAAAAATAGCTCAAATCATACGAATCAAAGTTATCCGTTTAGTATGGAGGCTTAACATTTTAGACGTATTTCGACCTATGGTCCTTAGAGAAAGTTGTTCAGTTTCATGTACTGAACACAGTGCTGGATCAACCCTTAAACAAATTAAGCAATTGCTTAGGGCATCACGTCTGGGGGGCATCATAATCGGCACCGAAAATAAATCGAAAAAATATTTTTTTTGTAAGAAAAAAAAATGATTTGGTTCAAATTCATTTGTGTCGCCATGTAAAACTTAGAATAATTACACATAGAAGGCGAGTCCGCGTCCGTATAGTGAGGCAACTCAAACCAAGCCAGAATGGCTTGGTATGACTATTCGGCTCGTTAGTGCTCAAGTGATATTCGTGTCGAACACAACTCCCGAAAATTTCACTAAAAATGAGGGTTTACGCAATGAACGGATGTCACAATCAGGTCACATTACATCGCAGAAACACAAGAAACATTGTAGATTACATTTCACGTGTAATTAATGCGTTTGAACTTACATTTTTACGTAAAACATCCATCAAAAATAACCATGACGTGCCACTTCACATTTTACGAAAATGTTGCCAGGACGGGGAAAAAAATCTCCCGCATTTACTGTTGTTCAATTAAAAGCAGGGATTGAAATACCGTTAAAAAAAATAAATATATAAAAAAATAACGTTAAAAATACCGTTAAAACATTTTATCAGTAAATTTAACGTTAATAATATATTACCGGTAAAATTAACGTTAAATATAGCGTTAAATTAAGTACCGGTAAAATTATCGGTAAAAAATTTACGTTATTAATTGGAATAACGTTAGTTTAAAAATTAACGTTAAAATGTACGTTAAATTAACGTTATTTCAGTAAATAACGTTAAATTTAACGTTATTTCTCAAATTAACGTTAAAATTAACGTTATTTATTGACATAACGTTAATGTTAAATATAACGGTAAAAAGAGTAAAAATTAACGTTATATTTAAAAATAACGTTAACATTCCCTGATTAAAAGTTAAATGAGTCAATTATATTCCATGCGATTTGACAATTACTTATTTTCTATTAGGGTAGCATTGAAAAAAACGCAATGTTCTCATTGAAATAAAATGTATGATGATTTATAAAGAAATTGTATGACAAAAATTACGCAAGTACGGAAGCGTTGTGGAAATTGGATGTCTTTTACGACCCCAAGTGGTACATATTTGTATTGCGAAATTATAAACTCGCAGAAGGTTGGTTTTATCTCGTATTAAAATGAATGTGAGTACTTATTTGTAGGTAATTTGGTATGAAATAATTTAGTCTAAAACCTGATATCATTTAAATGAAAACTTTCAATACTAAAATAATTAATTAGGGGTGGCATATTTTTAAATAAAGGTTTTATAAAATGATTTCTTTATACGCTGCCGCTTGCCGATGACACCGCACTCACTCGTAGTTAGCTTGTTTCACGAATCTTGCTCGATTGCTATAGTCGCACGCAGGGTTCGGGAAACAGGTAAATATTATAAAAAAATCCAAAATGGCGGCTAACTTTTTTGTTTGTTGGCTGATTTTGATAAAACTCGGTTTGGGGTACTATTTTTAAAAGAAAACAGCAACGCAATGTTTTTAATATGAAAAAACCTAAGATATCGGCAAAATATATTTTTAGTGGGCCGATTTCGATGTAACTCGATTTTAGGGCTATTTTGTCAAGAATAGCAACGCATTGTAAAAAATAAAAATCCAAGATGGCGGCCAACTTCTTCGTTTGTGAGCTGATTTCGATAAAACTCGGTTTGGGGTACTATTTTTAAAAGAAAACAGCAACGCAATGTTAAAAATATAAAAAATCCAAGATGGCGACCAACTTCTTTGTTTGTGAGCTGATTTCGATAAAACTCGGTTTGGGGTCCTATTTTCAAAAGAAAACAGCAACGCAATGTTAAAAATATAAAAAATCCAAGATGGCGACCAACTTCTTTGTTTGTGAGCTGATTTCGATAAAACTCGGTTTGGGGTCCTATTTTCAAAAAAAAACAGCAACGCAATGTTTAAAAAATATAAAAATCCAAGATGGCGACCAGCTTTTTTGTTTGTGGGCCAATTTCGATGAAACTCGGTTCGGGGTACTATTTTGACAAGAAAACAGCAACGCAATGTTAAAAATACAAAAAATCCAAGATGGCGGCCAACTTTTTTATTTCTGGGCCGATTTCGATGAAACTCGGATCTTGTGACTATTTTGACAAGAAAACAGCAACACAATGTTAAAAAAATAAAAATTCCAAAATAGTAGCCAATTTTTACTTATTTGTAACATTGCGTGGCTATTTCCTTGTCAAATAGGACCCCAAACCGAGTTTTATCGAAATCAGCTCACAAACAAAGAAGCTGGTCACCATCTTGGATTTTTATATTTTTAACATTGCGTTGCTGTTTTCTTTTGAAAATAGGACCCCAAACCGAGTTTTATCGAAATCAGCTCACAAACAAAGAAGTTGGTCGCCATCTTGGATTTTTTATATTTTTAACATTGCGTTGCTGTTTTCTTTTAAAAAAAATAACCCCAAACCGAGTTTTATCGAAATCAGCTCACAAACGAAGAAGTTAGAAGTTATTTTTTACAATGCGTTGCTATTCTTGACAAAATAGCCCTAAAAACCGAGTTACATCGAAATCGGCCCACTAAAAATATATTTGGCCGATATCTTAGGTTTTTTCATATTATAAACATTGCGTTGATGTTTTCTTTTAAAAATAGTACCCCAAACCGAGTTTTATCAAAATCAGCCAACAAACAAAAAAGTTAGCCGCCATTTTGGATTTTTTTTATAATATTTACCTGTTTCCCGAACCCTGCGTGCAACTATAGAAATCGAGCAAGGTTCGTGAAACAAACTATTGCGTTACTGTTTTCTTGTCAAAATAGTACCCCAAACCGAGTTTCATCGAAATCGGCCCACAAACAAAAAAGTTGGCCGCCATTTTGATTTTTTTATATTTTTAACATTGCGTTGCTGTTTTCTTGTCAAAATAGTACCCCGAACCGAGTTTCATCGAAATCTGCCCACAAACAAAAAAGTTGGCCGCCATCTTGATTTTTTATATTTTAAGATTGCGTTGCTGCTTTCTTGACGAAATAATACCATATTCTTATGATAGTACCCCGAACCGAGTTTCATCGAAATCGGCCCACAAACAACAAAGTTGGCCGCTATCTAGATTTTTTCATATTATTAACCTTGCGTTGCAGTTTTCTTGTCAATATAGTGCCCCAAATCGAGTTTCATCAAAATCGGCCCACAAACGAAAAAGTTGGCCTCCATCTTTTTCGACATTCTTAACATCGCACAGTCGACTAACTATAGTTACAGTTAAATGGTGAAATCCATACAATCGCAACTATAAATACGACGATGGTTTCAACTTCACTACTTTTAAGGGAAAATTTCATGTACTGGTAACATCATCTTTTTTGCTGTGTGCGTTTCGTCGAGCGTAAACACAAGCACCTTACGCACACATAAATTTCATTTGTGCCTCACTTTTGACAGACCACTTTCTAGGAAACTATCGTTCTAGGTGTAATTATTCTAAGATGTAAAATGACTAACTACAAGATAAGTGGATGAAACTGACTAAAAATAGCGCAGCGCGGCCATTTTTTTTTAACTAAAGACTGGCATTTTTCTGAAAAATCAGGAATTTTGTGCATATCTTAGACAGGCATTTTCCCTTACGTAAATGGTAACCCTATATAGGGGGCCCACAGACGTGGATTGCTTAGGGCACCAAGTAGTCTTAGGGTCCCCCCAGACCTACCGGTTTCTTTTCTTTGCTTTGCTGTTCGGCAATGGAGCGCCGGCCAAGAGGCTCATTTTCAATCTATCGCATATTTTCAATCTAAGTAAGTACATTTCACATATGTGAGCTTTGTTCCTTAAACGATCGTTATGAAAACACAAAAAAATAGTTCAGATAGGTAATGATGACACCCACGACCCTGTTCACAATTTATATAAATATGCGATCGATTTATTTTTAGCAATCGGAGACCATGTTCAGGGTGGCATATCTCCCAGAAGCTTCCTACTTCGCAACCCAGACGATTATATTTGATAACACCAAGCTAATAGCTATTTTGCCAATTTGGTCTGGTCCCAATATGCGTTGGCCGGCGCGGCAAGGTAGAACAGCAAAGCCAAGAAAAGAAACCGGTAGGTCTGGGGGGACCCTTAATCCGGCACTGAGCCTGAACACATCGTGAAAGTTGACTGGCGTTAAAAAGATCAGCCTGTATTTACATTCTTAATGGCAGCAATTCTCATGGCAAATGACTCAATGCTCGGGTTATTGTAGTTTTTTTATACAATTAAAGTCCAGTGCAATGCAATAATTACAATAATTATTAACAATGCATTTAGTGTATATTATTATGTTACAAAGTCACTGTAAATCTGTTAATTGTTATTAAAAATAAGAATTTTATATTTGCATTTTTATTTTAATTGCAATTATGATAGAAATAAGAAAAATCATTATAGTAATAATTATTTATTCGAAGATGGATGTATGACAAATAATGTGTAAGTACATTTATATTAATTGATAAAAGAAGATTTTTGATAATTTTAATATCTTCTTTGATATAAAAGGAAAATAATGGGGATTGGTTTACTATTGGCTTCTTATGTAGCCCCTAGCTAGACGATCAAACATTTCTTGTCAATCATTTACATTGCATTTACCATTTGGGGGCGGGCGTGACCTACTTTTGATTGGCCACGGTAATATTATCTATTCTGTTGTACTTGTCAAGCATCGCTCCTTGACAAGCCGATGCAATGTAAATGATTGACAAACAGTTTTGATTGTTTAGGCCCTAAACAATCAGTCATCAATCATAAAGGTATGATTCCGATCTCGGCAGCAGCAGCAGTGTTGCCGCAGCAGTGCACTCCAAATTGAACCCTAATGTTACGTTTGAAAGGCTCAATTTGATGTGAGCGGAGAAGCGTCGCGACACTGCTGCGCAACACTGCTGCGCGACACTGCTGCGCGGCACTGCTGCGCGGCACTGCTGCCGCAACACCACTGGTCCCCATACATTCTTTATAGGTTTATATGAGACTACATTCCGAGCTCGGCAGCAGTGCTGCGCAGCACTGTCGCGCAGCAGTGTCGCGCAGCAGTGCTGCTGACATCGGAATCATACCTTTAGGGGGTGCATTAGTACCTAAGTATTAGGTTTTGGTCAGGTCCTAACGGAATAGAGGTAAATATTGGGAAATTTTATTGAAATCTGGTGATAAATAGGAATTGGATTTATCGAGCATTAGGTTCAATGGGAAAATCTAATGGAGCTGACAAAAAACTCGTTCTGGTTAGGTATTGTTGGAAATGTGATAGAAATTGGTTAATAATGGAAAATTGGTGAATAATTGGAATGGAGTTTATCGGGAATGAGTTTTATCGTTTTAATACATTTCAGTTGACCAATAATTTATAAGAGAGCATGTTCTGGTTACGTTTTATTGGAAGTGAGGTACTAATAGAAAATTATTTAATGGGAATGTGGGTTATCTTAAATTTAATTTAATGGGAAAGTGGGTTATCGAGAAAATACATTTCAGTTGCCAACGTTCTGGTTGGGTTTCATATTAATTGTTGTATAGTGGAAAGTGTCATTTATAGAAATTAGTGGCTAATGGGAATTGGGTAAATCGAGCTAAGGGTCAATAGGAAAGCGTATTTTAGTTGACTAAGAACTAGTTAGAGCGCATGTTCTGGTTAGGTATTATCGGAATTGTGGTATTTTGGGAAATGTCATTTAAAGAAATTGGCGGAATGGTTTTATCGCGTATGAGGATCACTAGGAAAGCGTATTTCAGTTTTCAACTGAAAGAAGAACTCGTTAGAGTGTATGTTCTGGTTAGGTATTATCGAAAATATGGTATTGATGAAAATGTTATTAAAATAAGTTGGTGAGTTTGGATGGGTATTTTAATCGACAAAGAACTCGTTTAAGCACATGTTCTGGCTAGATATTATCGGAACAGTTGTATAATAATGGGCAATGTCGTTTATAAGGGTAATTTTGCGACCCCTATACAAAATCAAATATTATTTCAAGGAAGTAATAAAAAAATAGGTGAGATAATTATGAACAATTTCTTTTTATATTCACAGTTTTCAGTCACTATTTATATCCTACTAATCTAGGTGCGCACGCTCACCCTCGCGCACGGGACGCGAGCGGGGGAAGGCAGGAGGGGGCTCGCGCGGGTCGACTTGTGATGTGCAAACAGTGACAAGAATTTCAATTTGTTTAGGGAATGGTTTGGGGTAAAAATGTAAAAAAAAATAGGTTTATGTTATTTCATAAATTGATTGTACTACTGTTATAGAATGACCTGACAAAATTTGAAAAGGGGTCCAAAAATTACCCTGTTAAAATTGGAGAATAATAGGAAATGGGGTTAAACGGGAAAATGTGATTTAGCTGACAAAGAACTCGTTGGAGCGCATGTTCTGGTTGTGGCGCCACTTGCAGGCCCAGCTCCAGCAGGACATGCCGGCCCACGGCTCGTCCGTGTAGAACACCTGCCCGTTTTGGTACATCTAGAATAGAAAAGATTATTTATTTCTTAGTCTTTATATCACACCCCGGGCACTCCATACAAGCGTCGCGTTTCAACTACCTATTACACAGACGCTACACAGTGACGTTTCTGCACACGCGCAACTGTGTGCGTCAAATCTAGAGCTATGGAATGAGCACACGGTTCGGCACACGAACTCGCGCGGTGGGGTGAGGTAATTGATTCTGGGGCGGGGCGGAGAGTTTCCTTTCTGTACGGTAGTACTTATATCTATTCTGTGCCCGGTGCATGAGGTGAAGAGGAGGGATCCCGACGTCAGACGGCGCGGCACGACATTCACCGAAGGCCCAACATGACCATGCAAATGCAAAACCACTCGCCTCACGACCACTGTGGACTGCGCGCGTACGCATATTTCACTGTCGGGCTTTCTTGTATTTATTCCCATTTCTTTACAGTCCACAAGCCTTTCATTTATTCACATAATTTACACTTTATTTATTTACTAGCTTTTGCCCGGGACTTTGTTCGCGTGGACATTTTAGAAAATGTTAAAACACAAAATTCGAACATCCTAGTTTTGAAACTGAGAGACCTCCATTCAAACTTTCATCCCCTATTTCAACCCCGAATTTCTCAAAATCCTTTCCTATAAGTAGTGTACACCTACAGTCTACACCATAAAATGTATCTACCCTCCAAAAATGGTGTCTCTACTTTCAGCCGTTAGGGCTTTACGTATATCCCAACAATCAATTTAAAGGAGGTTCAGGGACACGAACCTAAGTGGGTTGGGTGATACCCTTATTCCGGCTCGACACGTTGGCCACAATATTGACAAATACATCGTACGTTGCTGGTTTTGTAACAAATGCTTCAAAGAGGTTCTTTCAAAAGCATAAACGAACAATGCATTGGCCAAGGTTTGGACCAACGTGTGGAGCCAACATTAGGAACATGGTCCTCTTCTAGCCCTAGTATCAGAATAATACCATTCCAAAACTACCGAAATCATTTAAAAAAGATTTGATAAAACTACTTACGAAAGACAGATCCGAGCTCTTATAAGTGACGCCGTCGTACCCAAACCGGAAGATGAAGTTCATAGAGAATATAGAGAAGATGCAGCGGACGTCTGTGGTGGCCGGTATGAAGTACCGGTACGGACCGCACCAGTACGATACTTTGGGCTCGTACTCCACGGACTCGGGGAACTCCTCGCGAGGGTTGATTCTGTAAGAAAATATTGTGTATAGATAGTTAAGCTATGATTGGCAAGCTATGATTGACAAAAGAATAGCCATCTGAATATTATTTCCTTAGTACAAGATAGAAAGAAGGTCCAAGAGAAAGCCAACCTCCAGTAATAGAGGGTTTCTAAAGAAAAACAAAATAAAATATGACAGTTTCTCTAGCTATTGGTGATGGGCAACCATGGCACTGGAAGAAGGAAGAAATCGTGGTTACGAAACATTGCCAGCTTGAACACTATTTCCTTGGTGCAGGATAGAAAAAAGGTCCAAAAGAAAAGGCCAATCTCCAGTAATAGAGGGTTCCTTAAGTAAAGAAGGCTCTTCATGTTTTACTTGTAAATGCACTGCGCATCGCTCCAGTTGTCGTCAGTGACAGTACAGCCTCTGACTGGGGTCTTTCGTCTGGAATGGTGCAGAATAGAAAAAAGTCCATAAAGAGAAAGCCAATCTCCAGTAATAGAGGGTTCCTAAAGTAAAGAATAGCCCCTGAATGGGGTCTTTCGCCTGGAATGGTGCAGGATAGAAAAAAGGTCCATAAAGAGAAAACCAACGTCTAGTAATAGAGAGTTCCTAAAGAAAAAGATATTATTTTTCATGTTTTACTTATAAATGCACTGCGCGTCGCTCCAGTTGTCGTCAGAGTGGCAGTATAGACCCTGACTGGGGTCTTTCGCCTGGAACTGCTCCGCGTGCGGGCCCACGTACGTGGTCTCCGAGTGGCGGTGGTAGAAGCCGATGAACGCGAATGCTCCTACGCAAGTTAGCAGGTTTTTTTTTATTATTCACAACGGGATAGTGACCTTCATCTCACCTGCTGTTAAGTGACGATAAGGCCGAAGGTAGAAGCCCGGAACCTCATCACTGAGGAAATGGCTATCTTACCTCTAACTGCCAACACAACTTCAAATTGTTGTTATGGCGTCAGACTTAGGTAAGATGGTGGTAGCTAGCCAGGTGGACTTGAAATTATCCCTACCACCAACCAAACCGAGTACATATTGTACCCCCCTGGGAATCGAACCCGGGACCCTTGAGTCTTACACGGGTGGGCGAACCACTAGACCACAGAGACGATTATAAGTTACTAAGAGTATCTATAAATTTACTAAGAGGAGCTCGACGCGTCTGACCCAGCGATTGCGGAGGTTAAACAACTATCGCAAGGGTCGGTCATGGGATGGGTGACCATAAATGGATTATCTCGAGCTCCTCCTATGATACTTTAATATTGTTATAATGTAATGTTGTAGAATACTTTATTTGCTATTTACATTTAGTAGGGAGGGTGACCCTCCCCTAAATGTAAATGGTGAGGGTAATATCCATATTCTGTTCCAACAGAAGACCCTCCGAGGGTCTTCTGTTCCATACTACCCTCACGCACTGACTGAGGTGCGCTGTAACATGGGGTGACTTTAAATGGAGCACGTGGGCACTCCAGACAGTTCTGTTTTATGCTCGTCAGAATAGTCTTTTGCAATTTTGTCTAAGAGAGTTCTGATTTTTCCGAGGGGTCAGATATTTTCGACAGTCGGGTGGGATTTGATGTTGTAAATACTACATCTTGCTTGCCTATTTAGCCATTACTATAACTGGGTCTACTGAGGTCTAATTAATGACTGACCTCTTGTGTTTTCCTGCAGGCCTACCGCCTAACTCAAATTGCTTTCAAATTGCTATAGCTTATGACGTCAATGCACTATCCGTCCTTGTTATTGTGTTATGATATGACAAGGATGGACAGAGCATTGCTATCGCTAGGCGGTAGGGTGCCTGCATTCTTTAAATGTCTCAAATATTATAATTACGTAAAATAAAGTAGGTAGAAAAGAATAATTAGTGAGCTAGTTTCGTAGTGAACTCAACCAGTCAGCTCTTACATCTTTAAAAACTTCATTAGGTACCTCTGAAGGTGTAGCAGTGTGGTTTCCTTTCACTGGACAGGATCATTTGGGCGTCTTCTTGATTGTGAGCTGATGCAATGTAGTAGGAAGTGCCTAAGCACTTAAATTCTATAATAATAATAATAATAATACACTGTTATTAGAATGGACCTGTGGTCCAAAAGCAAGTAGAAGATCTTGTACCGAGATGAACCGACAAAAAACTCGTCAAGGGCTTTTCTGAAGCGAGAAAAACCGAAGCTTTTGGAGCAGGGCGGTTCTGGGACGGCGAATAGCTTCTGAACACTACAGTTAAAAAGAAGATCTTGTCTTGCTCAGAAGCGCTTATGGCGGACCTTGACAGACTGATCGTACTCGATCGATTCGTTAGGCAACGCTCGGTCCGGCCAGGTATCGGATGGGTGACCGTTAATTAGCATTACAACGAGCGCTTCCATGCTTCGGGGGGCACGTTAAACCGTCGGTCCCGGCTTTTGTCATCTGATAACAGTCGTTAAGCCAAGTTAGAGGCCTTACAGGCGGCTTAATAAATTCTAACACGAGAGGTGGCCACTATTCCTCATACGATAAGAAAGAGGAAAGAAAGAGGGAGATCTTGTACAGAGAAGAACCGACAAGAAACTCGTCAAGTGTATTTCTGAAGCGAGAAAAACCGAAGCTTTTGGAGCAGGTGATTCTGAAATGGCGAATAGGTTCTGAACACTAGATTTTAAAAGAAATGGGCCTTCGGCTGGCGTCGAGCGCTCTTTACTACCTACTCATTTTCATTCAACATAGCAAAATCCGTTTTTTTAATCGCTCGTTGGTCAGCCAGTTGTCAGTCATATCTTAGGTCATCGCATGAACCAAGAAAACATTAATTTACCTGGAATCAATGTTTTGGATTGTCAATTGATATACCGCAAACTAGGTACCTAATGTGCTACCTACTCAAGTCATTCAACTATGCTGCTCAAGTCTCACGAATGATTTCAAACGAACGATTTCAAGAGCCCCTGATCGAGAAACCTTGCTGAAATGCTGAATAGCTCATTTTCACACAAGCAGCGAACTTCAAAGATCTTTGGGCTAAACTAAATGCTTTTGGGAACATTGACGCAAGCAAGGAATTCCTTAGCTGTTTGCAATAATGTCTATGGAAAGGGCCCTGAATGGTTTTTTTGAATTGCTCTAACATTTCTTGGTAAATCTTTTAACTCACCTGGACTGCTATAAAGACCAAAGGGTATTTTGGCTTGTGTAGACCGTATTTTCGCTTCAGAGGTGTCCATTTTCTTATTAAGTTTCAGCAGAACCATAGACATGAGCGCCATATCGGTGGCAAATAGCAAACGCTTTAAATCCTTAACGTGAGCGTCTATGAAAGCGAACAGTTTCTTCTCAGCGTTTTCCAAGATCTCGTGGCGTTCAGTCTGGAAGAAGAAAAATTTTAGATAAGTTTATATTTGTTTTGTGTTACAAGGGTATGATGAGGATTTCATACCTTCCTATAATCTAGGCAAAAGCCTCTAAATAAATGTTTTTTAAGCTTTTATCTACACCCATGCTTTAAATCAACAAAACAGTAAGCTTACTGCCATCATTACAATATCCCGAGCGAGAGTGGGCCTGCAGCGCCGCGCGCCCACGCGCGAGCAACGCATTATGAAATTCAGTACAACATTATAACACTCTTGCGGAAGACATAATGACGAGGAGGGAGAGGAAAGTCAAAGACAAAGTCAAAGTCAAAACCTTTATAGAGGATACATACCTATCATGGGTGTAGATAAATATCATGGGTGTTTTTAATCCATATGTATTAAAATATTATATCCCTAATAAAAATAAGAAAAAATAAAAAAATGGGTGTAGATAAAGTCTTGTATGCAACTGTACATAATTAGGTATTAAAACACTCATGTGATACTATTATCACACGAGGCGAAAATACCCCTCGTTATAGTACAGTTTCATTAATAACTATTTGTTCCTAATACTTGTCCTAAAAAAAGTAGAACTGCCTAGTAGAATATTTGGGAACAAAAGGTTAGTTGGTACTAGCTTCTAGCACCGAATAGATAACGTTGTACGGATGTCTAAATCATAAAACCAATAAACAATTGTCGTTTTTCACATTATGATATATGCTACGTAGTTAATTTAAAAGAAGTCAACCCTAACGTTGCGTCGTCAGAAAAGGTAAGAGCACGCTATAGAAAGAGAGGCAACTACTAGGTGAATATAACTGTAGGCCATTAGCGCTGCGCGACCAATTGCACTTTATTGTGTCGGTGCAAATGTAGCTATTTATTTAAATGACTTTGCGGCGTGCTGCTTCTGTACTTGTACTATTATGTATTCTGTGGCATTAGGTAGTTTAAGCTAAAAGAAGTCTTATGATAAACGAAATAGAGCAGATACTCCCTCACAGGGTTGTGCTGCTCCTTGATGCGTCCGTTCATGAAGCTATAGTATTCCTGGAGCAACTCAAACTTCTCGTCGGCGTAGCTGTGGCGCGGGTCGATCTCCTTGCTGCTCGGCATGTTGTACGGTTTCTGGAAAACATGATAAAAAGTTAGATAACTGTCTGCCCTTCCAGCATGACTACCGAAACGCGATATAATATAGAAATTTTCACTTTGAACTGTCAAAACTGTTTCACTTTTGAGTGTTGATTTAGTTCGTGGGGTCATTGCTACAGTTGCGTCGCGCCATAGAACTAAATTAGGCATCATCTGCTTGGGTAGGTATTCATGACTTTAAGTTTATAGTAGACTTACTTGCAGAAAAGTTTAAGGACCAGTGGGGCTACCGCCCAAGTGCCGTCGACTTGAACTCGATATCGACGCTCGATGTCGACGCCGATGTCGACGCCGTCGAACAATCGGTACCGCCCAGAAAATTTTGCGTCGATTTAGTGAGCGTCGAGAACGAGAGTGAATGGACAAGTGCCGTCGACTTGAGGTCCGCACGAAACCCGTCACGGTAAGGTCACGGTCCGTTTTATTCAGAATATTTAAGATAAAACAAAAATCTTTGTTGACATATCTTTACAATTTTGTTTGTTTTAAGGTCCATAATGGACAATTTATCCTTAGTTTTTTTGATTTCACAAAGAAGTCACTTAATTTCGTGGTATTTAAAGTGTTTTATTTAATTTTCAATAAACGCGTGTGTCGATAACGGAACGTCAAAATTGACATGACAGCCAGCCGCCGTAAATAATAAATAAATAAACTTTAAAACAACATAAACGAACCAAAAAACCTTATTTTCATATGTTCTTTTGGTAAAACTACGTGTTGTGCCCACAGAGCAAGCCATTAATTAAGAAGAAGAAGAAGTAAGTATAGGTTATTGCCGCGTATCTATTTACTATTTTGTACACTGAGAATAAAATCACTACGTTTTACCTTTGTGTGTGAATATTTTGTTTGTTTAACTCATCAAGGCCTGGAAAATGAGACACGCTATATTTACTATTGTTGTCCGGACACCGGAGGCCGAGCGGACATTGATGAATTAAGATATTTGAGAAAGTAACTAAATATTGTTTTGCTCTTTATTAGGCACTAAAGACTTGGATACTCAAAATTTTAGATATTCCTTATTAGTGAATTCATTCCTATGTATTTTGTAGATGCCTGCGTCAAGAAAAGTGAGTCTGGTGCAGATAGAGCTCCTCGTGAGCTTTATGGAGGAGCACAGGGCCTCGGCTAAGGGCCAGTCCTTGGACACGCGCCTCAGGCCAAGGCCGATGTTAGGCAACAATGGGAGTAGGCGGCAACACTCAATGCAGTGATGAGGCACCAAGAGAAAAGCAATCGGTCAGTTTTTGTTTTTCTTTGCTTATTTCATAAGCCTTGTATCTGTGGTAAACTTGCAAAGAGCAATGGATGAGGAACAATAACAGGCAGCTAATCGTCTAACATCAAAATCTATCACATTGCTTTCATTTGACAAATGGATGTGACACATTGCTGCATTTCTTTGGTAAGTTTTTATTTGTGTCAAAAATAAGTATCAATGTTCTGTCAAATAAAAGCAATTGCTATAGATTTTGAAATTAGACAGTGGGCAGTCTGAATTGTTTATGCTCATGACAGTTTGTGAACAGTCTGACTGATATAACACGATTCAAACTTTCTGACTTCTCTCGAGAACATCGCTCGAGATGCTGCGCAGAACACAAATTCGATGTAAGTGTATGTTGTGAGCTGCGGCGCGGCTACGTGCATAATGGCTAACTTCACAGAAGTTGTAAAGTTTGATTCGGAGCGTACCAACACTTTGCACACAATGCTTTTTATTACCGATTGTTTACCATGAACATGAGGCTTTACCCTACACTGGTGTTATGTTATGTTATGGCAGTGACTTCATATTTCAATTTCAACTCACATGCTCATATATAATGCACTCTAATTTTTTTGGCAGCAATAATCAATCCCTTTTCAATAGCTTTTACATACATTATGGCAGTTTAGGTGTACTGTGGTGTTTGTTTATTTAGTATACTTTCAGCAGATATTTCTTATATACTGCGTTCCTAAGGAAATGCAATATCTTTTGCCTGTTATTCAGACCATTAGATCGGGCATTTTTCTTTATGGATATTTTTATGAAATTTTATTATTTTTCATTTTCATAGAAACTAAATGCTTGAATGTTGTAAATTGTCTAATAATAGAATATTATGAACTTACACACATTTCTCTACTGACAACCTATGACTGTCCGGCAGTGACTACAGCCTCTCCCAAAAAATAGATATGTAGTGATGGCAGATCAATTTTTTGGGTTACTCTAAAAAAAATTTATTTACCTACTTGCATTGTGACACCTATAATTATGACTCAATCTACCATTATTAATTATGCTGTCCATTTACATTTTCAGGAACAATTCGCAGTCCCAGTATGTCCCTGCGCTGCCAAGCCCACCCTCGCTTGGTTCGCTCCCCTGCCCTCGACGCGCCACGGACGCCGCAGCGCCACTCCCGAGGCCGCCTCCCCTAGCATGAACCGTGCTCCTCCAGTTGAAGGCAAGTTTTTTTTAAAGCATTACTTGCCTGTGGTCCAACTGTCTAGTTTCCCTTGGTGTACCACAACATGACCAAATATTTTTGCCCGTGGAACTCCCTGAATGTAAATCTCCTTATTAAATTTATTTTTATTGTCCGTGGTACCCCATCTTAATTTGATATAAAAAATCTATAAAAAATTAATAAAAAATATAAAAAATTTGAAAACAAACTGTTGTTTGATAAATAAAGAAATACAAATACATTTACAAAGAGATTGTATTTGCATTTTATTTGTCTGGCGATTAGGGGTACCATGGGCCATGTAGTTTTCCCATGGCACACTTTTGTCCATGGGCCAAAATATTTACTCATGACAGGCAAGTAACAGCTTAAAGCGCTAATTTTCGTTAGAGTCAGTGTCAAGTCGAATATCAAGCGTTCCCGCCCCTGCCAGCAAAATGGTTGTTTTTGGATGTGTGAAAAAATTCTCGGCTATATATGTATAACGAAATGAAAAAATTCACAGCTAAGTAGGCTTTACAAGTTATCCGGTTATAGACGATTAACATATAAAAAATGTACTTGGAGAAATAAAAAGGAATGTTTTGTATAAATTCCATTGAAAATTACATAGTCGATAGGTAGTCGTGTAAAACATCAAAACTATGGAGCCCTATGCGGTGCGTGGCCCGACACGCACTTAGCCAGATTTTATCTAATAAATATTTGTGTATAATTTATGTTTTATGTCCTTCATCTGCAGCAAACTCACTAGCCGCTTCGAAATGGAACAGCCCGGCCGGCGCCAGAGCGGCAGGCGGCGTTCAATAATCACTGCGCGCTATCTCGATGGCGGACTCTAAGCTCGTCGTCACGACCAAGCAGTGGTTACCGAATTAGCGCTGTCGCCGGCCGGGCCGGAAGCGTAGAGCCGACCCCACGATGGAAGCCAGTGAGTTCAAATTATTATCTTTAATCATTTTAATACTAAAAGGAAAACTATCACATCTAAGTAGGCATGAAGTAAAAAGGAATGTTTCGTATGAATTTTATTGAAAATTACTTACATGAAGTTGTTAGGTAGGTAGTTGTGTAAAATAACAAAACTATAAAGCCCTACACTGCGTGGCCCGACACGCAATACCGGTTTTAATCTAGTAAACGTTTGTGTAAAATGTATGTTTTAGAAACTCCATCTGCGGGAGACTCGCCGGCCGCAGATGACCACGTGACCCTGAGGGGCTTCGAAGCGGAAGCGAGCGGACTACGCGGCGCCGGCAAGTGAGCTCAAATCAAACTAATATCTTTATTACTCATGTGGTGTAATAACGTTTTAAGAGGGCTTATTCTGTACACTAGCGCCGCCATCGAAAAAATCATAATGCTTAAACAAAGATGTAATTGTGAATTATCTGTGTGTAGTGCACTCCAAACGAGCGTTGTGGTACTTTTTATCATTTAAACAATATTTTTGGGCCTGTAATTTAGTTTAATGGACTTTTATTGTTAAAAGTAAAAAAAAATCGCAATAAAACTCCATTATGCTGACCGACAGGCTAGAAAATATTGTTCAAGTATCTCAAAGATTGCTCAGAGTGCATTATAGAGAGATAATTCAGAATTTCGTCTTAGTTTAAGCACTATGTTTTTTCCAATGGTGGCGCTAGTGTGCAGACTGCGCCTCCTTAAAATAGTTTTGCTTTCGATATGAACGAGGCCACTGTAAAGCTATTAATCCACTTACAAAAGATTCCTTAAGGCAGAACCCTGAGTGAAAGTGGTGCCGCGGTGTATTCTATTTAATATTATAATTTTAATACACAATTTAAATAATGTTTTACGTGGATTTTTTAGGGCCCACAGTCTACACAGCCCACAGCCCACAGTCTAGTATTTTTACACGGTCGGTATCGTTACATTCCCTAGTAGTCACTGCTAGAAGTAGATAGCAAAACTGCTAAAAGTGGCCGTTTTTGACACATTTGCTATCTACTTCTACGAATGACTACGAGGGCATATAGTGATACCTTCTAAAAACACTAGACCATGGGCCCTAAAAACTCCACGTAAAACATTATTTAAATCTTTTTCTATTAATAAGTTATTAAATAAAAAACCTCTGAGGGCGCCACTTTCGGTTATACAACCGTCTTAAGTCAATGTTTTTAGAATTATATTGACATTTTACATACTTATATTAATTATTGTAATAAATGAACCCGAAAACGCATGGAAAATATGTAATCTTTTTTAGTGGTAATCATTATTTTAATGTAATGATGATTTTATGATTTTAATAATGTATTTTGCCTTTTTGCATGCTAAAATATTCAGCGAAACATGTTGAACTTTTTATGTTAAAACATCGACATTGTATCATACCGTGTTTCTAGCAAAATAAAATTTATGATGATTATGTCAAACATAAAATAATGAATCTGTCGTTTGTTAGCAATAGCAATAGATTATTAACTTTAAAACATAAAAGTCACGTCTATCCAACTTTAATTCACTTTTGATTATACATAGGTTTTTTGTGATAAATTAATAATCGATTTACGAAGAGGCAGTCACTTCACTGTAATAATTTATCACTACATAATTAGTATCATCAGAGTGGCCCATATCCGTCCACCGATGGATGGAGGGCCTCCTATAAGATCGCACCACACACCCTGCGACCGACACTACCTACATCGTGTTAGTCACTTATACTACTGGCTCGTAGTCGAGGTAGCGGGTTCGAGTCCCGCTCGTCGCGAATTAATATTATGTTTCGTGTCTCGTCTGTCTGGAAAGGTCGTTTTCACTACCCTGTTTTTATTTTTCCAGATCCCACGGAAATCCCAGTTGCGCGCCCGGCGAGGGAGCGTGCGGGCGGACAGCAAGAGGGCTGTGCAGCTGTTGCAGCGAAGTGTAGCGGCCCAGGGAACTACGCCACAGCGAGATGAACGAGGATATCGCGACCACGATCTGACACCTCCATCGGCAGCGATAATGGTCGCGGTATTCTCACTTTCCCTACACCCTACCTACCGTATCATGACCGTGCTAGGAATGTGTCACGCAAAAAAATATTCTTTGTATTTAAAAGTATGACACTATTCCCATTAAACCGTTCCGTTCCCGGCCGTGTACGGAGCGGCGACAAATTGTCGGCGAGAATATTATGCCGGTGCTGACACGCTCCCTGTATGATACGTAACGTTGCGAAACCGGTATACGGGTTGGAACCGCATATTATGACCGTTATAAAGGCTTTGTAAATGTATTGACGATCGTTGCCATTTGTCTAAAAGTTAATTTTCTAATAGCTGTAAATATTCCATTATTTAAAAACTTAACAGCACTCCGAGAACGAGAAGTACACGCAACACTCATAAGCATACGAGAATGAAACGGTTTCATACGGGTTGCATACGGGCATCATACGGGATGTGTCCGTATGCAACCCGTATGTAATCGATTTGATGCCAGATATGCCCGTATGCAACATCCGAAACCGATAAGAATCCGTTTAATTTTACTTTTATAACGGTTTTCATCGCGGTTACAACCCGGATACTCCCGGCTCGGCGACGTCACGCACAGGGCGCGTCAACACCAGCAAAATGTCCTCGCCGACAATAGGCTATTTGACTGATTTAGGAAAGCCATTTTAAATTTACTCCTTCCTTATTACATAATAAGCACACCACATTGGTATTTTAAGAAAAATCAATGTTAAAATCAAACATAACCCACCGTGACTTTCCCAGGATTCTAGCTTTTACACAATACATCATGAAATTATAATCATTTGGTTCCCGCAGTGGGGTGGTTCCACTCATGATTACTAGAAACTTTTACTATGGGGACAACTCTGTGGGTGTGGGTGCGAAAAAAAAAATCAGCTGTTCCATACATTTAAGTCGAGTAGGTATTGCACTTTTGTATGGAACAGCAGATTTTTTTCGCACCCACATAGCTGTTGGCCCCATAGTAAAAGTTGCTTGTAATCATGAGTGGAACCACCAACCACCCCACTGCGGGAACCAAATGATTAAAATTTAAGCATGTTCCGAAAACTAACTTTTATTTTTATTCTTTTTATTTTTTCTATCCAAAATTACCGCTTCCGCAGTTGATTATAGTGGTAGAATTTACATTAAGGGCCCATCGAGCGTCCACTAGCGCCGCCACTCAAGAAAAAATCATTAAAACGAAATAACTATGTTTAACAAAATTATGAATCATAAAAACTAGTATTAGTTATAAACTATTTTTGTACGCGTTTTTTCCTGGTTTAAATGTGTTTGTGTAATTAAAACCACGCCTAAAGTGGCCACTTAAGGCGTTAATCCAGATTTAAACTACGCGAAGACATTTTAACTTAGAATTTTACGCATACAAAAATAGTTTATAACTAATACTAGTTTTATGTTTCAGAATTTTATTTAACATACTTATTTCGTTGTAATGATTTTTTTCTTGATTGGCGGCGCTAGTGGACGCACGATGCACTCTTAACAAGTTGTCTTGCTACTGAAAAAATATTGATTGCGGAACTCGTGTTGTTCGTCAGAAAACTCCTGCCGAAATTTTCTTAGCAATCTTTTTCATAAGACTTTGCTATGAAAATTTTATTACTACTCTTCTTCAGTCACTGTGGCTTACTCGTGCCAAGCATATTGTGTCATTTATATTGTCAATGACTTCATCCTCAGTGCAGTGATCGGTATTATCAGTGCTGTTATTGGTTTCATCGTCGTCGCCGTGTCGTAATCATAGGTATCATATCATAAAAAAAGACTGCTAAGAAAATTTTGGCAGGGGCTGATGTGAACCTTTTTTTTCTGACGACGAACAACAAGATGAGTTCCGTTTTCAATATTTTTTCTGTAGCAAGATAACTTGTTAAGGTATATTCTACCACTATAATAAATTGCGGAAACGGTGAATTTTGGGTAAAAAAAACTAAAAACGAGACTTTATTTAATTTTTCAATAACTACTTGAATTATTGTTTTCAGTACCTCTAGGTGGAAAGTAGGATTATTTTTTCGTTTTTGTAAAATAAAAAAGGCTCAACTTTGCTTTTTTTTAAAATGAACTTTAATTATTGGACATGCGGGACCGCTGTTATCATTTTTGACAAGTTCCCTATTGATTTATCGAATTAGTAGAGACATGTCCGCCCTCAAGGGTTTATAAAACACTGTGCGGCCGGTGACGGAACGGTCTAGTGGAAATAGTGTCATACTTTTCAATACAAAGAATATTTTTTTGCCTCGTTCTTAGCACGGTCATGTGGTCATGGCACGGTGCGGGTGTACTAGTGAATAACAAAGCAACCATATTAACGTATTGCACAATGCTTCTGATAACATGTCTTTATCATCAGTTCCACTTAACCAAATGGTACTTTCTGTCTTTGAGTAATCGAGTAACATATTTAAAATAATAAAGATTCCAACGAACTGAGAACCTCCACCTTTTTGGAGGTCAGTTAAAAATAAAAGCAATAAAGCCGCCTGTTGCATTTTTAACCGACTTCAAAAAACAAAAAACCGGCCAAGTGCGTGTCGGGCCACGCGCAGTAGGGTTCCGTAGGTACATTATACCATACCATATTTTAATACCGCTATCATTTTTCGTCTGAAAAAATAACTTTGTTTTTCACAGTGTTTGTATGAATGACAAAGTTATATTTGCGGTTTTGGAAAATGTACTATATCTCGAAAACTAATTACTGTATCTCGTTCAAAACAATTTTCGTTGAAAGTGTTTATTAAGATCTATAGCTCATATTTTTTTTAGATTTTTCACCCTCTTACTTTAAAAGTTAAAGGGGGGGGGGACACACATTTTACCACTTTGGCGGCATATATTTTTCAAACGGTTGACTTTAAAAAAAAATAGTCTTAGGAACCTCAACGTCATTATTAAAGACCTATCTATAGACACCCCACAAGTATTGGTTTGATGAAAAAAAATATTTTCAGTTTCAGTTCCATGTATGGGGAGCCCCCCCTTAATCTTTTATTTTTTTATTTTTGTATAAAAATCGTAAAGCGGTTCACAGAATACACCTGCCTACTAAGTTTCAACTATGTAGTCCTAATACTTTTGGAATAAAGTGGCTGTGACATACGGACGGACAGACAGACAGACAGACAGACAGACAGACAGACAGACATGACGAATCTATAAGGGTTCCGTTTTTTGCCATTTTGGCTACGGAACCCTAAAAAAAGGAGGTTCTCAGTTTGACTTGTATGTATGTATGTATGTATGTTTGTCCGCGATTATCTCGCGTTTGGCTGAACCGATTTTGATGCGGTTTTCAGAAAAGTATTTGTTACACTTAGGAAAAGGTTTTAGTATTTTAACCGACTTAAAAAAAGAAGGTTCTGAGTTTGACTCGTATTATGTAGGTATATTTGTCCGCGATTATCTCGCGTTTGGCTGAATCGATTTTGATACAGTTTTCAGAACAGTATTTGTTATGCTTAGGAGATTTTAGTGTTTTAACCGACTTCAAAAAAAGAAAGTTCTGAGTTTGACTCATATGTAGGTATGTTTGTCCGCGATTATCTCGCGTTTGGCTGAATCGATTTTGATATAGTTTTTAGAAAAGTATTTGTTATTCTTAGGAGGAGATTTTAGTGTTTTAACCGACTTCAAAAAATAAGGTTCTGAGTTTGACTCATATGTATGTATGTTTGTCCACGATTATCTCGCGTTTAGCTGAACCAATTTTGATGCGGTTTTCAGAAAAGTATTTGTTACATTAAGGACAACGTTTTGGTATTTTAACCAACTTCAAAAAAGGAGGTTCTCTTCTCAGTTTGACTCGTATGCACGGTTGTCCGCGGTTATCTCACGTTTGGCCAAACCGATTTTTCTATCTACCTACATAGATAATATATCTAGTACAGAAGGTACTTCTGTATTACATTGTTAATTTTTTAATATTTTGTAAACTTGTATGTAGACTGAAATGCCTAAGTATTTAATAAATAATTTATTTTTATAAAACCACTGACAATACTACATACCAGTCATCAGCTGCTATGGTCTGATTATGGTGGTAAATTGACCACTTGGAGCGTCTCACTAATGTGATTATTAGTACTATTTTCAAATTATTTATAAATAATAAAAATATGATGTACTTAGTTGTATAAATGTTTTTTATTAAAAAATCGTTATTTGTTATACAAGAGAGCAAAGTCATTTTTTGCTGCGAGTGCTGACTTTTAAATCACGAACTAGCGAAGTAGTCTAGAATTGAATCACGAGCGTAGCGAGTGATTCTAATATAAGTCTATATTAGAATCACTCACTGAGCACAGTGAGTGATTTAAAGGCACGAGACATCAAAAAATTTGCTCTCGTGTTAAACATACAACTTTTCACCTCTACCAGCGAGAAAAGGTGTTAGAAATTAAAAAAGCACTTTGCCTCGCGCAAAAGTCGATTTTGCTGCGAGTTTTTGGTAAAAAGCACTTGAGTCCGTTACGCCAGCAAGAAAGTAGCTTCTAGAAGGAAGCGAGTTTGATGAATAATTTGTGCGCAATTCGGTGTAAATGTGCGCCAAATAAAAAATTTGTGGGCCTTATAGTTTTGGAATAAAACGGGAAAAACGAATTCTGCTGGGGTAACGGTACTCCAGCAGGAAGATTCTAAACTAATGATCGCAGAGAAATAAAAGATATATGGGCGGGTAGCTTGATACTAGCAAGAAATGTGCGCCAAATATATAATTTGTGGGCCTTATAGTTTTGGAGATATTTGATTTCCTGCTGGCGTAACGTTTTGCCGGATCCCAGATCTCGGAAACTACTAAATGTGCGATCTTACAGTAAACATATATAAGTAGCCCCTAATTTGTGCTATTTGTGCGGTAGAAAACATTTCAAAAATATTCACAAATTTTGAAGTAATCGGGCATTTTCAGAAAACAGAAAAAAAAATCTAGCGCCTAAACTACCGCATAAATAAAGAAACCAAAAACGGTGTTCTATTCTTCTTATTATTTCTCATTACCATAAAAATTTTGAAAACCGCACATTTAAACGTTTTCGAATAATACCCACATGAAGGTGAGACCGACCATGTCATGACTTTGACGGTCAGCAGGATAAAAATATCAGAGATTATTTAGATTCTGGCCCAATGAATAATCTGTGCGGTTACTGAAGTACATGCTCTGAAAATTTCAGCTTCAAATTCTTCGTATTAAAGGAAATATCAATTAAAATCCAAAACAACTGTCAGTATTCCGATTAACCGACCAAATTCGATAGACCACAAAAAAGCGACGCGTTCATACATATTGATGACCTTCTTTAATGTGTCGCATTATGCAGAAAAATTGTTTGTACAGTCGCGTTCATAACTTCTTATTGGCAAATGTGGGTAAATAGTGTTTCAACATTTAAATAATTAGTTTGAGCCTGTATTTATACCAATACAATGTGGCGTTGATCTGTTACATTACACCCAGATTATTTGTTTTGCGGACGGCACTCTTCGAACACGTGACTGTGAAACCAGCTAAATTTCTTAAGTTACTAGAAGATCTGTTTACTTCTTAATGAAATATACCAGAATCATTGTTGTCTAAACATCAATAGCATAGCTGTTTTTATTTTCAATAACATGAAAACAACTACCTAGCTGTCTTAGGTAGGTATGTGTTTATAACTTCATTCGAACCGGAAAGAAGCACTAAAATCAGTTAACGGGCACTTCACTCGCGTATTATTATTAAGGTAGGTATTTAGTTTTGGTGTAACAAGTAGGTATTTATTGTAATAATATTTTATTAAGGTACCTACCTAAGTACTTACTTAAAATGCAATTAATTTTACAACAGAAGTGAGTGACCAACTTCATAGCGCTTGTGCTATAAAACGACGTTTTTAGGGTTCCGTACCCAAAGGGTAAAAACGGGACCCTTTTACTAAGACTCCGCTGTCCGTCTGTCTGTCTGTCTGTCGGTCGGTCTGTCTGTCTGTCTGTCTGTCTGTCTGTCACCAGGCTGTATCTCATGAACCGTGATAGCTAGACAGTTGAAATTTTCAAAGATTGTGTATTTCTGTTGCCGCTATAACAACAAATACTAAAAACAGAATAAAATAAATATTTAAGGGGGGCTCCCATACAACAAACGTAATTTTTTGCCGTTTTTTGCTCGATATTAATAACGATAACAGGTAGAAAGTTAAAATTTTCACAGATGATGTATTTCTATTGCCACTATAGCAACAAATACTAAAAACAGAATAAAATAAATATTTAAGGGGGGCTCCCATACAACAAACGTGACTTTTTTTGGTACGGAACCCTTCGTGCGCGAGTACGACTCGCACTTGGCCGGTTTTTTAATCTGTAACATTTTCTCTTTTCCATAGAGACCACTTACGTCCATTATACAACTTGTATAATGGACGTCAGAGGGCCTAGTACGAGTTGTGTTTCTCAACTCACTTTACGAATAGTATCGAGTGAAAGAGAGGAAATCATGCGAGTGAGTGAACGAGTGAAAGAATGAAAACGATAGTTAACTATTCGCAAAGTGAAGTGAGAACAAAAAAACAACTCGTACTAGGCCCTCTGTGAAGAGATTTAATCGCATTGTAGGTACATTAAGTACCTAGTTAGGTATTACAAAAAAACGAAATAAAATTACAAAACATCCTTTATTTTTTTACTAAAATAATGTTAAAATGGTTAAAATTCTTTCAATTCAAGTAAAAATGAAATGAAACAGAAATAACTTCATTCGTTATTTAAATAAAAGCACTCACTCGAATCACTTTTTCACTTAAATGTACGTAGACGTGACGTGTACAAACCTGTTCGACAACAAAGTTAAGGAGGTCATCAATATGTATGAACGCGTCGCTTTTTTGTGGTCTATCGAATTTGGTCGGTTAATCGGAATACTGACAGTTGTTTTGGATTTTAATTGATATTTCCTTTAATACGAAGAATTTGAAGCTGAAATTTTCAGAGCATGTAATTCAGTAACCGCACAGATTATTCATTGGACCAGGATCTAAATAATCTCTGATATTTTTATCCTGCTGACCGTCAAAGTCATGACATGGTCGGTCTCACCTTCATGTGGGTATTATTCAAAAACGTGTGAATGTGCGGTTTTCAAATTTTTTATGATAATGAGAAATAATAAGAAGAATAGAACACCGTTTTTGGTTTCTTTTTTTATGTGGTAGTTTAGGCGCTAGATTTTTTTTTCTGTTTTCAGAAAATGCCCGATAACTTCAAAATTTGTGAATATTTTTGAAATGTTTTCTACCGCACAAATAGCACAAATCAGGGGCTACTTATATATGTTTACTGTAAGATCGCACATTTAGTAGTTTCCGAGATCTGGGATCCGGCAAAACGTTACGCCAGCAGGAAATCAAATATCTCCAAAACTATAAGGCCCACAAATTATATATTTGGCGCACATTTCTTGCTAGTATCAAGCTACCCGCCCATATATCTTTTATTTCTCTGCGATCATTAGTTTAGAATCTTCCTGCTGGAGTACCGTTACCCCAGCAGAATTCGTTTTTCCCGTTTTATTCCAAAACTATAAGGCCCACAAATTTTTTATTTGGCGCACATTTACACCGAATTGCGCACAAATTATTCATCAAACTCGCTTCCTTCTAGAAGCTACTTTCTTCACCCTGATTATCTAAAAAGAAACTATTTAGCGACTGGTTTCATTCCACGTACATTGCTACTTTTCTTTGGTATGTTTTTTTTAATCCAAAAAGAAGTAGCAATGGATCACTATCATCTATGAACTGCAACCGGTCGCTAGGTGGTTTCTAATTAGATAATCAGCCCGCTTGTTGGCGTAACGGACTCAAAGCACTTTGCCTCACGCTCGCAGCAAAAGTCGATTTTGCTGCGAGTTTTTACGCGCCAAAAGCACCCTTTTCGTGCTGGAGAGGTGAAAATACCTTTGCACGGCAAGTTTCTGATTTGTTTACATAATTATTATTGTGAGCCTTGCTTTTTATTAAGTTAGCTATTCATAACACATACTACATAGTAGAGTTCAAATACAAAGTAACTAACGATGGCGGGATGACAAAAACATTATACTGCTTGGTGGCGCTGCTTTATCAACCCCCTGTGCTTGCATTGCAGTATCATAATGGAATCTGACGAAAAAAGTGCGTTCAACAACATTTCGTGTGCGCACGTGGACCGATGTATAATGTGCTTCTGGTGAAATCAGCTCAGTATGGAGGATAGGAGTCATCATCCGGGGACGCTGGGGGTAGCCCGAGTCACCTGCAATTTAATTGAATTGTTGTTATTCTCTTTAATATAAACATAGTTATGAAATGCTCCTAAGAATCTATTCTATCTTCCAGTGTTGCAAATTACAAAACTTATGTAAATAAATACATAGGTAGGTAACTAGAAATTGAAAAAAACTCTCAAGTCATCGCCAAGTCAAGGCAATTCACCAACTCTGTTGAAAGCAAAATATCTTGGCGACGGCTGAACCTTTTTCATTATTAACTTAACAACCCTCTGCTTGCGTCGGGGGTATAAACCGGACAGTGCGTGTCAGGTTATGTGAAGGGTTCCATGCTCATATAAAATCCTAAAATAACTATTATTACCCGAGATGTAAAACTAAGGCAGCCATTACATGGTCATGCAAGCGTCGCGTCAGTCAAATTCCATCAGTCATGAATTACCTTTGACTGATTGACTGATGGAAAGAAGAAATCAACTTCATGCAACCATCAGTCACTACATTACACGGTAGGTTAATCGTCAGTCACAGCCCATGACTGTGTTTAAACTGACAGCAAAACTTACCGTGTAATGGTTGCCTAAAGGAGGTTTATAAGAAAATGTTAGCTTTATTCTGCTTACCCAAAAGCCAGAAATTCTGCCCTCCATCATGCAGTCTACGCGTGGCTGGATTGACCGGGCACATGTTCCACGTACACGTGAGAGTCATGGCTTGCACCAACAAAAGAGGCATCAGCATGCAAGATCTTGAGATTCTCATCACAAATCTGAAAAAAAAATAATCCAAACTTCTCATTATATCTGAAAGTAGCTTTGTATTAGGTATTTATTATTACATTATTACTTATTAGGTAATATTTATTTATATATAAAATAAAAAATTTAATCATTAGTAAAGGAAATTTGTTTTGTTTAATTTTGTTTTCTAAATTTTAATTTTGTGGTTTTCCTTGGGAGTTTATTTTTATTACATTAGAATTTAAGAAGTTTTATGGTAAATGATAAAAAAGTCTAGTACTACGTAAAAAAATGTCGTATTATTACTAAGACACAAAATCCTTAATAATTTAGGGTGTCCGGCTTTTTTACCCAAATGTCCGGCCAAACTGGCCGGTCTGTCCGGCTATAAGGTCAGACGACCTGGCAACCGTAACTGTATAGAATCAAAATTAGGTACCTCATTGCTACAGACTCGTCTGGGATCATGGAAATTGGATATATTTCCTCAAAATGGCAAGAGTGTCGAGGACGTCTGTTACATCATGCAAGCAATCGGAAGTTTATTGCTGGCTCAGGTGAAGAAAGTCATTCTTTCTACACTACTTTGGTTACTACCAGTGGCATTCAAATTTAATGTAGCCAGTATCTGTAAACATATATGTTGAGATCAATCATTGGCCCCATATGCCCAGAAGAATCATTGAATATGCCACATTTTGCGACCAATTGTCCACGTATCATATACGTACGTACCTTAATTTCGGGTTTGATCCTGCGTCCTTTCATTTGTGGATAAGAGCGGTATAACATCTTCGCATAGCTTCGCATTTTGATAAGCGAAACCGTCCGATAAAAGAGGTGTCGGGAAGCAACAGAATAACGGGCCAGTGCGCTCTCCATCCTTCTGCGTGTGATATTCATCTTCTTCAGCTGTTCCTCCACAGTCATCATGAATGTCATCCAAGTCATGGTATCGCTGCCCTTCTTCTAAAACACAAAGAAAACAACAATACAGGAATAAAAATGATTAAGTGTTTTACTAAAAACGATAAAGAGAACTTTAATTAGTCGCTAGAAAGCAGAATAATTAAAAAAGCAAGCTAAAATTGGAAGAAACAAACTTTTTTACAATCAAATCGACGACTCAGGAGGTGTCGAATTGAAATGACACTTCATATCGACGCGTCGAATTGGCCGTCGATTTGAATTTTGCTGGGCGGTACCGTTTTATCTGTCAAAAACAGCGTTTCATTCGTTCTTTTGCCGTCGACATCGATGATCAAATCGACGCGTCGACTTGGAAAATTGGGCGGTACGAAATTGCCGTCGACAGTCAAAATGAAGTCGACGGCGATATCGACGGCACTTGGGCGGTAGCCCCACAGAAAGTTACTAAACTCTATCAAAGTCAAATAATTTGTTCAGTTTAGATTTAGATTTGGTCTAGACCACGGGTCACCAATTAGTTTCGTTCGGGGTCCGTTTTAAGAAATGAAATAACCATCGCGGTCCGCACAACATTTTATAGAAAATAATATTTATTACAGAAATGTAATTAGGTACTTAAGGCTGTAGACTCGCATCACGTTCCATTTTTAAATTTTCAATACATATTATCAAAACAACTCTGCGCGAACCGTAATGAGGGCGAAATTTGAAAATTCCTATTCAATTATTAAATAGATATAAGTATATACAAAACGCAATACCTCATTATTCCTAAGAAAAATTAAAAATTACCTACTTTAGATTCTGTAAATACCATAAAAAAAACATGCCAAAGTGTACCAATTTGAGCATTTTTTAATATTTTATTTCTCTGTGATTAAAAGCATGTTTTTAAATTTTCTCTCTATAGGGAACTCCTTGACAATACAAACAATTAGTGAAAAAATAAATATGAGTCGTATTCTTATTTGTTACAGCTGAAACTTTTTTGAAAAATACCTCTGACAAGCAAATTTGAAATTCCACTTGAACAGATTGTCTTCGTTTTAAAATACCTGACAATTTATCATGTTTTTCTCTCTATACGGCACTAATTTAAGAATTTTGCTTCCTAAAACTAAAGTTTACATCAATAATAATGCTTTCATTCTTTAGATAACTTCATTGGAAAAACACTATTTTCGTTGAAATGCAAATATACAGCCTTTTTGTAAGTTCCTGTGTTCTCGCGGTCCGCACAAAATGGGTAGGGGCGGTCCGGATGCGAACCGCGATCCGCCTTTTGGCGACTCCTGGTCTAGACTCTAGTCTAAGCTGGAAGTCTAAATTCCTAAAGAATGGAATGCGCTACCTGCTCATGTGTTCCCCGATAAATTACAACCTTGGTCTTTTCAAGGCAAGAGTGAATAGGCATTTCCTGGGCATGCATGCTACACCTTAGACCACCATCCTGTTTACCAAGCACGATGGTGGTCAAATGTCTGCCCAGTCTATATTAAAAAAAAAATTGTTTCGAGTACCTACCTACGAAGGAGCTAGTTAGTTAACAGGAAACCAATTTTTTTAGTGAAAATATAACAATTTACTTACTGTTTCCACAGTCGGAAACGACAGTCTGGCAAGCTGAAATAAAAAAAATTTGGATGAATGTTTAGTTAGACTTTCTTCTAACTTGCTTTAAAACAAAATCAAAGGTAATCTTTTGCTCTTGTCTGCAAGTAATTATATGTTAACTAAACGTTAAATAAAATAGCATCCCCGCAGCAGCAAACGGAACGCAAGCTGTGCGGGGCGAGGGGCGAGGGGTGCGCACGAGCGCCCCCTCCGACCAAAAGATTGATTCCAAGATGGCGTTTTTTATCTCATACTAGCACGCGTGCTTTTATACTTCAAAAAGTGAGAAACATACATTAATATAGGAGTCCGAAACAAATTATTAAACAAATTAAGGAAGAGAAGAAAGCCGAGTGTTTTCAGCACATTTTCAGGTAATATTCTCAACATGGTGACCCCGACGTGATCAAATCAAAAGCACTGAAGCAACTGAACAACAAGCGTGGTTTGTTGGCACCAAAAAGAGTTGAGAATTGTGATCCGGCAAAGTGAATATTCAATAACACGAAATAATTATCGTCGGAGCAACCTCTTGTGATAAAACAAGTTACGAAAACTGTGTGTCCAGCGAGCAAAGCAAAGGAAACAGCGGGAAATGGCGGGAATGGTACCTACAATACAATCACGTGACCAAAGTTAAGTGAAACCAATTTTAGTATCATTTCGCGCGTTTTACCAATAATTCGTCTATTTAAAATTGCTCCATCCGTGCTAATAGTGTTTTTTCCAAAGATTTTGTCAATCGATCCATTCGCAAGTAAGTACCTACTAGACGTGTGCGCCGATCGGCGTGGCGCACGCCGCCGGTCATTTTAGCCGCGCCGCCGCCGCCGAAGTTTTCGTCGGCGTCATCGGCGTTAAAATCTAAGTGTAACGTGTGTAAGAAACAAGTACAAAAAGCTGAAATAACTTGCATCTAGGTACATAATTATCTCATAATTTTTTATTCTTTTCCTCTCTTTTTTGGATTAGTTTGATTGTTGCCATTGAGGTTTTATATAGTGATTTTATAATTTAATCTTTATCATATCATCCGCACGACACCCACTGCTGGGTATAGGCCTCCCCCAAGGATCTCTACAACGATTTGTCCTGCACTGCCCGCATCCAGCGGCTTCCCGCGACCTTCACCAGATCGTCGGTTCACCTTGTGGGGGGCCTACCTAAGGAACATCGTCCAGTGTGCGGTCATTCCTATCATCCTACCTTTTCGCCCCAACCGCCAGTGTTTCTTCTCGCTAATATGTCCCGCCCACTGCCAATTCAGCTGAACAATCCTCCGAGCCATGTCGGTTACTTTAGTTCTCCTGCGCATCTCCTCATTTCTGGTTCGATCACGCAGGGAATGCCGACCATGGTTCCCTCCATTGCATACTGGGTGACCTTGCCTTTTTATGAGACCCGTAGTTAGCAACCACGTTTTATCGCGGTAAGTCAACATTGACAACACACACTGGTCATAGACTTTTGTCTTGAGACACTGAGGTAAGTTGGACGCGAAGATTTGTTGAAGCTTACCGAATGCTGGCCATCCGAGCTGGATTCGATGAGAGATTTCTTTTTCGAAGTTGAACTTACCTAACTGCACTGTCTGTTCTAGGTATACGTAATGGTCAACAACTTCGAGTGTAGTGTTCCCAACATGAGCTGGAGTGGGTACAACATGAGCACTCGACATGATTTTCGTCTTATCCATCTTAATTCTAAGACCCACTTTTTGGGAGGCACTATGGATATCTTCGAGCATTGTGTTCAAGCCTTCCATGGTCTCAGCCAGCCATAAGAACTATATCATCGGCAAAACGAAGGTGTGTTAGGTACTGGCCATTAAAGTTGATACCGAGTCCTTTCCAGTCCAAGAGCTTAAAGATGCCCTCCATCGCAGCTGTAAACAGTTTCGGAGAAATAACGTCTCTCTGTCTCACACCTCGCTGTAGTTGGATGGGATCTGTGCTCTGATTCTGTACTCGGGCCGACACGACATGGTAGCATTTTCTTATAAGTGCCTCAACACCTCGATATACCTAGTCTACTTGGTGCACCTCTGGAGACTGCAGCACTGCCCAGCGGGTCTACCGCCTAACTCTATCGCTTTGACTCTGGCTTTAGTTTATGACGTCATGAACTGTCCGTCCTTGTCATCGTGTTATGTTATGACAAGGACGAACAGAGCATTGCTATCGCTCTGGCTAAAGCTTTGAGTTAGGCGGTAGGGCCCCTGGTCTCAATCGAATCAAAGACTTCAACATAGACCACGAACGCCAAGCAAAGTGGCAGCTTATACTCCCCGTTCTTCTGTATAACCTGCCGCAGCGTATGGATGTGGTCTATGGTGCAAAAGCCTTTTCAGAACGCGGCTTGTTCGGGAGGTTGGAAGTCGTCGAACTTGCAAGCGCGACGATTCGTAAGATTCGTTTTCTTCAAAAGGGTCTTGTCACACTTTTAAAGAACAGAATCACCTCACTTTCACTTCACTTATGTTCCATGTCTTCGGCATTCTGCCCTCGACGATGACGAAATTGAAAAGCTTCTGGAAGTCTTCTATTCTACTTATTTTGACCATCCTCGCCGATTACGCCGATGACGCCGCCGCCGCCGACAATTTAGACGCCAGACGCCGCCGCCGGTCAAATGACCATCGGCGCACATGTCTAGTACCTACCTAAAGGTCAACGCCACGCCGCGCCGCATTGAACGCAAGTTGCGTTGCTTCAATTTTATGTATGTTTTATCATTTTGCACGTCAAAGTGTTTGCTAAATGAGTGACCCATCTTATCTAATTGCTAACTAAGTTGCTATCGCAAAGTAAAAAATCTAAGTTCAAATTTTTATCTAGGAAGTGCTAAGGTTTAGTTTAAGCCCTAGGTTACCTAATTTTTAGCTGTGAAAACAGCTGTAGCCTACTTCACTTCACCGAATGTTATTTTATTCATTTGCTGTGCAAAGTGCTAAGACTTTTTTCAAGTCCTAGGTTACCTATATTTTGGCAATCGTATGCTTGTAACCTACTTCACTTTCGGTTGCAGTCAGCTGGGTTTAATAACGATAATTGTCATTTTTCATCATTAATTGCTATTTTGTCCATAAAACTTAACTTAAAATAATCTTTTTTTTATTTTCGTCTTTCGTTCTCGAACGTTCGGTATAACCCGACTAAATACTTAATACACATTCCAGGTTCGGTTGTCGACTTGTTAGCCGACCTCTTCGATTCCGCCGACTTATAGTAAACTGCGAGTTGGACTTTGACGCCGAGTCGAGTCACGGTAGTACGCGAAAACCATCGCGGGCCGATTGCAACATTGCCGCTTCGCAGTACTTTGCGGCATTTACGGTTTGATACCTTTATTACTTTATTTGTTTTTTGATTCTTTTGTATTTTCATTGTTTGCTCCTACGTTGTCCATCAACATTAATAATGACCGATACCGAGAAGCCTAAGTCGGAGAAAGATAGTAATAGCAATCTAAAGGACCTTATACAACAAAGAGGTACTATTAAGGCTAGAGTTACAGTGTTTCAAAAATATGTAAACAATTTAAGTAAACTTAGTTCAAAGGAACTTGATAGTATTATTATCGGTGAATTACAATTGAAATTAACTAGAATCCAGGAATTGTTAATTGTTTTTGATGAAATTCAAACCAAAATAGAATGTTCAGTGTCAGATATTATTCTCAAATTGAGGAACGTGATTCAATTGAGACAACTTTTTGTAAAATTATTTCTATTGCTCAAAACTTTATCGAAACCTTTGATAAGTCTCAAAATCGTACTTCTCCAAATAATAGTCAAGCATCCTGTCATGGTTCAGCCTCATGTGGCAACCATCACCAATTAAATGTAAGGTTGCCAACGATAAATTTACCGCTATTTGACGGTAATCATTTAAAATGGTTGGAGTTCCGAGACACATTTGAGTCTCTCATCCACAGTAATGAGTCGCTGCCTGCAATAAGTAGATTTCATTATCTTCGTAATTCGTTGGAAGGTGGAGCCGCTGTGGTGATTAAATCAATCAGTTTTACGTCGTCTAACTATGAAGTTGCTTGGTCAACACTATGCGAACGTTTTAACAATAAAAGAATTCTTATAAATAACCATACAAAAGCATTATTTAGTTTTGAAGCGATTTCTAAAGAGTCATATAAGTCTATACGTTACATGATTGATTATTATTCGAAAAATTTACGTGCCTTGGAGGATTTGGGTGAACCCGTTCAGTATTGGTACACCATGATTATCTATATTATGGCATCAAGATTGGATGGCGCCACTAGTCGCAAGTGGGAAGAACATAGAAATACTTTTGAATCGTCACCTAAACTTGCAGATTTTTTCGAATTCCTTCGGGGTCGTGCCGATGTTTTGGAAACAATTCAATATAGTCGTTTTGATTCTAGTAAACCCGAAAAAAATATAGTTAAAGAAGTTAATAAATTCACCAAGACTTTTGTTAACACAAATAATGATTCCAAATTTAAACCCTGCATTGTTTGTAAACAAATTCATTTGCTTCACGTGTGTGATAAATTTAAAACCATGTCGTTAAGTGATAAAATTTCTTTAGTAAATAAAAATCAATTGTGTCATAATTGCCTTGTTCTGGGCATCATCTATCGCAGTGTCGTTTGGGTCCTTGTAAAATTTGTAAAAAAAGGCATAATTCCTTATTGCATAAAAAATCTGATGATGATAAAAATAATAGTTCCACGTCTAGTATGCCAGTAGAAACAAATGATCAGTCTCCATCGTCCAGTGTTGCTCTGTCTGCTGTGGTTCCTAATCAAGTCTTATTGTGTACTGCTGAAGTTGTCTTAGTAGACGTCAATAATAATAAATCTTTTCCTGCTAAGGCTTTACTTGATAGCGGCAGCCAATCTTCTTTTTTGACTGAAAAAATGCAACAAACCATGAATATTTTGTGTTCTCGGACCAACCCAATTTCTGTATGTGGTGTCAATCATACTGTAACAAAAACAGTCAAAGTTTGTGACTTACAAGTCAAATCTCGAATAAATAATTTCTCTATTAATGTTAGCTGTTTGGTAATTCCACAAATAACTAGTAATGTACCAAACGTTGCAGTTGATGTATCTAAATTAAATCTCCCTTCTAATATCAAATTGGCAGATACAACTTTCTTCAAAAGTTCTGAAATTCAAATCCTTTTGGGAGCTGATGTTTTCTGGGATGTTATTATGTCCAATCAAATTAAGTTGAGTTCGAATCAACCTACTTTACAAGAATCCAAGTTTGGTTGGCTTGTGGGTGGTCCAATAGGTGCAAAATCTAATTCAAATAATTCTAAAGTTAATTGCAACTTCTCTCAAGAGATAAAAGACTCTCTTGCTAAATTTTGGGAAGTTGAAGAGCTCCCACAGTCAGTAAAATTGTTATCCAAAGAAGAAGAGGAGTGTGAGGCTCACTTCGTCGAAAATCATAAACGTCTTCCAGATGGAAGATTTTGTGTCAAAATTCCATTTCGTGAAAATCCAGAAGAGTCGCTTGGTGAATCATACCATGTCGCTCGAAAACGTTTCTTTAATTTAGAAAAACGTCTAATTAAATCAAACATTCAGTTGGATTATTCAGAGTTTTTGCAAGAATATGAACAATTGGGGCACTTGTCAGAGGTGTCTCGTCCGTCGTTTGGGTACTACATTCCTCATCATGCAGTCCTGCGTTCACAAAGTGAAACGACAAAATTAAGGGTCGTCTTTAATGCTTCGTTTAAGACCTCGACTGGCAAATCGTTAAATGAGTTAATGTTAGTAGGTCCGACAATACAAGATGATTTGTTTTCAATTCTTTTGCGATTTCGTCAAAACATCTACGTCGTTACTGGCGATATAACAAAAATGTATAGGCAAATTTTCCTCGATGAATCGCAACGTCACTTGCAATTAATTCTTTGGCGTAATAATGAGACAGAAGCTTTGAAAATTCTCCAGTTAAACACCGTGAGTTACGGAACGGCATGTGCTCCTTTCTTAAGTACACGTTGTCTAATAGAATTAGCTAATGAGTGTCAGGATGAAACCATTGCTAATGTCATTCGCAAAGATTTTTATGTTGATGACCTCATAACTGGGGCGAACTCCGTAGATGAACTAAAATCAATAGTAAAAGGTGTTATAAATAAATTAAATGAAGGTTGCTTTCCATTGCGTAAATTTCGTTCTAACGTGTCAGAAGTGTTTAATGATCTTCCTATAGAAACTCAAACACAAGATTTCTCTAAAGATTCTAATGTTCTGGGCTTGAAATGGTCGCCCACTAACGATGTTTTAGAAATTTCTACTCAACATGAAACGGTGACCAAATTTACAAAACGAAGTATTTTGTCCAAGTCAAGTAAGCTTTTTGACCCACTCGGTTTGTTGTCTGCATGTACAATTACACCTAAACTTATACTACAAGAATTGTGGTCCTTAAAGTCTGGTTGGGATGACCCAATTCCTAATGAAATTAAAGTTCAGTGGGAATCGTTTTATAACAATCTCACCTATTTGTCAAATATTCAAATTCCTAGATGTGTCTTGTCTAATAATTCATTGAATGTCGAAATTCATTGTTTTACAGACGCCTCTCAGAAGGCTTACGCTGCATGTATTTATATAAAATCTAACGAGGAAATTAAACTCTTATGTGCGAAGTCGAAAGTAGCACCTTTAAAGCCTGAAATGACTGTTCCAAGATTAGAATTATTGGGCGCTCTGCTCGGTGCTCGATTGTATTCCAAAGTAATTAATTCATCTAGAATAACGATATCTAGATCTGTGTTTTGGTCTGATTCGACCATCGTCTTGGGTTGGGTTAAAAGTGAACCAAAAATCCTTAAAACTTTTATTTGTAACAGAGTTCAGGAGATACGTGACTTAACAGATTCATCGGCATGGCGTCATGTTCCCACCGATGCAAATCCGGCAGACTTAGCTTCTCGGGGCGTTTCACCGCGCCAGCTTCATGGTAGTCTTCTGTGGTGGCAGGGTCCTCCTTTCCTTGCGAAGTCGGAAGAATGCTGGCCAGCTTCTAGACCGTCACGTGTCGAGTTACCTGAAACCAAATTAAGTCTTAAATTACAACGTCTAGAAAACATTGTCCCATTTGAAAAATATTCAAACTTCAACAAATTACAAAGAGTTATGGCATATGCGCTACGTTTCATAAATAATTCTAAAAACAAAGTAAACAAACTTACCCGCGTACTTACCGCTGATGAATTGCAGCAATCGTTGATAGTTTTAGTGAAGCAATCGCAAAATGATACCTTTCCAGATGATATACATTCCTTATCAACATTAAAATCAATTAAGTCAAAATCGAATATTTTATCTTTGAACCCTTTTCTTGATGAAAATAATATATTACGCGTAGGAGGTCGCATTCAGAATGCGTCTCATTGCTCCTTTAATAAAATTCATCCTATGTTAATTGATTCAAAGCATAATTTCTGCAAACTTTTATTTGAAAGAGAACACCTGCGACTTCTTCACTGCGGTCCACAGCAATTATTAAGTTCGGTACGCGAACAATTTTGGCCTATTGGGGGCAGAGCCCTGAGTTCATCAACTGTTTTTAAATGTATCAAATGTAAAAGGTTTAAGGGCCAAACGTTTCAACCTCTGATGGGGAATTTACCTCATCCACGTGTTAATCCAGCTCCAGCTTTCGAGACTTGCGGAACCGACTACGCTGGACCATTTCTAATATCTAGTCGCAAGGGTCGTGGCTCACGCACTAGTAAATGTTATCTTTGTATTTTCGTTTGTCTCTGCACCAAGGCAGTTCATTTAGAACTTGTCAGCGACCTCAGTACCAACGCTTTTATCTTATGCCTACGAAGGTTTATTGCTCGTCGTGGCAAACCTCGAACCATTTATTGTGATAACGGAAAAAACTTCGTAGGAGCAAACAACGAGTTGGCCAGATTGGTCAAAAAGTGCAACCAGTCGATAGGCACTTTCGCTTCAAATGAAGGTATCAACTTCAAATTTAGTCCTGCATACTCGCCTAACTTCGGTGGAATCTGGGAGGCGGGCGTAAAATCCGCGAAGTTCCACTTAAAACGAATCGCTGGTAGTACTAGTTTAACTTTTGAGGAATTGTCCACATTATTCGCTCAGATCGAAGCAATTTTAAATTCGCGTCCGTTAACATGTATGTCTTCTGATCCATCTGATCTATCACCGCTCACTCCTGGGCATTTTTTAATTGGTCGACCTTTGACGGCTTTGCCTGCTCCCGTATCCGAACCAGTCAAGACGAACCGTTACCGCCTACTGGAAAGCTTGCGACACCAATTCTGGAGAAGGTGGACACAAGAGGTGCTCTCTGCTATGCAACACCGTGTGAAATGGCGCACCAAGGGGCAAAACGTTAACGTCGGAGACCTCGTGCTGGTGAAGGACGATCAGTTGCCTCCACTACAGTGGCTGTTGGGCAGGATCAGCAAACTCTACCCTGGTGAAGATGGTGTTACCAGAGTCGTCGACGTCACTACGAAGAAAGGTCTTCTAAGAAGAGCAATATCCAAATTGTGTCCCATGATTGTAGAATCCCATGAGCCTCTTGAAAGTTGTCCTTTCAAGGGGGGGGAGGATGTTAACTAAACGTTAAAATAGCATCCCCGCAGCAGCAAACGGAACGCAAGCTGTGCGGGGCGAGGGGCGAGGGGTGCGCACGAGCGCCCCCTCCGACCAAAAGATTGATTCCAAGATGGCGTTTTTTATCTCATACTAGCACGCGTGCTTTTATACTTCAAAAAGTGAGAAACATACATTAATATAGGAGTCCGAAACAAATTATTAAACAAATTAAGGAAGAGAAGAAAGCCGAGTGTTTTCAGCACATTTTCAGGTAATATTCTCAACATATGTTTAACCACCTAATGCCCGTGGTTCTACCACTGTAGGGCGACGCAGTAGGACCATGGGCAACAAAGGGTCACAAATCTGTGTGTGGTATCTACCTACCAGTTGGAATGACGAGACATCGCTGTTTGACGTCGCCAGTCGGCCGCACAGCAGGACCTGCGGTTTGATCAAGATTAATATCTAGGTAATAGGTACAGGTGAATTCGCCAGATCTTAAAAAAAAAACCGGATCAAAATTCCATTCGTTTGGGGGCTACGATGCCTCAACTCAACAGACAATCACAGTAACTGTCACAATCTTTTACCCAACATATCAACAACTTACAGCAGATAAGTAGTAGGTACTGTATGCGCAAAAATAACTAGGCGGCTCGGAAGTTTAGTGCAAGTGATATTTCGCGCAGGCAGGGTACATTACATATCGACTTCCATAATTCCGAGACTTCAGAGTGCTTCCCCCCGCGAACGCCTGTATTCGTCTACTGCGCAGCGTTCCGCGCGAAGTTCAGAGCCGCCCGCCGAGTTATTTTTACACGACTGCCCAAAGCAAATAGAGTGTTTATGTGTTCAGGGTTCATGTATGTTTGTGGGTATGTGAGTTTCTTTATTCCACCATAAATTCTAAATGCCTGAATTGATTTGGATAAATGGGGTATCGTTAGAATCCTTACAGTATCCCGAGTGACACTGGCTATATTTTTTTTAGAAAAATTCAATATGGCGACTGTACGACGCCATTTTAAAATTTGAAAAAAAAATGTTTTCTTCTATTATTACAATATGGGCATCAAATGAAAGGCCTTGATGAGCACATTCCAAAACTATATAATATGTCACTAAAATGTGTGAAATAAAAATAAATAAATTTAAAAAATATTAAAAACACGACTGCCCTGCCAAAAACGAACTAAAAAGTTAAACAACAAGTGTCATTGCAGTCGGGGGACCTCTTTCATCAAAAATTGTTCTATAATAAGGTCCCCCGACTGCAATGACACTTGTTGTTTAACTTTTTAGTTCGTTTTTGGCAGGGCAGTCGTGTATTTAATATTTTTTAATTTTTTTTTCACATTCTACTTATAACTAAAAGTGATATTTCGCGCAGGGTAATGTAGAGTTCAATAGTTCCGAGAGCACCGTGTCCCCGCGCACGCCTGTATTCGTCTACTGCGCAGCGTTCCGCACGAAGTTCAGAGCCGCCAAGTTATTATGCGCATACTGTACAGCAGGGGTCTCAAACAGATTTTTCAAAAGGGCCATATTTAAGGTGGTACCCTGAGCGAAAGTGGCGCCGCGGTAAATTTTATTTAATATTATAATTCTAATACACAATTTGAATAATGTTTATCGTGGAGATTTTAGGGCCTACAGTCTAGTATTTTTAGACGGTATCGTTACATTCCCTAGTAGTCACTGCTAGAAGTAGATAGAAAAACTGCTAAAAGTGGCCGTTTTTGACACATTTGCTATCTACTTCTACGAATGACTACGAGGGCATGTAGTGATACCTTCTAAAAATACTAGACCATGGGCCCTAAAATCTCCACGATAAACATTTTTTTTTTTCTATTAATAACTTATTAAATAAAAACCTCTGAGGGCGCCACTTTCGGTCATACAACCGCCTTAAGTTAAGAGCGTGATAGCGGGCCAGACTCAAAATTAAAAACTCAAACACATACTAAATTAAAATCTTGTATTTCATACAAATGTAATAAAAAGGAGTTATCTTGAGATTGAGGATCCAGATACCTGAGGTCTCATATTTTATTATCTTACAATAAGTAGTGGCATCGAATGCCGTCTAAAATCCTCACTGGATAGATTCTGGTCGCGGGCGGGACGTATTGAGTTAGCTTGCGGGCCGGATGTGGCCCGCAGGCCGTAACTTTGACACCCCTGTTGTACAGCATGTTTGTGCTCATTAAAACGGTCTCAATGAATACCTAGCTCTAATGATCGAGGCTCCATGCTGAAAAATGTAATTTTAGAGGATTTCGTCTAACAAGATTTTGTATTGCAATTCTTACTTACTAAGGAAACCACTAGCTGTTTGCTGCCCATTGAGACTGTCGACGACTGATGGCTGCTAACTTACCTGCCAGTTAATGGCAGTCGTTACTTTAGTTTAATTGGCGCGCAATCTTTAGCAACTCGTTAGTTTTATTGTGCTACAACTAGGTACCTATTACGATTTATTTGATTAAGAAACTGTTTCAAAGGTTCTGGATAGCACCTACCTACTTATATTTTGGTTCAAATTAAAAAAGGAACAGTTTTTTCATGCATTTGGAGTTTTTCAAAAAAACAAAATGTTTTTAATAGCTCTTTACTTCGTTGCTATTAGATATGAGCGCCGCGCCGGCGCGCCGCCGCCGCCGCCAATTCTACCGCGCCGCCGCCGCCGCGAAAAGGCAACGGCGCGCCGAGCGAGAGAAAAGATTTAATGAATCAGTATGAACGAGCTCGTTTTCATGGTAGGATAGGATGCGTTACACGTTTGCATCAAAATGGCCACGTCTTCATTGTCGTCGTTATTAGAAGAACAAATTCTGAACGTTTTTAAAACAAAACTGAATTTTAATTTCTGTGACGGGTCTGGGTGTTACTATGTATAATAAGTATATATTTAAAGAGTATATAAGTAGTATATCAGTTGTCTAGCACCCATATTACAAGCTTTGCTTAGTTTGGGGCTAGATGGCGCTGTGTGAAATTGTCCAAATTAAAAAAAAAAATAAAAAATTACCTTTTCTTCTCTTTCATAATTAAAGTCTAATAAACACAGTAACTGTTGGAACTATTACTTGGCGTTCATGGACTATGAGAAAGCCTTTGATTCGATAGAGACCTGGGTGGTACTGCAGACTCCCCAGAGGTGCAAAGTGGACTACTACAGGTATATCGAGGTGTTGAGGTACTTACACGAAAATGCCACCATGTCGGTCCGAGTACAGAACCAGAACATAAACCCCATCCAACTGCAGCGAGGTGTGAGACAGGGAGACGTTATTTCTCCGAAATTGTTCACAGCTGCGTTGGAGGTCATCTTTAAGTTTTTGGACTGGAAAGGACTCCGTATCAACATTAATGGCCAGTACCTAACACACCGTCGTTTTGCCGATGATATAGTTCTTATGGCTGAGAGTGCTGAGACCTGAGACCATGAAAGACCTGAACACAATGTTTGAAGATCTCCGTAGTGCCTCCCAAAGAGTGAATCTTAGAATGGACATGGATAAGACGAAAATCATGTCGAATGCCCATGTAGTTAATGTTGGGAACATTTTTTTAAGATAGATAGGCAAGCGCTTGCCTTCTATTACGCTTGATGGTAAGCGATGATGCGATTCACTATGAAACGCGCTTGCCTACAAGATACCTATTCACTCGCGGCTTGACCAATAACCTTCAACTGCGTCTATGCTCGAGGCTTTTTAGCTTACTACAAAAAAGATTATCGTTGCTGGTGATCTTCCTGGCCGCTCCTCCTCCTCCATCCTCCGCTTAATGGATTCAAGCGTCTGGAGCCGGTATTTGGCGAAGCCATCCCAAAGTTGTTTACCAACTATACTCGAAGTTGTCGACCATTACGTATACTAGGACAGACAGTCCAGTTAGGTTAGTCCAACTTCGAGAAAGAGATCTCTCGTCAAATCTAACTGGGAATACTGGGATAGGCAGCATTCGGAAAGCTTTAAAAAATCTTCGCGTCCAACTTACCTCAGTGCCTAAAGATAAAAGTTTATGTCCAGTGTGTGTTGCCAGTGATGCCTTACAGCAGTGAAAAGTAGTCGCTAACAATGGGTCTCATAAGAAGGCTCAAGGTAACCCATTGTGCATTGGAGAGAGCCATGCTAGGCATTTCCCTACGTGATCGAATTAGAAAGGAGATACGTAGGAGAACTAAAGTAACCGATATCGCTCGAAGGACTGCTTGGCTGAAGTGGCAGTTGGGCGGGACGCATAGTGAGGAAAATCGTAGGAAATCGTTGGGGTTAGGCGGTTCTGGAATGGCGACCGTGCACCGGACTCGGCTCCGTGGGTAGGCCCCCGACAAGGTGGACCGATGATCTGGTGAAGGTTGCGGGAACCCGCTGGATGCGTACCAAGCAGAACCGATCGTCGTGGAGATCCTTGGGGCGGCACTGCTGGGTATAAACCCAGCAGTGGATGTCGTGCGGCTGATATGATGTCTTCTTCTTTTTCAGCCTTAAGTCACCCACTGCTGAGTGTAGGCCTCCTCGAATGCACGCCATCCCGTTCGTTCTTGTCCTTTTCTCATCCAGTTTTTCCCCGCTACCTCGGTGATGTCGTCTGACCATCTGGATTTTTCGCGGCCAACGCTTCTGGTACCGGTCCTTAGTCTCCACTCCAGCACTTTTCTGCTCCACTGGTCATCGGTTCTGCGACATATGTGACCAGTCCATCGCCACTTCCTTTTTGCAATGATGCGCCCCACGTCAGTTAGTTTAGTGCGACTCCGGATTACCGTGTTTCTAACTTTGTCGCGTAGAGTGATACCCAACATGGCGCGCTCCATCTTCCTTTGGACTACCTCCAGCTTGTGGATATTTTATTGTGTAAGGGTCCAAGTTTCTACCCCGTAGACCATGACAGGCTGAACGCATTGCTCGTACACCCTTAGTTTCAGAGAAAGGGGGACTTCCTTGCACTTGAAAATTTCAGGCAGCTTACGAAACGCGCCCCAACTGAGTCCGATACGGCGTTGTACTTCTTTAGCCTGCCCGTTATTCCCAAGCGTTACCAGTTGCCCCAAGTAGACGATGATGATGATATGATGTACGTTTTTTAAATTCTAATAAAAGCAAGTATTTCTGATCGATAAACTATTTCTTTTTATTATTTCCTGTCAATAAATAAAAAAAATCATTTAGAGGTCACGCCGCCGAGTCCGTTACGCCAGCAAGAAAGTAGCTTCTAGAGGGAAGCGAGTTTGATGAATAATTTGTGCGCAATTCGGTGTAAATGTGCGCCAAATAAAAAATTTGTGGGCCTTATAGTTTTGGAGTAAAACGGGAAAAACGAATTCTGCTGGGGTAACGGTACTCCAGCAAGAAGATTCTAAACTAATGATTGGAGAGAAATAAAAGATATACGGGCGGGTAGCTTGATACTAGCAAGAAATGTGCGCGAAATATATAATTTGTGGGCCTTATAGTTTTAGAGATATTTGATTTCCTGCTGGCGTAACGTTTTGCCGGATCCCAGATCTCGGAAACTACTAAATGTGCGATCTTACAGTAAACATATATAAGTAGCCCCTGATTTGTGCTATTTGTGCGGTAGAAAACATTTCAAAAATATTCACAAATTTTGAAGTAATCGGGCATTTTCTGAAAACAGAAAAAAAAATCTAGCGCCTAAACTACCACATAAATAAAGAAACCAAAAACGGTGTTCTATTCTTCTTATTATTTCTCATTACCATAAAAATTTTGAAAACCGCACATTTACACGTTTTTGAATAATACCCACATGAAGGTGAGACCGACCATGTCATAACTTTGACGGTCAGCAGGATAAAAATATCAGAGATTATTTAGATCCTGGCCCAATGAATAATCTGTGCGGTTACTGAAGTACATGCTCTGAAGACTGTCAGTATTCCGATTAACCGACCAAATTCGATAGACCACAAAAAAGCGACGCGTTCATACATATTGATGACCTTCTTTAATGTGTCGTATTATGCAGAAAAATTGTTTGTACAGTCGCGTTCATAACTTCTTATTGGCAAATGTGGGTAAATAGTGTTTTAACATATAAATAGTTTGAGCCTGTATTTATAACAATACAATGTGGCGTTGATCAACAGATCAACGTAATAAATGTAACAACATTACACCCAGATTATATATTTTGCGGACGGCACTCTTCGAACACGTGACTGTGAAACCAGCTAAATTTCTTAAGTTACTAGAAGATCTGTTTACTTCTTAGTGAAATATACCAGAATCATTGTTGTCTAAACATCAATAGCATAGCTGTTTTTATTTTCAATAACTGAAAACAACTACCTATCTGTCTTATGTAGGTATGTGTTTATAACTTCATTCGAACCGGAAAGAAGCACTAAAATCAGTTAATCGGGCACTTCACTCGCGTATTATTATTAAGGTAGGTATTTAGTTTTGGTGTAACAAGTAGGTATTTGTAATAATATTTTATTGAAGTGTAATACCTAAGTACTTACTTAAAATGCAATAAATTTTACAACAGAAGTGAGTGACCAACTTCATAGCGCTTGTGCTATAAAACGACGTTTTTTAATCTGTAACATTTTCTATTTTCCATAGAGACCACTGACGTCCATTATACAACTTGTATAATGGACGTCAGAGGCTAGTACGAGTTGTTTTTCACCTCACTTTACGAATAGTATCGAGTGAAAGAGAGGAAATCATGCGAGTGTGTCGTATATGGATACATACTATATATAAAGCGTGCACCAATGTAATTAATTAGTAATAAAGTACTGTAACGGACAACGGTCGTTTCTCTCCCGATATGGCGACCCTGCCGGCCAAGACAATGTAAACACGTGCGTTGTGCAAGCGCCCGGCGCGCTGCGCCGTGGCCGCTGTAGATGGCTGCGATGTAAGCCATCACAATCAATAAAGACATTTTAAATTAATAAAAGTGAACTAATACAAAAAAAAAGTTAAAATAAATTTCAAAATCATAAAAAGTATCTACGAAGACTACGTGTGTCGCGTACTAGGACTTACCTAAATGATGAAGATGTAGAGTGCAGTAGAAATCAGCATTATGAAATAGCTTAATAAAAATGGATTCAAGTATGCAGCCGGGAGATGTCCGTTGTCCTGGAGGTGGACGATACGAAAGTAATAACGGAGACGTTCCAGGATAACCAAAGCAAAAGTCGAGTATGAAGAAAAAGCAAAAAAATAAACAATCAAGTGCGTGAGTAAATTCTCTGGAAAACAAACTTTAAAGTGAATTTGTGAATTTGTGTTCGGGGAAGTGTAAAAGTGACTTTACCAAAATCTTTATCAACTTAGTTAGATGATCATTTGTACGTTCTCATAATATTTCAATCAATGACTTTTATTTTATTTTTTATTTGTGTAGGCGCTTTTGAGTAATAATTACATAATTTAAAACGTACTTAATAATAGTAAAAAAACGCAATAATAAGATCGAGGAAGATGAACTAGGTATTGTATTGTAAAAGTAGGTAAGATGATAGTCTACTTATAATGTTTATGTTAATTCTGTTTCCAATTTCAGTGCGTAATTTTAAGTCATGATAATGAATTACTCGTACTTTATCATTTTTAATTTTTTAGAGATACCTACTAATTTATTTAATGTGTCTTATAATAATTGTAAAATATGAGCTGATATATTTTTTAGCTTCTTTGAAATTCATCGAACAAAATATGATTTATGATAAATCTTAAAAAAAAAATTAGGTCAATAGTTAGAAGATTCGTTGCCCTCTCTAATTATGAAATTCGCAACAATAAAGTATTGTTATTATACAATATACTTTTAATAACAATAAAGAATACACCTTTTGTTTATCTGCACGAAGTCATGCGACAATTGTTTTAATTTGATAAGGCATTGTTCTTCTGAGAAGAAAATGAATTGATTTTGCAAACCAATGCATCCCACTTTGCATTAGGAAGTGTGTGTCAATGAATATTTTTTTTTCAATGTGATGAATGGAAATCGTTACGTAAAGAGTTATGCTATGCTTAGCAACAGTTCTCGAAATATTCTTGAAACATGGGGTGGCCAACCCATAGTTTCAGAAATATTAAGAAAACCAAGCGATTTTTAAAAGGAAAAAGTGAGACTAAATATAATTATGAGATGAATAAGTAATGGAATAAATGACATGAATTTTTTTATACAAATAATAATGCTTATGAATGATAAGTGGTAACGTTATTGAGATAATGTTTAATATAAAGTATAAAATAAACAACGTTAGACCCGAGCGGATTTCGTTGATTTATTTATACTATGTAATGTAAGCGATAATAAAGATATACAATGTGAAATGTATTGTATAAAACTGGGATATATTTTGAATACCAGCAGATAATTTTGTTTAATGAAACGAATGGAGTACGTATACTAATTATTAACTTATTTTTTTTTTAATACCAGAAGATATGTTTTGTAGTAAATATGATGAAACAAATAGAGTAAAGTGATAATAACTGGGATATATTTTTAACCAGACTAAAAGTTGATAAATAGATAAAAAGATTTTTCAGATAAAAAATCTTAATTTTTTTCTTACAAATATTTGTGTAAGAAATTAGATAGTTAATACGTAAGTTATTTTTTTGAGAAAAAAGATTTTAAGATCATTATTTTTACTGTCATTTTTGTCTTAAATTTTTAAGTATGTTTTATAGTAGAAATATGTTTAACTACAGATACCTGTTTGTTTACTACTTACATTTTTGGACAAAAGTAAACTCTATAAGAATAAATAATAATATAGTTCTGTAGTACCTACTAGTTAATAATGTGTTTGTAGCAAGTTAGTATTTTTTTACCTGTTGTTAAGAAAAATGCACATTTATTGTTATTTTCTTTTTTTTGTCATCTATAGATTGAACTTTTTTTTTCTGTTTTTTTTATTACCCCGGTGGTGTCGTATATGGATACATACTATATATAAAGCGTGCACCAATGTAATTAATTAGTAATAAAGTGCGCACAACTTGGACGGTCGTTTCACTGGGCGTCTCCCTCTCGATAAGTGAGTGAACGAGTGAAACAATGAAAACGATAGTTAACTATTCGCAAAGTGAAGTGAGAACAAAAACCAACTCGTGCTAGGCCCTCTGTGAAGAGACCTACATCCATGTAGAAGTTGCATGCAAGGGATCACTGTCTATTGTCAATTTAATTAATCGCATTGTAGATACATTAAGTACCTAGTTAGGTATGACAAAAAGAAACGAAATAAAATTACAAAACATTCTTTATTTTTTTGCTAAAATAATGTTAAAATTCTTTCAATTCAAGTAAAAATGAAATGAAACAGAAATAACTTCATTCTATATTTAAATAAAAGCATCATTCAAATCACTTTTTCACTTAAATGTACGTAGACGTGACGTGTACAAATCTGTTCGACAACAAAGTTAAGGAGGTCATTAATATGTATGAACGCGTCGCTTTTTTGTGGTCTATCGAATTTGGTCGGTTAACCGGAATACTTACAGTTGTTTTGGATTTTAATTGATATTTCCTTTAATACGAAGAATTTGAAGCTGAAATTTTCAGAGCATGTACTTCAGTAACCGCACAGATTATTCATTGGGCCAGGATCTAAATAATCTCTGATATTTTTATCCTGCTGACTGTCAAAGTCATGACATGGTGAGTCTCACCTTCATGTGGGTATTATTCAAAAACGTGTAAATGTGCGGTTATCAAAATTTTTATGGTAATGCAAAATAATAAGAAGAATAGAACACCGTTTTTGGTTTCTTTATTTATGTGGTAGTTTAGGCGCTAGATTTTTTTTTCTGTTTTCAGAAAATACCCGATTACTTCAAAATTTGTGAATATTTTTGAAATGTTTTCTACCGCACAAATAGCACAAATCAGGGGCTACTTATATATGTTTACTGTAAGATCGCACATTTAGTAGTTTCCGAGATCTGGGATCCGGCAAAACGTTACGCCAGCAGGAAATCAAATATATCCAAAACTATAAGGCCCACAAATTATATATTTGGCGCACATTTCTTGCTAGTATCAAGCTACCCGCCCATATATCTTTTATTTCTCTGCGATCATTAGTTTAGAATCTTCTTGCTGGAGTACCGTTACCCCAGCAGAATTCGTTTTTCCCGTTTTATTCCAAAACTATAAGGCCCACAAATTTTTTATTTGGCGCACATTTACACCGAATTGCGCACAAATTATTCATCAAACTCGCTTCCCTCTAGAAGCTACTTTCTTGCTGGCGTAACGGACTCCACGCCGCCGACCCAAAAAAGTCGGCGCGCCGCCGCCGGCCTTTTACCCATCGGCGCTCATATCTAGTTGCTATCTAAGTGGAATATAATGTAACATTAGTTACATTAGTCAAAAAGTAGTTTCATTGTTTTGAATTTTTAAACCCTCCCCCGCCCACCCGACGCTAAAAGAGGGGTGTTATAAATTTGACGTGAGTGTGTGTGTATCTGTCTGAGGCAACGTAGACTTGTATTATTATCTATTCTGTGACGTAGCTCCCAAACTAATGGACCGATTATGATGCGGTTTTTAATCATACAAAATAAGTAAGTAGATACCTACTATAATAATTACCTAGGTAGGGTAGGTAAACAAATTCACTTATTTTCCACACAAAAATTATATTTATATTTATTGAATTAAATGCAACAAGTACAAACTTTATTACCTAGCAGGAGGTATGAAAATTCAAGTCATAGTTGGTAAATTCTTAAAGTTGATGAATCGTTTTTTGACTTTGCCGTCAATTCCTGGATAAACACTACGCAGGGCCTTTTTGGATAGAATGAATGCTCTTCTAGCAGCAATGCTGGGCGAGGGCGGGCGGAGATCCACTCCTGATGTTATGAAAATTACTGAAAAAAAAATTATAAGGAAATTATCAACAGTCAATAAATCAATGCGTGCGTAAACGGCACGCGGGGTCAAATTTTCTCTATAAATTTTAAACTAAAAAAAACCGGTCAAGAGCGGGTAGGGTAGGAGAGCGAGCGAGAGGGTTCCGTACCATCATAATTGTACCATTAAACCACACTGCGGAGTAGAATAATAAAATTAGTATTGCAGTTTTAGGTCCGCGCCATCTCTTGACCGATAGTTGAACTAATGTTAACTTTTTTAGAAATTTGTTAATTTCTAAAAAAGTGTGCTATATTGAGATATCGTTTTATTTTTCCTGTAATCTTTATATAAACTGCTATCACATAGAATTATTTCAGATTTTTCTCTTTGCAAACTTCGGAGATACGGGGGGGAACGGTAATTTTTTTTTACATTTTTCATTATAAATCGAAAACTAAAGAAAAAATGATTGAAAACGTTCAAACGACGCTCGTTCACATGATACAAGTCCCACTTCAAATTTTTAAAACCCTTTTCAGTCCCTGTTGTAAAAAGAGATTTTTTTTTTATTTATTTCTTATTTGCAAAATAGTTGGGAAAATGTCATCTCAAACTATTCTAAATTTCAAGTTGATACCATTAGTAGTTCTCGAGATATCCAGCTGTGACATACAGACAGACAGACTGAGTCACACCATAAAGGTTCCTTTTTTACCATTTTGGTACGGAACCCTAACAAGCACTTTAAGGTTCAAAATTCATTGGAGATTTTTGACAGTTTTGTATGGCTTGATGTGCTGCTGACCGTACAAGAAATAAATAATTAAATGATATTCAGAAAACTGAACTTACAGCAAATCATTAAAACGTAAAATAAACTTGAAAATGACGCCATCGTTCGATGCGGTTCGAACATTCAATGATGTAAAACGTTGATTGGATAAGCCAATTTCTTCAAAACACTTTTAACTTTGTGCGACAGAAGTGACCAAATGCGATTGGGAATTCGAAAGTGTATAGGATAAAACTTTTATCCTATACAATTTATCATAAAAGTTGTAGATAACTTATACTAAAGCTTTTATTCGGTAGAAGAACATTTTTCCCTATGACGCACTGTTTTGGAGATTAGCGAAAAAACTCAAAAGTGAGAACTTTAAACTTTCATCCTCTCACACCCCACACCTCCTAGACGAGAAGACTTTTTAGTATGTTCACACCCTAAGAACCCTACACAAGTTTCTGTAGAAATCCCTGAGGTACCCGCTCGCGCACTGTACTGTCTCTAAATAAGTGTACAGTTTAGAACTATGTCATTCTAAGAGCGATACCTTTTTTGGACAGAAATCAATGACAACTAAGGTTCACTGGTAGAGAATGCCTAAGGCATTAAGTCCGCCTATGTACAATGTGCATAAAGAATTAAATAAAATAATAAATAAATAATAACTACAGCAAAGTTCTAAATTGTAGGTATACTATACATATTTTTAGACGTGCGTGACTGTACATCCCCTTTTGAGGCTATTGTACTTAATTAGCCCACCGAAAGTGGCGCCCTCAGAGGTTTTCATTTAACAAGTTTTTAATAGAAAAGGATGTCAATAAAACTTTAGGGCCCATAGTATTTTTAGAAAGTATCACTACTCCCTCGATTTATTCGTAGAAGTAGATAGCAAATGTGTCAAAAACGGACACTTTTTTTAGCAGTTTTGATATCTATTTCTAGCAGTGACGAGGGAATGTAATTATACCATTTAAAAAAATACTCTATGAACCCCAAAAATTCCACATAAAGTTTTATTAAAATTGTGTATTAGAATTCACAATATCAAATTAAATTCACCAAGGCGCCACTCTCGGTCAGGCAACCACCTTAACAGTGTGGTGTGTTTTACAAAAAAAAAAAATATAAACAATGACGACGGAAAATCATTAGCGGCGTAAGGGGGGGGGGGGGGGGGGGGGCGGGGGCGGCGGTCCGCGCCGGGTACCAAGCACCAAGGGGTGACAACGTGCGTTGTGACAACTCACTCGCGGTCTGGCGCATCTCATCTGCCCAGTGTGCGTCCCGTGGCTTTGCTCGAGTCAGGGACGGCCTTCTAGTCGCGGTAGGCGCGGCATCTAGTCCCACTAGGTCATGTCCTCATTAGGTCATGCAATTTTTGTTCATACACATTATTGTTCATACATTTTTTAATGTTACATACATGTTTTTAATTTCTTCTTGGTTTTCTTTTGATTCATTCTAACAAAATGACAACATGACCTAGTGAAGACATGATCTAATGAGGACATGACCTAGTGGGACTAGATGGGGCGCGGGCGGTGTGACCGCACTGGGCGCCCTATTGTGTGAAAAGCCCCGGGAAAGTGTCTTAATAAATTAATCATAAATGCCTTCTCAAAATCTAAAATTTTGCGACTGCTTGACGTGTTAATTTTGCAGAACGTCGTAAAAAAAGCAATTATAGATTGCAGACTGACAATTTTTAGATAATACAATACTGTCCATAAAAGATACCTACAGTCATTCATTAAATAAGACACGACTATACATTTTAATAATTTATTCCTTATTAAACATTTATTTTAAGGCTAGTTTAATTCAGAAAGTCTTTCTTTTGCACTAATAAGTATAAAATTTTAGAAAATAAGTACATTTAAATCACTAAACTTGTTCCGCCAGAATACATATAATCAGAATGCAATATTGTTTAAAAATAATAATAGTAATAACATGGATTTTCACATTACATATACCTAATCAGATAGAATTTGTCACGTGAATAGGTAGAAATGGCCATGCAACAGAGCGAAGGCACAGCATAAAGAATTTCTTACAGTAGGCCGACGGAGACGTCTAGACAGGGCAATCGTGCGGGGCGTGAGGGGGGAGAGGTGAGTCGGACGAGCCCGAGCTGCATACTTCGCCGTTCTATGTAGCTCGGGACACGTCTTCTAGGGCTATCGCGTCTTTACCGTTTTGATTTCCTATTAAATTAATAATTCGATTTCGATGAATCTCGGTTTTTTGTTCTATTTTGACAAGAAAACAGCAACGCAATGTTAAAAATATAAAAAATCCAAGATGGCGGCCAACTTTTTTGTTTGTGGGTCGATTTCGATGAAACTCGGTTTTTGCTACTATTTTGACAAAAAAACAGCAACGCAATGTTTGAAACCGGTTGAAAACCTTTATGTTATAAAACCTTTATTTAATAATGTGTCACCCCTAATTCATTATTTTATTTAATTTCGCAATGCTTTTATGTACCCGGGGGTCGTAAAAGAAATCCACCTTCCAAATTGTAAATTTGTGACAACCCTTCCGTATTTGCGTAAATACCCGACAGGCGGCGGTATCGCCCAACAATAAAGGCGTCGGCCTACTGTAAGGAATAAAATCTTTATGCTGTGGCGAAGGCGAACGGCGGGCGGCGGTCGGTGGCATAACGAATAAATAGGCTTGTTTCCACTAAGAATAAATCGGCTAGCATAGGTTTCTAATGATTAATCTTCGTTCTTAATGTTAAATAGTAACCAAAAAAACACTTTAATAAAATCGGCAAAATTGGCCCTTTAATCACGTGACATTGAACACCAATCAGAGACGCGTGACGTCACGCCTCGCGAAACATTTGTTGTTGCTGTCATTTTTGATAACGACGACGACGACGTTTTCGATCATAAACAAACACGAATGTTTCGCGAGGCGTGACGTCATTCAAGACGCCATGACAGTTTTGGCCTTTTTCGATGTCATTTTGAGTTCAATTCTTAAAACGCAAAATTCATAGGTAAAATTACTTATTATTCTTAAAATAATGTATTTTTGGGGTAAAATAGATACCAAACTTTAATCTTAAACTATTTCCTATTCACTTCTCAAGCTTACGCGCTCACTAGACATGAAATAAAACACTTTTTAACGGATACTAGCGCGGTTTTATTGAATGTACTTTGGTATTTAGTTGGTATTTGGTTTGATTTTTGGATTTTCCCGACGTTTCGGCACCTTTGCAGCTGCCGTGGTCACGGGGGACTGAAGCTACCCGTGAGCCTACCCTCAAGCGATGAATTTTTTTAGACGTTCAGAAATTAAAATTTAACAAAATTTTTAATTATTTTATGTTGATTTATAATTTAATTTTATGAATTATTTAATGCTAAAAAGAGAGAGAATCTACTGAGACTACCACCATTTCATAAACTATCCTACCATACTTGAAGGGTGTCACTGACAAGATTGGAAACATTCTGAAGCGAGCGTCAATCAAAACTTACTTCAAGCCGCCGAAGAAGATCAACCAATTCTTACGACCTGTCAAGTGTAATATCCCCCTTCAAGCTGCAGGCGTCTACAAACTAGATTGTGACTGTGGACTCTCCTACATCGGGCAAACAAAGAGAAGCATAGGGACCCGCGTCAAAGAGCATGTAGCTGACATGAAACATAGGCGCGATAACAAGTCTGCAGTGAGTGAACACGCCTTTGAGGGGCCCAACCATTATATTAGATTTGACAAACCCCAAATCCTTGCTAGGGAACGTAGATTTATCCCTAGAATGCTCCGCGAGGCTATCGAAATAAATAAATATCCTAATTTCAATAGAGATGATGGTTGGAAAATTCCACCAGCTTGGGACCCCATCATTCACAAGCTAAAGCCCCTCACACACACTGTAAGATCTAATGATACGGTTAGTTCCTTTTGCAAATAAATAAATTAATACAAAAGACGGTCGGCTCCCTCTCCAAGTTTTCTTTCGCCATTTCTTTCTTGGAGGGGCCTCCCAATTTTATGAAATGGTGGTAGTCTCAGTAGATTCTCTCTCTTTTTAGCATTAAATAATTCATAAAATTAAATTATAAATCAACATAAAATAATTAAAAATTTTGTTAAATTTTAATTTCTGAACGTCTAAAAAAATTCATCGCTTGAGGGTAGGCTCACGGGTAGCTTCAGTCCCCCGTGACCACGGCAGCTGCAAAGGTGCCGAAACGTCGGGAAAAACCAAAAATCAAACCAAATACCAACTAAATACCAAAGTACATTCAATAAAACCGCGCTAGTATCCGTTAAAAAGTGTTTTATTTCACTTAAACTATTTTCCATGTTTGTCAACTAGCCTATTCTCTCCATTGCGCGTTCGTAACGCATACAGCGGTTGTCATCATACGCCATGTGCCATGTATTATGGGCTCACCAGGCAAGTTGCCTTACGATAAGTTGATGCAAACATACGAGTGAAAGAGAGAAAACGATAGTTTACGGTAAAGTTTTCATCAAGTCATGGTAGGGCCGCGACCTAGGATCGTACGGAGGCGCGGCCTTCCGGCCAAATCTTTACGTGTGGGAGAGGCGCGGCCTCTACAGTTAAAAAAGTCTTGAACGGGTGGTAGGAAAATATAGACGATTCAAAAGTACTTAATAATTAAGTTTATTTGAATAAAGCTATTTTTGACTTTGACTTTGACAGTCTTGAGGATTACAATCCTGTAGGCCGGGCCTGTGCATGTGGGGGGCCCATTAGGAATTCACTTAAACCGCCCCTGTGGTCTAGAGACTAGTGGTTCGCCCACCCGTGTAAGACGCAAGGGTCCCGGGTTCGATTCCCAGGGGTACAATTTGTACGCGGTTTGATTAGTGGTAGGGCTTATTTCAAGTCCGCCTGGCTAGCTACCACCATCTTACCTAAGTCGGACGCCATAACAACAACTTACAAATTGTTGTGTTCCGGCAGTTAGAGGTAAGATAGCGGGATTCTCAGTGGTGAGGATTCTGGGAGTAGAGCGCTTCCACCTTCGGCCTTATCGTCACTTAACATCAGGTGAGGTGAAGGCCAAGCTCTATGCCGTAGTGCATAGAAAAAATAAATCTTGTCGCACCGCAGATCGCTCTGTCTAGAGGCTATTAATGAGCACTTTTTTTGTGAAATAGATTCGCAAGTCGCGCACCCACCAGTGTTTTAGTGAAAGCCCCGAAAAACCTAATGGTCTAGTCTAGCAGCAAAAATATTAAATAATAATCTATGGGAATGAGGTTTCACCATACAGATATAGCCATATTAATGGAGGAATGGAGGAAAAAATGCATGCAATAACTTTTAACAATTAACATAAATTGAATCACATATTGCAGAAAGCATAAGTGTAACAAAATATAAAACAAACAAGTAAATTTAAAAAGGACTTAAGTCTTTCTGTAATATGCGATTTTATAGTACATGAGAACGTTTGTGGCACGCGGGGTTAGAAAACGCCTCAGTGACGTTAGTCATTAGGGTTGCGCGTGCCATCGAAATGAGTCTGAGACTGCCCATAAGGCCTATAAATGCAAGAGAGCGCGCAATATAGCTACACCGTTCGCACATTTTATGACCCGTGTCACGAAATTTCTCATGGACTATAGTCATTAGAATTGTAAATCTCAATATAATATCTGTTGTTTATTATTCAATACAATCATGTTTCCACCGATTTTCTGCTAAGGCTTTCACAGTAAATGATTTATTGCAATTCATACAGTTCCAGTCCGGTTCACATTGGTGTTCGCTCTCAAAATGCTCCCACAATGCGGCACGTTGCAAACTAGCAAATGAGACGTTACATTGCACACACTCAATCGTTAACCAATTACCGATTGCATTTGTACCAGTTTTCTCAAACTTGGAAATATTTAAAGTGAACATAGGTGTCATCGTCTCTTCTAGTTGTAAATCATATGAATTTGAACTGAATGACTGATTAGTGTTAACCTCCGTATATAAATACCTTATATAAGAAAATTTACTTAAATTTCTCTGAAATAATGCTGAAATTTGAACATCGGGAGCGTTTGAAAAATCTTGGCCCAACATGTACGAAATTTCTTCTACAACTCGATTCCCGTAAGTATCCTTACTATATTTCGGAAAGCCTTCACAAAGATCTTTTAAAGTGGAAGTTGACATGGGCTTTAAATCTTTCATTTGTAAATTAGTATTCAATTCGGTGGGCTTATCTTTTTCGTAGTTCAGTTTTTTATTAACCAACTTATGTTTTAAAACATGAACCGTTTCTCTACGGAAACATACTGATCCTAAATTAACACTCAATCTTATACCAGGCCAATTAAGTATAGCACGGAGAGAAAAGGGGTTTACAGTGATCTTGTTTGGGGTTTGGACGTTAAATATTGTATTGTTGAAATCGGGGTGTGGCCTTCGAAAGAAAAGTTGGTTCAACTGCTGCCTAGAGCACTGTATTTCTAAGACGAGTTCGTTATCTGTATTTTCCGTACTTTTCTCTTTGACGGTGGACTCTTTCGTGGTTTCGACAACTTTCTGCATATACGGTCTAGCCGCTTCTAACATTTGGCTAAGATAATCTTTAAGGTTTTTGTGGTTGGTTTCCAACTTTTTCTTAATGGAAGTAGTGTCGTTTCTATTCTTTAACGTTTGTATTGATTGATCGAACTCATCCCAAAGGGGCCAGTCTTTCAAGAACTTCTTCATTAGATTGAGGTATATCTCTATTTCTAGATCATGAATGTACGACAAGTCCATGTTGAATTCTTTTTTTAGAATGTCTATTATTTGAGCGTTTGTGAGCACTGTGTTTTCTTTACTGTCGTTTCCGATTAAGCGCTTGAAGAGTGTCATTAAAGGTTTATCTGTGAATGAAAGTAGAACTTATTTTAACAAAACATTAACATTAGTTCCAAATTATATGTGCGTGTGGTGTGAGTGTTCCTTTCTCAGAAATTGATTTAACCATACGAAGAATTTAAGAAATAATTGTGCAAACTTGATGGTAAAATCGAAAAATTTGTGAAACCTATGTAGACTAAGTTATGGTCGATTATATAGAACACTCATACCGCCCGCCTCGCGAAACCGCCATTCTTGATATCATACAATGTATTAGACGTATGTTAAAAAAATATGTATGGAAAATTTGTGCCTAATTTGTGAAAACTATTCACAAAATAATCAATTCATTATCATGCTTAAGGGCCCCTTATTCCAAATTGAGGATTCTAGATTGAGTAATTTTAATAGTAAACACCATTTAAAAATTCTGAAAAAAATATATGGTATGGATACATCTTAGTTCTAGTGGATTTTTAAGTTAAAAATTCAATACTTCAATTTCGCTCGATAGAATATTTTTTTGAAGCAACATCGATTTTGAAAGCATTTTCATTTTTATGAGACTTGGGAGAACGTAATTTTGCTGAGAATTAAACATTTAAATTTCTAATCTTATTTGCCAGTGATATTATTGGATAGATGTGTGAATATTTGAAATGTTTTTTTTTTAATAAAATAAATACGAATATTTTTACTCACGCGCGCGTTTCGCTTCGCGTTAGTGTCCCGTCGGACGTCATCGAGGTAGGACCAGTGCTACTTTTTGCGGACCCGCTTTGCCGCTACGTCGTCATTTATTATATTGTATTAAAATTATAATCACTAGTTGAAACTTAGTGTAATTCTGTTAAATAGTGTTCATAGGCTTTGGTATTTAAGTTTGTACATAATAGTAGTGTAAAAAATCTTAATTTAACAAAATAACAAAAGTACTTCGAGTGTCACAGACTAAGTCAGTCAGTATACTAAGTGTTACAAAATAACCCCTAATGCCGAATATGGTAGATAGGAACCATCAAACTGAACAACTTTTAGTATGAGATCAACTCTGAAATCGCAAAAAAACATCAGTTGCAGGGTTGGTAGATCCAGATTTTGAAATTTCCCCATATTCAAGAATTCTTTTCCCCAAAATTTATTTATTTATTTATCTTTTATTGGGAAACAAACAGCATTATACATTACATAGTAATAACTTAATTTATGCTAACTCATTTGCCAAAAAAGTTTCCACTTGTTGACGACAGCCGACAACCGGCGCCGAAATAGGAAGAAAGCAACGAATCTGTATCCCAAATAATTAAACCAATCAGAGGGGCCACTTTAATTAAGCTAGACCAATCAGAAGGGCTACATTAACGCACATGGCGTGACGTCACAATTTAGTCCACGCCTCTGGTACTTTTCCATGCGTAAAAGTTTGTAAAATAATTTTATTATTGGTAGTGCGTAACCCCTTTTTTACATGTTTACATCCCTCTCTGATTTCCCTAAAACGTCCTGCGAACGTCCTGATAAGTAGGCTAGTTGCCACAGGGCAAAAAAGCATATTAGTAGCGAATTGTTTTGATAAAATTGTAGCCGCAATTGTAGTCACAGAAAGTAGTCGTTAGTAGTCAATGTTAGTCGCAATTCGCAGCCGCAGGTAGAAAACATCGTTTAAAGTATTAGCAAGAATTCAGCGAGTGAGCAAAGAGTAATTGATTTGAAAGTTTAAATTCCGTGTTTTAATTTGTAAACGAGAAATTCGTAGTTAAAGTCGTATAAGTGTTGCATATTAGAGTTGTAATATAAAGTCAAGTGTTTCGAGATTGTTAGTTAAATTCACGCGTAGTTTCATTGTTCAATCGCATAGAGTGTTTTTCAATAGTATTTTCCTTGTTAGTTAATTTAAATTGTATTCTTCGAAGTTGTTAGTTAGAGTCAGTGTGCGAAAACAACCATCCATATCAGGGAATAAACTGAAGTTATTCCACAACCAGCCGGCGTTTTTATTTATACAGTCCACACCAGCTCGGCGTACATCTCAGAGAGTTTCACAGTAACTCATGGTTTCACCATCCTAGTTTCACGAGTCTGATTGATGTACGTTCGGAAGCAGTCTTAGTTAGAGTCATCGATAGAGTCCTGTACAGGGTAAACCGAAGTAGCCGGGTACCATACAGGGCATCACCAACAGTTTGGTCCATCGAGTGCCGGATAGTAAAGAAGAACTGAGAAGATGGTTGTTACGACGCAATCTCAGAACGGACGGGAAGCCGAGGAGCGACGTGTCTTTGACCAACCGCCGCGGTCACCGTCGACGTCTAACGCCAACGTAAGGCCGCAGACCCGCGACGCTAACGAAATGCTGCGCCCGCCGCAGAGCGATGCCATCGGCGTCGCTGCGCAGCCCGCGCTACCCGCGACTACCACACCCGCGCCGCGTTTGCCTATGCCGAAGCATGTACGGTACCCACGGCCGGCGCGATCAACGAGATCGACGGCCTCCGCCGTCGCGAAGTTGAGGTACGAGGCTGAAACACGCCTCGCGACCATCAGTCGCCAGGAACTGGAAATCGAAGCCGACCTCGTGCGTAAAAAGCTGGAAGCAGACGTAGCAGAGTTGGAAGATGAAGCCAGTGACCGCGACTCCGAGCCAACGGAACGCGCTGAACGAGTGCGAGACTGGCTCGACAAAACAGCTGTCGAGGATACCATACGGGGGGAGATTCCCCAATACGCCGCGCCCCGCGCCGCCGACGCCGCCACCGCCGTCGCGCCGGAACCAGTGCGTCCAATTGACGCGTCCACGCCTGCACCGAGGCAGGCGCGGAGTGACTGGCCCGCCGCCGCGAAGGAGCGAGGGAGGAGCGCCACGCCGAGGGGACGAGGCATCGAGCAGTTAGCAGACACGCTCGACCGTATGCTACGCGACAGGCCGCCACCGCGGCAAGCAACGGAACTACCGAAGTTCACCGGATCGCCGCTAGAGTGGATGCAGTTTTCAGCGGCGATGAGGGAGACAACTGCAGTTTATAAATTTTCACCGATGGAAAATTTGGCGCGATTGCGCAATTGTTTAGTGGGCGCCGCTAAGGAGACAGTGGCGCCACTTATGAGTACTGCGCAACATCCAGATGTTATTATGAAAACTTTGGAGCAGTGCTTCGGGCGACCTGAAATGCTAGTCAACCTGGCTTTCGAGGAGCTTCGCCGACTACCGCGAGTGGGGAGCGCCACGACCGACTTGAACACGTTTGCGGTCAAGGTGCAGAATATCGTCGCGGTGTTGACCAACGTCGACAGAGGTTATTTATATAACCCACAGCTGGCTGGAGAGGTGCTTGAAAAGCTGAGTGCCCATTTGAAGAGCCGGTGGTACGACTACGCGGAAGAGGATCGAACCCCGTGCCCCGAATTGATCAAGATGTCGCAATTTTTGATGAGGGAAGCCGATCGCGCCCTTAGGCACGGGTTCGTTTCGACGAGTCACCCACCGCAGCCGCCAGCGAGGAGGGAGCCACCACGCCCCGCCGCCCCGGCCACCCGGCCGGAGCAACGAAGGAGGCCTGTCTACAGTGCCATGGCTCCGAATGAAGAAGAGAGAGGATGTCCCGTGTGCGCCGAAGCGCACCAGTTGCCCAGCTGTCCGAAATTTAAAGGGCAGCCCTACAACGAACGTTGGGCGACTGTGAAGGGAGTGGGGGTCTGTTACAGATGCCTGAGCAGCCGCCATCGGCGCGTCAACTGCAGGAAGGGTGCCTGCGGCAAGAACGGATGCAAGCGACCACACCACCGCATGCTGCATTCGGACACCGCTGCTGACGTCGGCGCCGCCGGCGCCGCGCCCCATGCCCCCGCTAACGTCGCCACCAACAACGCCGCCGCCACCAGCGCGGCCCCAGACGCCGCCGCCACCAAGACCGAGACGACCACAGCCGCGAGCACCGATAACGATGCCGTGAAGTTGAAGATTTGCCCAGTGACGATCACGGGCAAGCAGGGCAGCGTCGACACGTACGCGCTGTTCGACGAGGGGTCAACGGTTACGTTGGTGGACGAGGACCTGGCGCGGCGGGTAGGCGCCGACGGGCCGCTCGAGCGGCTCGACATCAGAGGGATCAACAAGGAGCAGCAACACGCGAGAAGTCGTCGGGTCGAGGTGTCCGTCAGAGGCACGCATCACGACCACGCACACACCATCACCGCCAGAACGCTGGCGGGATTGAACCTGACATCGCAATCAATCCCAGCGGGATTGCTACGGCTTCAGCATCTGAAGGATCTGAGCGCCGACCAGGTGGTATACGGGAATGCCAAGCCGAAAATTCTTATCGGCACGGACAATTGGGAGCTTATCGTTACCCGCGAGCTACGAACCGGGGGGCCGAAGGATCCGGCCGCCAGCCGGACAGAGCTCGGATGGGTGATACACGGAACGGCGCCGAACCGATCGCTTCGGCGCATCAACAGCGTTCTACACATCACCACCGGGCCTACGAGCTACGGGGACGAACAATTGTCGCAACTAGTCGAACGTCATTTCGAAATCGACTCGTTGGGCGTCTCACTCACCGCGCAACACGTCAGGGAGGAAGACAAACGCGCCGTCGCCACCTTTCAACGTACGGTGGCGCATGAGGACGGGCGTTACACGGTAGGACTACCGTGGCGCAGGGACGACGTGCAACTGCCACCGAGCTACAATGCAGCCCTGAAGCGCCTGAAAAATTTGGAAGCGAAATTAGATCGCCACCCAGAGGAGAAACAACAATACCACAGCTAAATGGCCGGCCTCATTGAAAAGGGGTACGCGGAGCTTAGCAACGAGTGCGAGCGAGATAGCAAGAGGGCGTGGTATTTACCCCACTTCGCCGTACACAATCCGAACAAACCGGGAAAATTACGTGTGGTATTCGACGCGGCGGCGAAGACCAGCGGAGTTTCACTCAACGACGAGCTGTTGGAAGGGCCGGACCTGCTTCAATCGATACAAACGATTATGTTTCGATTCCGAGAGGGCACCTACGCAGTTACCGCAGACATACAAGAAATGTTTTTGCGTGTGAAGATTAAAAAGGAGGATCAAGCCGCGCAGCTTTTTCTTTGGCGCGACCAACCGACGGACGAGCCGACCGTCATGAAGATGACGTCAATGCTTTTCGGCGCATCGAGTTCGCCATTCCTTGCCCATAGCGTGAGGAATCACAACGCGCGTCGCTGCGCCGGCACGCACCCCAAGGCGGTGCGGCCGATTACGGAATCGCATTACATGGACGATTTCGTCGAGTCATTTAATGACCGAAAGGAGGCGAAAGAAACAATCACGCAGGTGGATGAAGTACACCAGAGAGCGGATTTTCACTTAAGAAGCTGGACGAGCAACTGCGCGGAGCTAATCGACGGAATTAGCAGTGACCGCCGTGCCGCCGCCGGAGAAACACCGCTCGCCGAAGGAGAGAAAATGTTGGGGCTGCGTTGGAATGCGGGAACCGACCGCTTAAGTTTCAACACCGCGCTGCACAAAGTGCCAGACGCAGTAAGAAACCGCGCACGCCCACCAACCAAGAGGGAGGCGCTATCGGCAGTGATGAGCATCTATGACCCGCTCGGTTTGCTTAGCTGCTATACGATAGCGGCGAAAATAGCGCTACAAAAGCTGTGGCGCATCAAAACCGGGTGGGACGAACCGCTGCCGCCAGATGTCGCTGAGGAGTTCGACGCGTGGCTGGCGAGTTTAAAGGAAATCGATCGCCTACGCATCCCCCGCAGTTACGACGGGGGGAGGGAGGTACGCCGCCGCGAGCTACACGTATTTTGCGACGCGAGCGAGGAAGCGTACGCCGCCGTCGCTTATTGGAGGCTCTACTACGGGGCCGACAGCGAAGTCGAGACCGCACTCGTCGCGGCGCGAGCCAAGGTCGCGCCGCTCAAGGCGCAGACCGTCCCGAGATTGGAATTACAGGCGGCGCTCATAGGGCTGCGCTTAGCCAAAACTATTAAGGAGGGTCACCGAATCAAAGCGGATGACACAATATATTGGAGCGATTCACAAACCGTACTCCATTGGATACGAAACGGGAGTAAGAAGTACACTCCGTTCGTTGCGCACCGGCTCGGCGAAATCACCGAGTCATCGCACCCCAAAGAATGGCGCTGGGTGCCCACGCTTCTAAACGTAGCCGATGTCGCGACGCGCGCCGGCTACGTCCCGGCTAAAGAAAACGATAGATGGTTTACCGGCCCCGCATTCCTGAAGCGGCCGAAATCGGAATGGCCACGACCACCGGAGGAGAGGGGAGACGCCTACGTCGCAGAAACAGTCTGCCACGCGGCGGGCGGCGATCGCAGCGCCGCCCTACCGGACATCGAACGATTCTCATCATATGATCGTTTGATCGGAGCGACAGCTCAAGTATTGCTGTTCGCGCATCGCTGCCGCGATAAAGCGGCGGCACTGAGCAACGAGCACGTTCAGCGTGCCACGCACTTGTGGCTGAAACAAGCCCAACGGGATTCATTCGGTCCAGAAATCGAAAACATAGAAAAGAAAGCCGCCGTGCCGCGAACGAGTCGGTTACATAGTTACGACGTCGTATTGGAGAAAGAATTATTGCGGCTCAACGGGCGTGCAAATAAAGCCGACGTACCGGAGGCTACGAAGCGGCCAATTATTCTCGACGGACGCCACGCATTTACGCGACTGCTCATCGAACGAGAACGAACACCGCCGCGCCGGCCATGCCGGAAATGAAAAAGTCGTAAACGATATTCGACAGAAATATTGGGTGCTGCGGCTCCGCCCAACAGTACGAGCAATCGCCGCAGCCTGCTTGACATGCAAGCTAAGAAGAAAGAAGCCGCAGAGCCCCCCGATAGGGGACTTGCCGCCGGAAAGCCTACAGCCGTATCGACGTCCCTACAGTTTTTGTGGACAGTAGTAGGTATTCGCCGGTTCTGGACCACCGCCGCGAGGACTGCTTTCGGCCGCTCTGCCGGGAACTCATCCTACTGGGCGCGAATCAAATTAATACCTACCGCGAATTAAAACCGCGAATTAATACCTACCGCGAATTAAAACCGCGGATGAAATTATACCTACCGCGGATGTCATTGAATCGTCGTCGGTATAGTAGTAGGTATTCGCCGGTTCTGGACCACCCACCGCGGGACTGTTTTCGACCACTCTGCTGGATTCGCACCCTATCTATTGTTTGTCAGACATTTGGTCTTCAAAGGTTTAATAGACCTCCCATAAACAGATTTCTAAAGGGTATTGTTTAAACGCAGGTATTAACACGTTTACTGCCGTCAGTTCCCAGACACAATAGAAAATCAATTGTTTCATTCATCAATTGTTCATAAAAAGATTTCTAAAGGGTATTGTTCAGGTGCAGATATTAATACACTAATCATAAACAGATTTCTAAAGATGCTGTTTAAATAATAGACCCATCATTAAATAACAGTTTTCTTGCTAAAAGCATAATCTTTACAATTGGCTTGAACTCGTTTCAACGTGTCACATTCGTACACGATCCAACATGTTATCTTCGGATGACTATTTAAAGGACGAGGATCCAGAGACGTTAGTACAGTCTACAATTGTATTTCGCGTCGATTTAATCAACCAATAGTTTGTATAAGTGAAAGAAGTGAGTCTGTGTTCTCGAATATATAGTTGAATCCTCTACAATAATGATAGTGGACACGGAAATAATTGAAAAACTAGGGAAAACTACCATTTTAAAACATTATGCTCAACATATAAGAATGTGGTATATTTATAGACAACTACCACAATCTATGTTGGAAGACGAAGATTTTATTCCATATTTTACGCCGTGCAACACTCATATACCCCAAATGATGAGTACTTCAGAAGACAACTTCGATGGACCACTAACCATGATGGCATATTGTCCAATGTGCAACGATCAAAACGATATGATTGAAATAGATACGGCTGCATCAGGTTACTCGAGATCAAGTTCACCGTGTACACATCTGATTAATCCTCTATCAATTGATTGGAGTGAGGAGGAGGATAAAGAAATGATGGAGATTGCTTTAAGTAGCGATAACAATGTAGTGAATCCGACGGAAATTTCATATTCTCCAACACTTACGTATTAAGTTTAGTTTCTAAGTAAGCATTGTATTTCATTTAGTCTTAATAAAATAATATGGTAAAAATTATTAAAAACTGTTTTTTTTTGTCCTCACCTAACTTTTATAACAAAATCTTTGTTTAAATAGGGTAAGAAATAAAAGTTCAAAATATAATCCATAGGTAATTTATTGTTTAAATAATTAAAATATATCTATGAAATCAATTTTATATTAATAATAAATTTATTCATAATATAATCATGTACAGAAAAAAGATTTAAACATCCTCTTTAACAAGATATCATTGTTTATTGTATTTTCAGTAAACATATTAACAAAATTCTTTAGACACATTCCTCGATACTTTAAGTATAAATACAATAGAGAATATTCACCACAGTAGGATGAAAAAATGTTTTGAATTACTTTGTTGTTATATGTCCATCTAATTGCATTTCTTTTTAAAAATGATAAATGATAGCCTTCAGGTTTTCGACCAAAAGTGTCAAAGTATTCTCCGATACCATTAGCATTAATAAAAACTGCTATCCAATGTGATCCTGGCTTCGTATCAGGATCTAAATTACTTATCAAATAAACAGGTGGTGATATATAAATTGGCAACCGATTAGCTGCAAATACATTACAAACCAAAGAATGGTGTATTATTTTAAAATATTTAATAATTTCAAAAGTATTCATACTACTTTTATAATGTCCAACTTACACTAGAGTACAAATTAATAATGACAAACACTGAACAAAATACCTATTTTATATAGATACCTAGTTTCAATATTTATTTAACTACTAAAATCAACGCTTACATTCCGGTTCTTATCTATTTCAATTAAATTATCAAATTCAGCGTATACAATACAATTAATGGTTTCATTTAGAGCGTTTTCAAACCTCACCTCCAGTCTAACACTTCCATGTTTAATTAAGTTCCAGTGTGAAGTTGAAGATGCAGTTAAATCAGGGGTTAAGTCAAATGCCATCAGACAATAACCTTTTGCATATCTATCCTTATTTATACCATTACCCTCATTCATAAAATGAATACCCGTTCCTGAGAACAATGTATGATACATGGTCGTATAAACCCCACTATTAAAATGTGGTTGTAATGCCTTTGAAGGAATTTGTACCCCATCGATATACAAACTAAATGTGTTAATACCAAAGTTATCGAAATCATAAGGATTTTTACTAAAACTACCATTAAAAGCGGTATTGTTTACAAATCCTATAATGCAACGTTTTGGTATTTGCCCTAGAAAAACATTATCAAGTGTTTTACCCTGTATACCAGATGGAATTGTTAAAACTTTCACTTCAGCCCGCGTGATTGGATATTTTGCAGTTGTAGTAGCCAAAACTTTTTGATGAGCAAGTAATACACTTGGATTAATATGCGCCTTACGAATTATAAGCGTTGCATCTGATATATGTACCTTAACCTTTATATCACTTGTTGAAGACATAAGGTTGAATGATTCCCTTGAACGGATAAGTTTCACACACATTTCAACACCATTTATCAAAAACTTATCCTGATTAAAGATATCTCCATGTAAATGTCCTATCATTTCTACTTCCTTGCTATCTTTTACATATTTTTGTCTCGAGGTAAATCCTTTATTAGCATCATCCGCGTTATTCATTTTTCCAGCAGTGTCCTCATACCACATTGCACATGTAAGATGTGATTCTTTTGCAGGGGGGGCATAATTCAGTAGTGTTTCAATATATGCACGATATCCATATGTATTATTTGGTGGCGATACAAGTTTCTGATTTAGGTATACATCTAATTGGCTGAATAGCGAGTGGAGCCAATTATTAATTGGTGCTACAATAGTAGTTTCAGAATTCAAAGGAGTTAAATCTTGATTTAATATTTTGGCTTTTATATGAAGTAAAGAATGTGATAAATCAATATAATCATCTCCGGAACCAGGAACTTGAAATTCTATAGGCCCATCATCACTTAGAGATGAAATAGGTTTATAATGAATCCATTGTCCACTTTCTATACTTGTTTGAGTTGTCGGTAATGCAAATAGATCTAATTCAGATTTAACACATTCGCAAGAATTATTATGTAAGAATGACATTTTGTGTTTTAAGAGAAAATGTCGTTATAAGTTAAATTTCCAATTTGTCTACCTTTTCTCGTTGTTTTCCCTTTCAAGTTTTGTGAGCGAATGAGGCCTCTCGTGTTTCGTTTTTTATTCTTATACCCCGAACCTTTCATAACTCTATTAATTTTATCATCGGCTTTTCTTTTTAAATTAGTAGTAGCTTCCTTAAAACGATTTGTAAGGGATTCTTCCAAAGGCTTAGCGCTTACTATGTCAGATAAAAGTCCTGCTCCAGCATTTAACACTTCTTTACCTACAACTTTAGCCCCATTTGATAAAAGAGGTAGAACTGATCTAAACAAACCTCCCAAAAAACTTCCTATACCATGCCCACGCTGATGTGCTACACCTTTATAAATTACTCCGACCCCGGTTCCTGCCTGATGTGAATAGTAGTGGTGATATGGGCAAATACCATTATTTTGTCTCGTGTACATGTTTTTTTATTTACGTCTGAAATGTAGTTTAACACAGCTCGTTCCAAACTGAAATGGGATACTCTCTCCAGTGTTTGTTCTTATATCTATTTCAATTGTATCGAATTCTCTACGCATGAGTGGAACGTAGTGAGGTATTGAAAAAATATGCATTTTGTACGATCCATATGTATATTTTACTGGGTCTAATGATATTATTCTCAGTAAAGGGCACATCACATCTCCAACCATTTGAGGTTCTACAATATCAGAATATACATATAACTGTGATGGTAAACCTAAGTATAAATTAGCTGGAAATTTACCAGTCTTTTTTGTTGCTATGTTAGTATTTGGATCAAACCCAAGTTGAAGACTTAATACAGGAGAAAACTTTAACGAAATCAGATTCATTACATCTCCTGTGAGAGTGATTAATCTTGAAATTTTGTCATGTCTCAATTTAAATGTTTCTTTTGAATTCAATGCTGTTATAACATCATTTATATCTTCATAACTAGAGGTTGGTATATGGTTTTTGTATGTAACTAAACTTAGTTCTACATTATTATCAACCTTCATTTGCTTGGTTACATACATAACATTATTATTATCTTGAACAGTGAATATAGTACAAGGATATTGAAATTCAACAATTCCCACTAACCATTCTCCTTCTAACTTAATAGATGTTGGTAGTTTTGTTGAGAAATTGGTAGTCTTGTTATTTGGAAAGTATGTAGCAGAGCTATTACTAGGTAAAGTTATATAAAAGTTTTCCCCTCTCATGATTTCTCTAAATTCGTTGCCAAAATCCAACTATTAAATTTACTTGGATAACCTTTCCACTTCACTAATAATTCCTTTCTGCGACCGGAATAACGAGTGCTTAGTATTTTATCTATTTTAAACTTGGTAGTGGGATCATACGATACTTTTTGTAATTCTTTCTCATAAAAGGTCCCAATAATGTTCTCATTTTGTAAATCTTGCAATGTATAAACTACCCATGGTGATCTCTTTATAACTGAAGTAACTAAAAATATTTCATCACTCCAATTAGTCTCATATCCTTTTTGAAAAATATGTTTATATTTAGTAATCCTGACATGATCACCAACATCAAATTTTGGTTTAGTTCTATGTTTAACTATTTCACCCCCCTTTTCTTTATACAAATTTCGCCATACAACCATAATGTTCCCAAGATTAACATCACAAGGGCGCATTTTAATACTTCTATGAAAACTATTGTTATAGGAATGAAGTAAATCTTGCAGAACGTCTATATATCGGTAGGTATTATTATGTGTAAAATATCGCCACATTTTCATTTTAAGTGTGCGCTGGAACCTTTCAACAATACTAGCCTTAATATCAGGATTATTTGTTGTGTAATAGTTTATACTATTATTCTTTAAAAAAGATTGAACATCTTTTGATATAAATTCAGTACCTTTATCTGATTGTAAATGTCGGGGAGTGGCTTTAGCTTCTAAAAATATATCTTTAAAATGTTCCTTCATAGTACCTGAATCCTTTTTTTTAATAGCTCTTGCAAAAGCATATTTACTAAATACATCAATCACACATAAAATATATTTAAAACCATCATTATACTCACTATAAGATCGCATATCACTTAAATCGGCTTGCCAAAGCTCATTAAAATTAGATAAAATATACTTGTTTCTCGGAAATCGCCGGTAAACTGGTTTGTGAATAGTGTATGTTTCCTGTGATTCCAACCATTTTTTTGTTTCTTCTTTAGTCATTTTATTTTTCATAGCCTCAGATAATTTATTAACACTACTGTATCCTGCTGGATGGGATATATCATAATAAATATTTTTGATTTCTAGTAGGGGGTCCATCTTTCCCAATCGATCTTTCTATGTTTTTTAATCTGATTTTCACCACTTGTTTTTCTTAATTTTGGTGTACTGTCAAACTCCGGACGTGTACTTGCTTCTTCTTTTAAAAGATCTTTTACCTTCTTAGAATAAGTTGGACTTTTAGACAATATATTTATATAAGTGGTTCTTTTTGGATTACCTATATAACTTAAAGGAACAGCTAATTCTTTCAGCATTAGAGCAAATTCCATCCACCCATTTGGTGAAGTGTTTTTTTTGAGAGGTCTTAAGATGTCACCCAGAAGTTCAACAATATTACTTTTGCTAACCTCTTTATTGTTGATAAACACAGTACCTTTATCATTCCAAAATATTTTATCTTTATTTTTTAAGAGTATATCTATTAAGAGTTCACCTTTCAATTTATATGACTTCGGTATAAATGTAAGTATCTGTGATTTTGTATAAATACCCCCCTCGTTTATCTTAGCAGGAGTCTCTTTGTCATCTGCACCTTGCTCTGTCTCAACTGTTTCTTTTATTAATTTATCTTTTTCATCGAAAGGTAAAATAGGTATTTGTAATGGTTTTCGATCTTCCCCAATAAAATGCAGATATCTTTGTAATGTTTGTAAGTAAAGCGCCCATTTTTCTCTATCCTCTTTTTTTGTCTTTAAAACTTTACCCATTTCTTCATCCAAACGTGATAAATTATTAGAACTTGCATTACTATTATCTGTTTTCAATCTCTCTATAACTTCGGGTTCGATAAGTATCATTTTCTTGGTACTTTCCATTTTTAATTTATAATTGAACCTAATAGTGTACTAAGAACAGAGCCAAGAATAATCGGTAAAAATGCCCCACCTTTTTGTATAACAATTTGTTTTCTTGTTTTATGAGATCTTTTTGAAATTAACTTTCTTAATACACTTTTGTGTTTTTTCAGTTTACTCTTCTCGTTGTCTTTTAAAGGTACCTTTCCTTTCAAAACATTAAAAATACATTCTGTTATACAATTAATTTCTTCATCATTGCATTTTTTCAACAATGCCTCTCGATACTTTGGTTTTAATGTTAATAATGCTCTCAGTAAATCTTTGTGAGGTGTAATTCTTCGAATCATTATTTTAATATTTTAATGATATATTTATCTGATGATTAACTATACAGCATCAGTAGAAAGAAAGCAGTTAAATTTGCAAATATTAAAAATAGATTTACTTGTTTCTTTAACTGTAATTTTTTCCTTGAAAATTTTCAAAATACATTCACAAACTTGATTTATTTCATCATCATCACAGTTTTCTAACAAAGCTTCACGATAATGTTCTTTTAGTATAAGCAGTGCTCTTAAAAACTGTTTTGATTCAGATGTTTCCACTTCAGCCATTATTTGAAACTGACTGAAATCGTTTGCTGTGCATCATATTTATATCCCTTTTTTGGTATATACACAGTACAGTAACCATTAAATGGAAAAATTTTACTTTTAAAACGACACATATCATTTGTGGTTTGTTTAAGATCGATAAAAAGATAACCATGAGCTTGTGCAGTTGCATCTTTGTAAGCTTCTTCCACAAATTTTACATTATCAGGATATACTTGACGAGCCAGATGACGTATCTGTGTTCTGTCTCGAGGATTTTTAAAATAAACGATATAACTTGAATTTAAAGAAATATCTCGTTGACCTTTTCCTTGGTGGAATATGTTTTGTGTAATGTAGAATACACTAAGATTTCTGTGATGACTACCTTTTGTAAAAATATCAACTATTCGACCATCTGACTCCCTCATAAGATCATCAATTATTAGAAGTCTAGGATATTTCCCATCAAACATTCTCAAATCCGGAATACCTTGACTGTAATTAACATTATTTAAATTGTATAAAGGCTGCATTTCATCATAGCACCATATTATTTCAGAAAAATCTTGATTACATACTTCATTAGAATATTTCAAAAAATTTGTAACAAAGTTTGATTTTCCACATCCGCTCGGACCTGCTACTATAGTGGTAAAAGGATGAATAAAATGAATCATGATGGTGACGTGCTAATGTGACTTGATCGATTAAAGGAATGAAGAGTAAAAAAAAATTTCATAATTTTATAGTTTATTATCTATTCAAAAATTAAAATGATTAAAAAGAAAAAAGAAAATACATTAATTTTTGACATACGCTAAGAATACACAACATGACAGTACAAGATAATAATAATAAAAAAATACAAAGACAATTTAACGAACACACTGTGCAATGTTGTGATGTCAAAACTGTGCTCAGCTCAGTATAAGCAACAAGCTAGACTTGCTGCACTGGTATTTGGCTGAGCACAATTATGACGTAATTTATTTATATCAACTTTACATTAAAATTTTATAGACTACAATTTTACATTACAATTTTATTATAAATAGCACATTAAATGTTTCTTATACTATAATGACCCCAAGACAAGGTATCAGTAGAGTTTGGTATAATATACCGTTTTGTATCGTTGTAAGATAAACTCACTTTATTAATTTTTTGTGTAAAAACTACATGTTTGATTGATCGGAAACGATACATTTCAGCATATTGAATATTTTTATTATACAAACATGATCTATAGTTATCTATTTTCATTTTCTTAGTCACGTTTTTGTTGACTCCTTTAGCTTTAGCAATAACTTTATCCTCTACATTGATTGCATACATTTTTGAACCCAGACCAACAAATTCTTTAAAAATTTTACCATTGTTTTCGTCTTTAAAGAAACCTATTCTCTTTTTATTAACTTTAGGAAAATTGAAAACGTTATCAGTGGGGTAGTCGGAAGTATCAAAATAGTTATCTAAATCAGGTTTTATGTCATTGTAGAAGTCATCGGTAAAAATCTGATAGATGAGACTATCTGTATCAGTATACAACAGTTTTACATTATCGTTAAACTTCTTTTTCATATAATTATAGTGAAAATCAAACATTAAAGTTTTTGATATATCAAGTACACAGAAACCTAAATAAATGGGTTTATTATATACAAGTTTAGTTTTGTTTAATTGTACCGCTACCAAGTTTTCGGAAAAAATTGATAAACTATGGAATTCAGGACGAGCTATCAGACTTTGGACCCCCTGAACCTTACCCCGATTCTCCCAATGTGTAAGTAACTTAACATTTACTCTCTTCTCAATGTTTTCCATAGTTTTACCGAAAACAGAGTTGTTCATAAGCTTAAAAAAATCTTTTTCAAAGTCAGATTTTGCTTGCATTCTTAATTGAGTGTTTAGGTCAATGTATTTTCCTAACCAAGGACTCTGTTTGAATTGTAACACTCTATGTACTTCAACTAACTTCATCCCTTGTTGTAAACATTGTATGAGGTTTCTGTAATGAATGATATATTTTTTTTTATCATTTAAGTTAGGAACTAGTTTTTTTTGTTTACTATCTCCAGTAAAAATACTTTCAGGACACAATGGAAGATCGGAATGTAAATCATGTAATTTATCTGGATAACTGAGATCTACTTCCAGTATATACCCGATATCTGAAGTAGAAGAGACGTGAAAATTCACATCTTTACTAACCCATTTAAAACCATCATAGGGAAGGTACTGGGACATAGCCCAACCATACAAATTGTTAGCATCTAAATAAGTTAAATAAGAGTTACGAACGTTCGCATCAAAGTCATTCAAATATTTATTATTAGCCTTAGCATATCGGTTGCTACATACAGACACACCACCCCTTATCCCCGATTTGATGAATGTTATCATATCGAAATCAGTTAATAAATCCAAATCAATTTTAGTGTGTTTTAACATAGCATCCCAACTAAGACCTGGTGCAGTGTAATAGTGGGCTGGATCTAATCCATATGTTTTTAAACAAACATCTCGAAAGTTTTCAAAAACATCAGCCAAAAGTAACACATCAGTTTTTAAATAGATATTTGAATAATCTAACATACTATTACATTGGAAATGTTGCCATACATCTTGTGCATGTTTATAGTCTTCATCGGAAACATTGGATTCTGTTAAAGAGCTGTAAAAGTTAGATTGGTCTGGAAGGGTTGTTACATTTAGTGACTCATACGATGATATTAACTCATATGGGAAAATACCTTTTCTTATTAATAGTTTGAAATCATCTGGGTTCGGTACTTGTTTTTTAAGTTCTCTGAGTTGTTCCACTTCGAGATTTTTAGACAAGTTGTCTAAACTACTAGACATAAATTTGAAAGAATCTAGAAACCTTAAGTGAACTTCATGTCCATTAAGATTTAGCTTTTTGGTGAAAGAAATATATTTTTCCTTATTTTGAGGAATTATTTCGATATCTCCTTCCTCTATATTTAACGCGTGTACAATGAAGTGAGCATCATAGTTACTTAAATTATGTAAAAATATAGGTATGAAATGAGGAGCTCTGAACTTAGTACTACATAAATTATGTGCGACACCCCTAAACAAACCCGTATTCCAATCAAAATCTAAAGTAGATTCTGAATCAAGATCTTTCGAACAAATATAACAAGCTTTTGTTTGAAAAACTTCTGCTTGTTGCCAATCTTTGAGTGCAATAGGTGGTTTTTTGTTAAAACAATTTCTTTTGTGGATGTCACAGACATCTTTACAAAGATTTTTCATGAAACTGTTAGCACAATCAGATCCTGTATACGTCTTATATACTGATAAATTAACATCATATGAACATTTAATATAATAACCATAACTATATATTTCATGTTCTTGTACATTTCGTGTGTAAGGTTTGGAAGGATCTGGATCACAAGCAGAAATTGGTTTAAGAAAAGCTTCTGTATCAGCATATATTACAAACGGTATTTTCATTTGTCTTTGATATTTATCAAAATAAATTTTATTTGTACACTCATTGTGACCGAACCAACCTTTTCTCGTTTTGGATTCACTGGGAAGTTCTGTTAAAATGTGATTACAATCATAATTTTGGTGACTATCTAATCTTTGTTTTGATGGAAAATGTATCAAACAACCATCACAAATAAAAATTGCATGAGCTCTCCCCGTTAATTGTTTGCTTACTAAACGAGATAAATTACTAATAAAACAATAATGTCCGATAGTACCGTTTGCAAGATATAGAAGATTAACATGCTTTTGTTTTCTATTCTTGGTGAAATAAAGAGGCCCCACCACTGTGTTTTTCCCGGAATGTTCATCGAACTCTAAACCAAAAACGTTTATGCTTATATTGTTGTTGTTTTCAACTTTAACAATATCCTTTAGCTTAACCGGAAAGGACACATTCTTAAAATTTAGTTTATTGTAATGGTTAGAGTACGAAGACACCCTATCTACATGATGTTGTGTGGGGTATAACGCAGATAATAAAGCCCATTTAAGACACTCGTGGTCATTGTTTTTTACATTGATAACCGCCTTTTTAGCCTGAATATCTTTTGGTAATTTTACATATGAAGAACCCTGTAAAGGGTTAAACTTATTGACATTCATTTCCAAATTACGAATAGCTACAAAAGACCAACCACTATCCTTTTTTTCAAAATCTCTCATTTTGTTGTTTATCGTTTCACATAATAGCTTGTAATATGGATCTAAGTCATCACCCAAGCAAATATTAAAATTTGATGTTTGGAAATCGAATGTATTATGCAAACTCTTTGTTTCCTGAACAAAATCGGCATGAATAATATAATTTACTTTAATGATAGTTAATTTTTTAATGCTATAACCAATTAATTTGGAAATCGTATCTTTAACACTGTCAAAAAATTGTTCCGGTGTTTGTAAATTTGTGGGGTTTAGATTAGGTGAAGTTATTTGATAAGTAACAACTCTAGAACCAAATGCAGTGCTCAAAACAGTAACATTATCGAAATTATGTTGACTTAATAGGAGCTTATTCTTGTGAAAGGAACTTCTAAGATGATTTGAAAAGTATTTCTGACTTACCATCACATCACAGATGTCACATTTAACTTTATCCACAGTGGACTGATTAATTGACGACGATGATGGTCCAGGGGTAACTTGCATATGGACTTCGTTCATGAATCCATTATCCAACGATTTCCTCTTCACTGCTCCCCCGGTTTGTGAAACGATATTGTTCTTTTTTAACATATCTTCTGTTACAGAGGCAATTTCATACAATGCAGCATCATCTTGAGATGAAAATTTCCTCTTCACCCCCCCTCCGATTTGTGAGACAACATTGTTCTTGTTTAACATATCTTCTGTTATAGACACAATTTCATACAATGCAGCATCATCTTCAGGTGAAAAAAAACTTGTATCACCACTATTATTAACATCTAAAACATTACACTGCTCTAAAACTTCAGTGTTGAAAAATCCACTTACATTGTTGTCAATGTTAATTTCTTCTTGATAATTATTGTCCGCACAGAAAAACGCACTGACCACATGATCTTTGTTAGAATCCATGTTAAGTGTTTAATATTAATAAACGGATTGACCTGTACTGTTTTGACTCACTCAATGTATGTAACAAAAATGCTCAGGTAAAACTACTATTTATACGATAATTGCTCTGCTGTGGGTGGTGGGAGACAGCATTGTTTGCATTCGTTTGAATAGAACGAACAAAACAATAAAGTTTTTATAAAATAACACGTGCAGAAAAAATGCTCAGGTAAAACTACTATTTATACGATAATTGCTCTGCTGTGGGTGGTGGGAGACAGCATTGTTTGCATTCGTTTGAATAGAACGAGCAAAACAATAAAGTTTTTATAAAATAACACGTGCAGATTATCGTGCATATTGATCGCGATATAATACAACAACCAAAAGAATTGGGCATTCGTTATATATGTCAAACGTATATATCTTCTTAAATATGATAATGTGTAGAATAATCATGGTTCATCATTGAAAAAGTATTTTTTGCAGTCTTGGGATTCAGCGACTTCCTTTGTAATATTATATATCAACTGCTTGCTGTGTTCATAGATTCTGTTACTAGTCTTTGTGTAGAACTTGATGCGTACGTCGGCATGCTTCCACTGTTTGTTTTCAGGCACCTTTGCTAACTTCTTGAGATCGTAAACTTCTAGTTTTATAAGATGTGTGGCGGTGACGTTTATATTCGTAGATACATAGGACATACCTCCTTCTCGAGCCTGCCCAACTGATGAAGCCAGGGCTTTTTTCGGTTTTTTGGTTTTGGAATCATCGAAAAACTTATTAATGTTGGTATTGCTGTTTGCTCGCTTAAGAGGTTTTGACAACTAGGACTCGACGATAGTGAGCCTATCATCAAGCTCTTCATTACTGTAAGCATCAAAGTAATAGTTCTTGAAAGTATTCGGCATGTCTTCCACATTAATAGTTGAACCCTACAATAGAACACACTCATTAATATGCATCAAAACAATGTGAAGGGGGAGCAAGAAATATATTATTCTTACTACTACAATAACTTACGAAAAGTAATAACACATACCTGCATGTTTAGATCTTTGGGAACACAGACTCACTTCTTTCACTTATACAAACTATTGGTTGATTAAATCGACGCGAAATACAATTGTAGACTGTACTAACGTCTCTGGATCCTCGTCCTTTAAATAGTCATCCGAAGATAACATGTTGGATCGTGTACGAATGTGACACGTTGAAACGAGTTCAAGCCAATTGTAAAGATTATGCTTTTAGCAAGAAAACTGTTATTTAATGATGGGTCTATTATTTAAACAGCATCTTTAGAAATCTGTTTATGATTAGTGTATTAATATCTGCACCTGAACAATACCCTTTAGAAATCTTTTTATGAACAATTGATGAATGAAACAATTGATTTTCTATTGTGTCTGGGAACTGACGGCAGTAAACGTGTTAATACCTGCGTTTAAACAATACCCTTTAGAAATCTGTTTATGGGAGGTCTATTAAACCTTTGAAGACCAAATGTCTGACAAACAATAGATAGGGTGCGAATCCAGCAGAGTGGTCGAAAACAGTCCCGCGGTGGGTGGTCCAGAACCGGCGAATACCTACTACTATACCGACGACGATTCAATGACATCCGCGGTAGGTATAATTTCATCCGCGGTTTTAATTCGCGGTAGGTATTAATTCGCGGTTTTAATTCGCGGTAGGTATTAATTTGATTCGCGCCCAGTAGGATGAGTTCCCGGCAGAGCGGCCGAAAGCAGTCCTCGCGGCGGTGGTCCAGAACCGGCGAATACCTACTACTATACCGACGACGATTCAATGACATCCGCGGTAGGTATCGATTTCATCCGCGGTTTTAATTCGCGGTAGGTATTAATTCGCGGTTTTAATTCGCGGTACGTATTAATTTGATTCGCGCCCAGTAGGATGAGTCCCCGGCAGAGCGGCCGAAAGCAGTCCTCGCGGCGGTGGTCCAGAACCGGCGAATACCTACTACTGTGGACTCGATTATTTCGGGCCGATGTTAATCGCTATCGGCCGCCGGCGAGAAAAGCGCTGGTGCGCTCTATTTACCTGCCTCACCACGCGCGCCGTTCACTTGGAACTAGTGGCGTCCCTGACCACCGATTCCGCGATCATGGCGCTGAGAAGGATGGCGGCGCGGCGGGGATGGCCAGCTGTGATATACAGCGACAACGGAACCAATTTCCGGGGAGCCGACGTCGAGCTTCGCAAAGCATACGAAGAGTGGCTGCCAGAGATGACGAGGACAGCGACGCTCCACGACACGACGTGGAAGTTCATCCCGCCCGGCGCGCCCAACCAAGGCGGCGCCTGGGAGCGCATGGTGCGCTCAGTCAAAACCGCGCTCGCCGCCACATTAAAAGAAAAGGCGCCTAAAGAAGAGACGCTTCAAACTCTGCTCGCCGAAGCCGAGCACACGGTCAACTCAAGACCGCTGACCCACGTGTCAGTAAACCCAGATGACCCCGAGGCACTGACCCCCAATCATTTTTTGGTGGGGTCATCGACCGGCCTCCCATTCACCGGACCCTGCGAAGAATCCGATCGCCGCACCTGGCGAGCCGCGCAAGCGCTGGCCGACGGATTCTGGCGCCGCTGGGTACGAGAGTACCTACCCACACTCGTACCGCGCCACGACGAGCACCGCCGCCAAGACAACGTGAAAACAGGCGACGTAGTCATTATCGCCGACCACACGCTGCCACGTAACACATGGCCGCGTGGCGTTGTGGCCCGCACTTACCCGGGCCCCGACGGCGTGGTGCGAATCGCCGACATCGAGACAAGGGCCGGCACATTCCGCCGGCCTACTTCCAAATTCATCGTGCTTCAATCCGCACCCTCCTGGGAGCACAGGGAGGGGACGCGCTGCGAGCCGACGGGTACACTCCATACCGCACTCTCCCCGGACCAGAGGGAGAGGACGCGCTGCACATCGGGCTGTCTTCCAGACGAAGAGGCTACGGACTGCGCGCCTTCGCCGGGGGGAGGATGTTGACGACAGCCGACAACCGGCGCCGAAATAGGAAGAAAGCAACGAATCTGTATCCCAAATAATTAAACCAATCAGAGGGGCCACTTTAATTAAGCTAGACCAATCAGAAGGGCTACATTAACGCACATGGCGTGACGTCACAATTTAGTCCACGCCTCTGGTACTTTTCCATGCGTAAAAGTTTGTAAAATAATTTTATTATTGGTAGTGCGTAACCCCTTTTTTACATGTTTACATCCCTCTCTGATTTCCCTAAAACGTCTATTTACAATGTAATATTTACAATGGCATACTATTCAGATGGCAGAATTTCATTAGGCATAAATACCTTTGGCAAATTTTTTATTCGCAGAATTTCGTTTGGCATAACGTTTATTTAGTCGACAATTATTTGGTATAATTTTCACATGGTATACTACGAATATGGCAGCATTTCATTAAGAATAATGTCATCAAGCATATTGTAATCTCTAAAAAAATGCATTTTAACTTCAAATTGAATTAAAAATTTGTCTTAAAAAGTCAATAATTATGTTGAATTTTTGTAAATGTTGTGCTACAAAAGTCAACAACAGAACGAATCGCTGCAAAACCGATATGCATGCTGCTTGCTTGCATGCATGCATGCTTGTTTATGCTGCTTGCATGCTTGCCGGGGGGTGCAGGGGGGCTGCCCCCCTGCTCGGGGGGGTCGGGGGGCCTGAGGCCCCCCGCTATAAAGATAAACTTTTAATGCACCTACCAGTAGGTTAGGTTAGGTTAGTGTTTTGACCACTCGCAGCGGAGCGAGCGAAGCGAGCGGAGCTCCACAATGCTTGCATGCATGCTGCATGCTTGCTTGCATGCTGCATGCTTGCTTGCATGCTGCATGCTTGCTTGCATGCTGCATGCTTGCTTGCATGCTGCATGCTTGCTTGCATGCTGCATGCTTGCTTGCATACTGCATGCTTGCTTGCTTGCTGCATGTTTATTTGTCTGCATGTAAGGATGCATGCAGCATGAAACATGCGTGTAAGTAATACAAAATTATTCTAGATATGAATTTTCTATTAAATGTATGCCAAAAGATGATTCTGACTATAAACTGTCTGCGATATGATGGTTCTGACTGTGAACTTTCTGCGATATGATGGTTCTACTATTTGATTATTATGGATATTAAATGTATGCCAAAAGATGATTCTGGCTTACAAAATTATGCGTTTTAAGGGTATGATAAATGAGTGTATGCCAAACGATTTTCTGCGACATGAAGTTTATGCCATTAGTTGTTATGCATAATAAAATTATGACATAAAAAGTTCTGCCATAAAAGGTAGACTCGTTTTTCAATAGTATTTTCCTTGTTAGTTAATTTAAATTGTATTCTTCGAAGTTGTTAGTTAGAGTCAGTGTGCGAAAACAACCATCCATATCAGGGAATAAACTGAAGTTATTCCACAACCAGCCGGCGTTTTTATTTATACAGTCCACACCAGCTCGGCGTACATCTCAGAGAGTTTCACAGTAACTCATGGTTTCACCATCCTAGTTTCACGAGTCTGATTGATGTACGTTCGGAAGCAGTCTTAGTTAGAGTCATCGATAGAGTCCTGTACAGGGTAAACCGAAGTAGCCGGGTACCATACAGGGCATCACCAACACCACTTATAATAATTTACATTGGATTCGTTAAGTAAGTACTAAACAGTTACTACTTATATGATTTACACTATTGAAAAACAAATAATGAGTACAAGAATTAATTACTACATTTAAGAGATTACACTAAATAATATTTAAAATTTCAGATTTAAATTTTGAAAATTTAAGGTTGAAAATATCAATGCGACCATACTTCTTATTATAGTTATGTAAAGTTCTTGGAATAAATAGATTTTTTGCATACTTTGTACGACACCAAGGTACAGAGAACGTATCACAAGAACGCAGTGATCTTGAGCATTTAAATGAAACTTTACTTAAAAGGTAAGGTGAGTCTACGTTATTATTTAAAATTTTGTACAGCATGGTTATATCTCTGTGTTCTCTTCTTAAACTTAAAGGAGTAAAAATATCATCAGTATTATAATTTTTAAACTTATATTTTAGACGTTTAACAAATTTGTTTTGAATTCTTTGGATTGCATTAATATGCACATCATATTATAAAGTGATACGTTTGGCAACTTTTTTCCCCATTTTTGTTAAACAGGAAATAAAACGAATTGACAGATATTAAACTAAGTTTATTAAGAACATATAAGAAAATAAAGAAGTATCGGAAGTTCTAAACTGAATCACCTAAAACGTTTAGAACTTCCGAAACTTCATCTTCGCTTAACATGGTCAGATAAACATTAATTGGAGTTAAATTTATACTCCACCCTCCTTCTTTCTTGTATATTTTTCTCCCCAAACATTTCCCCAAAGATTTCGTTTCCCCAAAATTTCGCAAAGACAGTTATTCTTCCCCAAAAATGCGAAAAAAACCCCCAACCTACCAACCCTGATCAGTTGTTTTATACATTTATATATATACATACAAGCTTATACGACGCGGATATACAAGTGAAAATAGAGAGAATAAAACACAAGACGGAGAGAGATTACGCCTCTTTCATTATTGGGGTCGCGGAAAGTCATTATGAAAGAATAAATAACCCGGAAAGTTGGCCTGTAAACATTGAATTCTGCGAATGGATTTGGTTTCGAAAATCATACGACAGATCCCAACACAAATAATAATAAATCAATAAAAAAATCAAATCGATCGATTGAGATATACTATCAAAATGTCAGAGGACTAAGAACGAAAACGGATGACTTCTATACAAGCATCTCATCATCAAATGCTGACTTGTATGCCATAACAGAAACTGGCTGTAACAGTTCCATTCACGACGCGGAGCTAATACCCCCGGGTTTCACTATTGTACGATGTGACCGAGCGGACGGTCGCAAGCAGGGTGGCGTGTGTCTCGTGGCCACACCGCGCTTCGAGCTACGACGAGTGAACTGTCCGAGCGATGTAAACATTGATAATCATGTCTTTGAACTAGTCAGTGCTTCCGTATTTTTAAGAAATCGTTTTTTGTTTTTGTTATGTGTTCTGTACATTCCACCTGGTAGTCATGAAAATGAATATTTGGTAATGTTTAAAATTATAGAACAATTAAATGCTAGTTATAAAAAAATGATAGTGATAGGAGATTTTAACCTATTTTCTTGTTCGTCGGAAGTAACAAATTATTTTGAATACTTTCAATCTTTTTGTGGATTTGCTCAGAGCAACGAAGTGGGTAATTGTGACAATCGATCATTGGACTTAGTGTTGAGTTCGTTTGACGAGGAAGATTGTGTGAGAGTGCGGGCGGCGGATTCCTGCCTGGTGAGCGTTGATAAGTACCATCCGCCACTGGAAGTGACGGTGACGGCATCGTCCATCACCACTGGGAGTCACGCTCGCGACTTACCCACATGTACACCTACAGTATCCAGCATAGACACAGGTACCGTTACATGGAATTTTTACAAAGCGGATTTCTCACTATTATATTCGTTAATAAATAACATTGATTGGACCCCAATTTATTCCTTGGATTTAGAACAAAGTTTAGATTATTTTTACCAAGAAATTAATTTAATATTTGAAAAGTGTGTACCGAAAAAAAAAGGTAAACAGAGAGGTTCAGGTAGGATTTACCCTGAATGGTACACGGGTGAAATTATTGGGTTAATAAAATATAAGGCAATTTTACATAAAAAATATAAGACAACCGGATTAGATACTGACTATAAAAAATTTTCAGAGTTGCGAACCAAAGTAAAAAACATCCTAGTTGCCACACATAATCAATATAGAAACTGTGTACAAAATAATCTCAAAAAGGACCCGAAGTCCTTTTGGAATTATATTCATACAAAAAAGAGTAACCGAAAGCCGCGAAACATTTTGAAAAATGGGGAGGTTTTGACTGACGTACAGTGTGCTTTTGAATTTGCTAGATATTTTCATTCTGTGTACAGTAAACAGAGAGCCGAATTGAAAGTTAGCACGGCGATAGAAAATGCCGGTGGGGGTAACGGGGCAGCTCGAGTTCACTTAAATCAGTTACAACTCAGTGACGTAATAACCGCGCTTAAACAACTAAAGCCAAAAACATCAACTGGACCTGATGGTATTCCACCATTCATTTTTAAAGATTGTAGGTTAGTGCTCGCGAAGCCACTGCTTCACATTTTCAATAAGTGTTTAAACTTAGCTGTGTTTCTAGAAAGATGGAAAATCACAAAGGTTGTTCCGGTTCCAAAAGGAACTGGGGTAAGTGTTGAAGATCATAGACCCGTAGCAGTACTTTCAACGCCTGCAAAGGTGTTTGAATCTGCTTTACATAGAATCATATACCAACAGGTAAACTCACAATTAGCGGAGGCACAACACGGCTTTAGACCAGCTCGAAGCACTTCAACAAACCTTTTGGCGCTAGTATCTGAATTAATCCCAACAGTTGATGGTGGAGGACAAACCGATGCTGCATACTTTGATTTTAAAAAAGCTTTTGATTTGGTAAATAACGATGTGCTTCTTAAAAAAATGGCAGGATTTGGTTTTACCCCACATCTATTGAATTTTTTCGCTAGCTACATGACAGATAGACAGCAGTATGTGGAGTACGAGGGGCATAGATCGAAACCGTATTTTACATGGTCTGGCGTAAGTCAGGGATCAAACCTGGGTCCTTTGGAGTTTTTAATCATGATAAATGATTTGCCTGAAGTCGTGAAAAATTCAAAATGTTTATTGTTTGCGGACGACCTTAAGTTGTCATTGAAAATAAAGAACGTAGAGGATGGTAACAAACTCCAAGAAGACATAGATAGGGTGGTTACATGGAGTCAAGAGAACATGTTACAATTCAACACATCAAAATGTCAAGCGATGTCTTTTACACGTAAACAAACCCCCATAGAATACCCCTATCACATTGATGGAGCTCCTTTATGTAGGGTAGTACAGGTTAGGGATTTAGGAGTAAAATTTACAGCGGATTTAGCATTTAAAGAACATATATTAGACATTTGCAAAAAGGCTTTTAGAACATTGGGATTTATGATGCGAACGGTAAATAATTTCACAAATGTACAAGCCATTATAGCTTTGTATAATTCATTAGTTAGAAGTCATTTGGAATTCAATGCGATGATTTGGGCCCCTCATGAACAGAAATATAATCTTATGTTGGAAAGGGTACAGAACAAATTTGTTAGGTATTTATACTTAAAGCTCTATGGAGTTTACCCTTTTTACCCATTACAGTATCCAACATTATTCGTTTTAGGAATGGTGGATACAACCAGCTAGGAGTTAGGAGGGAGCTCAGTCTGGTTTCATACCTCTTTGCGGTACTAAGAGGTAAGATAAATAATACGGAGGTGCTAGGGTTGATGTGTATTTGTGTACCAAATGAATACGTATGGCGACGGCGCCGACCGAACCTACTGGAGGTGCCTACGGCTCGCACCAACTTACTGCGCAAGGCTCCACTGACGCGCGCATTCCACACAATCAACCTCATTGATAAAGAAACGGATTTATTTATTTGTTCTGTGAGTGAATTCACAAAATTAGCTGCGTGGATAATTTGTTATAATTAGTTATAAGTAGGCATAAAATGCTGTAACTATCGCATTGGGTTAGACAGTACCTGTAATGATAGTTATAAGTTTGTGTTTGTAAAAATAAATAAAAAAAAAAAAAAAAAAAAAATATATTTTCGTTATTAATATATGTATGATACAGCAGACTTATTTTCGCGATTTCAGAGTTGGTCTCATAGTACCTAAAAGTTGTTCAGTTTGATAGTCTCTATCTACCATATTCGGCAGGGGTTATTTTGGAACAGGTTGTATAGGGTTTGATTATCGATCATGATAAGTTTCAATAAAATAACTATAGTACATCCTAATAAAATCAGTATAACCACAGTATAATATTTTTCTTATAGTACGCCAACGAAGACGTCTAGCTAGAGTCAGGACAATCCGAGCACGTCTGAGTTAGAGGTGGTTAATATAGCTTCTAGCGCTATAATATAGCGCGCTATCTGTACATAGCGCACATAGCGCGCTATGTAAGTAGACGCTATGGCGCTATGAATATCGCGCGTGGCAACAAGTAGCGTCGTTGGCCGGCCGCGGGCGTGGGCTTTCATCGCGTGCGCGCTGTTGCTACCGGATGCGTTACGCGCGTTTCTCACGCAGCACGCTAGGTATAATATCGCGCGCGACCTTATATTGTGTTAGTTCGATTAGGACTTTTATTAAGTTATTTATTAAGTCAATTATTTAGTATTAAGCTATTTAATTTAGCTAAGCAAAAATAGGTGAACGAGTGATATGGGAAAAAACTACCGAATTTCATACGTCAATAAGGTAGAAAATTGCTAATTTTTTAACTAGAAAACATTGTCTAGTGAAAACTAGTTAAAAAAATGAGTGCACGCGATTTTAGACTTTATTGACATTTATCAAAATCACGGTTTTTAATGAAACATCGAAGTTAGTGAACGAAAATACGGCAAAAAAACAACCGAATTTCCAAAGTCAATTAGGTCGAAAATCGCTTGCACCTGTTTTTCTTAACTACAAAGTTTTCCTACCTAGATTTTTTTCCGACATATTTGTTTTTCCAAAATCGTATAATTGTATTATATATAGACAGTTCTAAGCCCGAAAAGTATGAAAGAAAGTTCATTAGTTTACATTACTGCTTTATTTTATTTAAGACTAAAATGCAACGTATTAATAAATAACATTTTTGTATAGCGCGCGATATGTCTAACGAACGACGTGTGAGTGACGTAACGTGTTACGATATCTAAGGCGTGAAATACACAGAAGAGATGCGGCGGAGATAAGGCGCAGATACGGCGGCGATGCAGGCGATACGTGGCCGATAATTGGCCGAAAGCATCCGAAAGTCTCACATCTGCACCGTATCGCCGCCGTATCCGCGCCGCGTCGCTTCTGTGTATTTCACGCCTAACGTGCTGTATCTAACGCGCTAGCCAGCCGCCCGCACGCTTCCTGATAAATAGCGCGCTATAACATAGCGTATTTAATAGCGCGCTAGAAATGAATAACATATAGTCTGTAGCATGCTATTGCTTTATAGGCGTTATCTGGCATTATGAATAACTCTGGCCTGAGTGAGCTGCATACTTCGCTTCTAGGGCTATCGCGTCTTTAAAGTTTTGATTTCTTATTAAATAATTTAAAAAATCCAAGACGGCGGCCAACTTTTTGATTGTGGGCCGATTTCGATGAAACTCGGTTTCTGGTACTATTTCGACAAGAAAACAGTAATGGAAAATTAAAAGAATTTAAAAATCCAAGATGGTGGCCAACTTTTTTGTTTGTAAGCCGATTCCGATAAAACTCGGTTTTTGGCACTATTTTGACTAGAAAACAACAAATAAAGAAGTTGGCCACATTTTAGATTTTCTAATATTTTTAACATTGCGTTGTTGTTTCTTGGTCAAAATAGTTCCATAAACCGAATTTAGTTACTTTCACTGCCTAAAACTAACTTATCAAAAATAAAAAAATAAAGTAATAAAATAATCTAATCCAACCGAAAATTGAACTAAGTACTGCTTTAATTATACTGTGGCACTTTTGTGTGCCCGCGCGCTGCCAGAGGTCACCGGAGTTCACCCATACGACAGCTCCCGCGCAAGTGACGGGCGAGCCGACTAGATGCAATAAATACCTAAAGTTCCCGAAAAAGGCGCCCTTAATTTGGATTTTATAAGGGTTTTTTAGGAACACTCACACCACACACAGTGTGGTGTAAGTGTTCCTAAAATCACTAACTTTAACTGAATAATATTGAAATATTATTTCTGTATATTATAATTCGGATTCAGAGCAAATTTGTGACACATAAATCTTGACACAAAACGTGCTAGATCAAGAGCAATTAAACATTTTGTTTCTTTTTCAATGCTCGTGTGAGTGTTCCATATTTCGGCATTTATTTAACTAACCAGACCTCGTATACAAGTGGAGCATGCGTCCAAAATTGTGAAAAGTTTGTTCCTAAAATTTAAAACATAGTCTATTTCCGGAAGTGTTATACTTAAATAGTTATCATTTTTCTTACATTTTCAAAGGAATATCTTATGTAGGGTGACCATGCATATGAAAAAAGGGGGAAAAACATTTGTTACAAAAAAAGAGATAAACACAAAAGTAAAAAAATATATATATGGTTGATAACATGCAATTAAGGGTTGGTTTTATTGTTACCAGCATCTTTATGTAACGGTAATTTTGTTACTTACGCTAAAGCATTTAGGTATTACTTTTATTGGGCTCGACGACATCTTTTTTATTTAAGTTTAATAGTTTGGCATAATTCATTCTTGGAATGGGCCCTAATAGTCTTAGCCACTACAGAGGGCATGGTTTTCATAACAATCAAATGGTCTGCTATGATGACTTAGGGGAAAAAATTTACAATAGTAAAGATGACCCTGTTTTGTTACATTCTCTGTCATACGGACTTTTATCTACACTCACAACGTAATGTTACAAATATGAATTCAAAAGAGGTTGCATAAACACGTACTTTATTTTCGTGAATAGGTAAAATTAAAAAAAAAAACTCATTACGATTCAGTCAACTGCATTATAAAATAACTTTTGTTCTCATTACGATACAGGGCAAATACAAAAAGAAGGCAGTGCCGTGATATTTAATAAAAAAAAATCAACGAAATATCCACATACTTTCCAAGACTAAAAATTGTACTCTATAGTGATCGATGACTAAACGTGTCGGCACACTACTGTGTTGTTTTGTATCGTGTCGCGATCTGTCGCGTATCGGTTACGTGCCGGACTACAGCTGGGCCACAAAAAAAAAATTGGAAATCTGACTTTTTGACTATGCCATGATGAAGAGGATAGTTTGTCGGAATTTGTCGCACAAAAACCAGAGTTTGTCGGTCTTGCGTTTAGGAGATCTGAGTGGCGCAGCTGTAGAGACGTCTCTACAGCTGCGCCACACAGATCTCGCAAACGGAAGGTCGTAGCGAAAATCTGATTACTCGTATGTGTAGACTGTAGTTTGTCGGATTTTGTCACCAAGAAACAGATTTTGTCGGTCTTGCGTTTAGGATATATATGAGGATACGCTGTGGAGACTTTTCTACCTGGATCTTGAGAAAGGAAGGTCGTAGCGAAAATCTGATAACTCGAGTGTGTAGCCGTTAGTTTGTCGGAATTTGTCACCAAGAATCAGAGTTTGTCGATCTTGCGTTTAGGAGATATGAGAGGATGCGCTGTGGAGACCTTTTTACCTGGATCTCGAGAACGAAAGGTCGTAAGCGTATCCTCACATATCTCCTAAACGCAAGATCGACAAAATCTGGTTCTTGGTGACAAAATCCGACAAATTACCGGCTACACTTACGAGTAATCAGATTTTCGCTACGACCTTCCTTTTTCAAGATCCAGGTAAAAAGTCTCCACAGCGTATCCTCACATATCTCGTAAACGAAAGACCGACAAAATCTGGTTTTTGGTGACAAAATCCGACAAATTAACGGCTGCACACACGAGTAACCAGATTTTCGCTACTACCTTCCGTTTTCGAGATCTGTGTGGCTCAGCTGTAGAGACGTCTCTACAGCTGCGCCACACGTATCTTCTAAACGCAAGCCCGACAAATTCTGGTTTTTGTGCGACAAATTCCGACAAATTATAGGCTGCACACACGAGTAATCAGATTTTCGCTACGACCTTCCGTTTTCGAGATCTGTGTGGCTCAGCTGTAGAGACGTCTCTACAGCTGCGCCACACGTATCTCCTAAACGCAAGCCCGACAAATTCTGGTTTTTGGGCGACAAATTCCGACAAATTATCCTCATCATCATGGCATAGTCAAAAAGTCAGATTTCTAACTTATTTTTTTTGTGGCCCAGCTGTAGCCCGGCACGTGTATCGGTTTCATACATTTAGTATGGCTAGAAACACATTACTACAGTGTGTCATGTCGACACAACACAACACAATAATATAGTATTTCCGCCTTTAGTTTGCTGGAATGCACTTATCTCATTATTATTTTACTGATGCGCGCCATTTTTTAGAGCATTACAAAAAAAGTGATGATTTAATTTTTTTAATTTTATTGCACTGAATTTCGTAGGTTTTTAAATTCTTGCTTTAAAATGTCTGATAGCAGTGAATGTAAAGAAAATTTGACTTCGCCCGATATATTAGATGCAGAGAAGGAAATGACTCGTATCAAGGTACCTAATGTCTCTATCTCTCTTTTCTAACGTTCATCTTTTATTTAGTAGGTTCAATCTCAATTGTGTGAGTGTAGATAAAGTAGTGTATGAAACTGCACATAACTAGGTATTAAAACACTCGTGTGATACTATTAAAAACCTCGCTTACGGCTCGGTTTTTAAACACACACTCGTGTTTTAATACCCCTCATTATGTGTCAGTGTCATAAACTACTATTAAACTTAAATAAAAAAGATGTCGTCGAGCCCAATAAAAGTAATACCTAAATGCTTTAGCGTAAGTAACAAAATTACCGTTACATAAAGATGCTGGTAACAATAAAACCAACCCTTAATTGCATGTTATCAATATTTTTTACTTTCGTGTTCATCACTTTTTTTGTTATAAAATGCTTAAACAAATGTTTTTTCCCCTTTTATTCATATGCATGGTCACCCTACATAAGATATTCCTTTGAAATTGTAAGAAAAATTATAACTATTAAAGTATAACACTTACGGAAATAGACTATGTTTTAAATTTTAGGAACAAACTTTTTACAATTTTGGATGCATGCTCCACTTGTGTACGAGGTCTGGTTAGTTAAATAAATGCCAAAATATGGAACACTCACACGAGCATTGAAAAAGAAACAAAATGTTTGATTGCTCTTGATCTAGCACGTTTTGTGTCAAGATTTATGTGTCACAAATTTGCTCTGAATCCGAATTATAATATACAGAAATAATATTTCAATATTATTCAGTTAAAGTTAGTGATTTTAGGAAGACTCACACCACACAGTGTGTGGTGTGAGTGTTCCTAAAAAACCCTTATAAAATCCAAATTAAGCATGATAATGAATTGATTATTTTGTGAATAGTTTTCACAAATTAGGCACAAATTTTCCATACATATTTTTTTAACATACGTCTAGTACATTGTATGATATCAAGAATGGCGTTTTCGCGAGGCGGGCGGTATGAGTGTTCTATATAATCGACCATAACTTAGTCTACATAGGTTTCACAAATTTTTCGATTTTACCATCAAGTTTGCACAATTATTTCTTAAATTCTTCGTATGGTTAAATCAATTTCTGAGAAAGGAACACTCACACCACACGCACATCAAATTATTAGGGGTTTGAAGGTTAATAAATATTTATTTTATATTATATTAGGTCATTTTGAATTTACCATCCAAATTTTGAGGATGTGTTCAGTCCATGAAACTGAACAACTTTCTCTAAGCAACACATGGTCAAATTAAACACATGTTTCTTAGAGAAAGTTGTTTAGTTTCATGGAATGGACACATCCTTAAAATTGGGATGGTAAGTTCAAAATGACCCTGTACAGCTTAAAGGTACCCACTACACCGTACCATACATCTAGGAACATATCATCTAGGAACATATATCAAGTATGACAAGTGCATGGCCGGTGAGAGAACGGTCTAGTGGGAATAGTGTCATACTTTTCAATACAAAGATTATTTTTTCGCCTGATACGTTCCTAGCACGATATGGTAGTGTTGGCCAGACCTTAACCCATTGGCTGTATAACCCCCTAAAAATAAACTGCACCAGAGGAGATAAGAGAACAAAAGAAAAAAAGTAAACAAATCGCCTGCCTCATGCGGCCGACTCGGTGTTGACGGAATGGCTTAAGCTATTTTTAGCGGGCCTCATGCGGCTGCGTCGGTGTCAAGGAATTAAGTATGAATAGTAGTTGTGGTATGGTACAGAGTAGTGGCTAGACTAAGTTGAAATTGACGATTTGTATTGAGAAGTTTGGATAAGTAATACAAACTGAGAATTAGGTGTCAGAAAGAATTTACAGAAGTACCTAGCCCAATTCTTTTAACTTTATAAGAGGGACCAGAAAACCCGTTTTTTTGATTAAGCCAATTGTTAGGGAAACTCTATTAAAAAGCTTACCAAATGATAGGGTTTCCCTTTCGATAGGGTTAGTAGACGATATGCTTACCGTATTGATAGGGTTTTTTGAAAACAAGTCTATGAAATACCCAATCAAAAACCCTTTTAACAGTAAGCGGTTCATGAAATACCCAATCAAAACCCCTTTAACATTAAACGGTTCCGGACCTTCGGCCCAGGTGGGACTAGGTATAAATTGGTAGAACACGTTTTGAAACCCCTTCATAAAGCCTTTACAGGGTTTCCCCGATAGGGTTTTCGGATTCGGTAAGTGCTTACCTGCATACCCTTTCGATAGGGTTACCATATTGATAGGGTTACTGTATTGATAGGGTTACCGTAGTGATAGTGTTACCATATTGATAGGGTTACCGTATTGATAGGGTTTTTGAAAACAAGCCTATGAACTTAGATTATTTATGTCAAGATAGATGTCGAAGCAACGAAAGCGTCTAAAAAAATATCACCCAACAGTTGGGTGACCAAAACACGCACACATTGTCAGTAGTGTGGCCCGGCCATAGTTTTTATTACAATACTCTTTGAGCGCAATCAGCGAACTAAAACTATGGAATAAGCATTCTGCTCAAAAAATGGCACCACATGAAAAGTACAACTAAGTGGATAAAGCTAAAAATGCTGGCATTTAACTATGCAGCACAAAGCGTCTGAACACTGGTTGCTTGTTAGCGACCATAATTTGTATACTTATAGATATTTTCTATACTTAAATGAAAAAATAAGATACGTTTTTTCTGCATCTTTTTACTGCCTTCTTTGCATCTTTTACACCATTTGACTATAAAGGATGTCATTTCTAATAAACTCTCTCTTTCTAACTATTCTCTACATTACAAACTGCAATTAATTGAAAAAAAACGTTAACGTCAGTCACCGGGTGCGTGGCTGGCCCGACTAAAGCTGAGTGGGTTGTACTTTTTCGGCCCCGTGGTGCCATTTTTTAAGCAATATTTGTTTGCAATTACGCTTCCATAGATTTTAGTTAGTTGGGCGCAATGATGCTAAAAATGCACACCAACCTCAAAAAGTTGGCCTGTTTTGTTTAGTATGTCAAAAGCGTAAGACTATCTGGACATATAAATAATCTAAGCTGGATATATAAATAATCTAAGCTGGACATATAAATAATCTAAGCCTATGAAATACCCAATCAAGAACTCCTTTAACGGTAAGCGGTTCCGGCCCTTGCTTTATAATAAGTTTTATTTAAAAATATTACCAAAATATTTTTACAAGAATAATATTGTTTTATTTAAAAAAATTGTACTAACCACTTGCGGCTTGTTCAAAATCCTCCGCCGTATAGTCATCATCGTTGGAGTGAATAGACATAACGTCGTTTGATAAATCGTCGTCAGCCATAATTATATATTCAATTGTTTCAATTTGTTTCTTTTTATTTAATATTAATACAAAAAAGGAGAATTATCTAAACACAAACAAACCAAAAAATACATAACCTTTTTTAAGTTTTGACATATTATCAGACAAGACAAGCAAAGGCACAGAGTGTTGCCAGCAGGGTATTGTCAAAAATTACCTAAAATATATAAAAAAGTAACCTTTTAGTGAAAAAAATTACCTTTCATATATTTTTTTTGTGAAAATGTATTAAAAGTTGATTAGATGTTAATTGTATTAACTTACAAAGACAAAATATAAAAAATAAACATTTTCAGAATTTGCAAAAACATTTTTTTTGTTATCTTTGAAATGATATAATTCGGTTCGGACTGAAGTGACAGATTTGGTGTCATTATATATTTTGCTTGTTATACTTTCTACAATATACAAGAATATTATCGACTGCCGTAAAAAAAAACGAATGCACCACTTGCCCATACAAATTGGTAATTTTCTTTTATAGCTCTTTCTTTTCACACAAAACAAAATACTATAAAATAGAATTACAACAGGATAGGTAACTACCAAACAATTCAAACAAAATTACTACCTATGTAAAATCTGTCTGCGACTCACTGAACCAGGCATCCGTCACTCGCCCATACCTACCGCGATAAGTACCTACAGCGCGCGACAACTCGGAGTTGCAAAATCAGTCAGGGTTGCCGCCGCGCTTGTGAGTACACGCGTGCGTTATTCTGTGCCTCTATGACCGCCAATCAATTATTTTTTTTCTCCCAGCACTGTACCGTACACTATTATAATTTATAAATAACTAGCGGCCGCCCGCGACTTCGTCTCCTCGGGAATAATATTTTTTTTTCGGGATGAAAGGTCTATGTCCTTCTCTGTACCCCTAAGAACGTGTATGCAAAATTTCATGATGATCGGTTCAGTAGTTAAGACGTGAAGGCGTAACAAACAAACAAACAAACGGACTTTCGCATTTATAATATTATGTAAGGATGGAGAATCGTAATACTAATAATTGTTGCGTGGACGGCTGTCGCAATAAACAGAAGGATTCAAAGTTTTCATTTTTAGGGTTCCGTACCAAAATGGTAAAAAAGGAACCCTTATGGTGTGACTCGGTCTGTCTGTCACAGCTGGATATCTCGAGAACTACTAATGGTATCAACTTGAAATTCGGAATAGTTTTAGATGACATTCGCCCAACTATTTTGTAAATAAGAAATTAATAAAAAAATAAATATCTTTTTTACAACAGGGACTGAAAAAGGGTCTGAAAAATTTGAAGTGGGTTCTACTAGGGCATGTGGAATATCATATGATAGAACGCCGTTTGCACCTTGTTAATATTTTTTTCTTTTTGTTTTAGGCCAGATAGTTTTCAACTTATGATGAAAAATATAAAAAAAAAATTACCGTCCCCCGGGCCCCCTTATCTCCGAAGTTTGCAAGGAGAAAAATTAGAAATCATTCTATGTGATAGCAGTTTATATAAAGATTACAGGAAAAATAAAACAATTCTCAATATAGGTAGCACACTTTTTTAGAAATTATCAAATTTCTAAAAAAGTTAACATTAGTTCCACTATCGGTCAAGCAAGAGATGGCGCTGACCTAAAGCTGCAATACTAATTTGATTATTCTACTCTGCAGTGTGGTTGGTGATGGTTTGTGTGATGGTGCAATTATGATGGTACGGAACCCTCGGTGCGCGAGTCCGACTCGATCTTGACCGGTTTATTCACTTTACCGAAAGATTCTAAAATGTATAAGAAAAATGTATATTTTGTTTATTTTTCTCGTAATTTTTATGAGTAGGTACATACCTATTTTTGATAAGTAGGTGTAACCTACTATAGGTAGGAAAGCGTGTAGTTATAGGTACTTATATTCAGAGGCGGGTCGTGACTATTTTTTCTCGATCAAATTTATCTACCTAATTCTTTTTTTTTTGAGCGAATTATACCTACTTAACTAAATACCTACATTTCTGGATTTAAGGATTCCGTAACCGGCAACAGTATGGTGGCGGTGGCATAAAGACTGCCTCAAATTTAACACATAGTCTTATGTGGCGTTAACTGTACATTTAGCCTAGGTTTATTTGAAACGTAATTTTTTCACATTTAAGTAGGTAGGTACACATTATAAACACAAAACTTGAAATAAAGTATTTAATCCTTCTAGCACAGAAAATGAGACAATAGATTTTCCATTGTTGTGTTGTGCGGCCCGATGGGGCCGCTCAAGCGTTGAAGGATTAGAAGAAGACAACCCTAAAGTTGTTAGAAGAGCTAAGAGCTACGCGATAGAAAGAGAGGCAACCTGTAGGTGAATATAACTGTACGCAAGGAAGCGGTGTGCGACCTGAATTGCACTTTATTGTGTCTGAGCAAGAGTCGCTATTTATTTAAATGACCATGCGGAGTGAATTTTCTGTACTTTGTACTATTATGTATTCTGTGACTGAACTGACAAACTGACATTGACAATGACAAATGATGGCGGCGGGCGGGGGGCGGGCGACACGACATGAAAAAAAAACATAAAGAGCACTCCGTTTCACGTTAGTTTTAAAAAATAAGAATTAATTTTGAACTTCTGAAAAATTACCTAAAAGTTACCTTTTGAGTTGTGTAACCTAGAAGTAACCAGACAGATTCTAAAATCACCTAAAAGGTTACTAAAGTAACCTTCTGGCAACGCTGCAAGGCAGCAAAGCACAGGGGGTCGTTCCGAACCTACGCTCCGAGTGCAACCAAACGCTCTAACGCCGTTCCAAACATTAGAGCGTGACGGTCGGTTGTAACAAACATAGATTAAAGTTATATACTGGTTATAGATGGCTCTCTCCCCTCTGTTTTTAGGATACAAGCATACAGCGCCATCTCTTTTTCTCGAATGGAACTACATCGCTATAGGTATACGTAGGTACCTACCTATTCAATATTTTAATGAAAATTAAATTTCAAAGTTATCTGATGTTTATTGTACAATAAATTAGAAGCTGTTATGAGCTTGTAATTTACTGTCCGATAAACACCAAATAACTTTGCCAAAGAGTTATCTAGGTTTTAAAAAAAATGAAAAACATCCTAATATACTGAAAATAATTTTTATTTAATTTTATGAGTAATTATATCTATTATGATAAGTATAAATTACAGTTCTAAACACACTATAGACACATAGTTAATGCAGTACAAGTAAGTAAGTAGTAAACATCACAAAAATAACAATTAAAATGAGTTACATAATTTACCCGCTGCTCATAAAATACTTCCAGTAAATGCTGTGCATGCCTCCAACTGTTTTTCAAAAGTGATAGCATTGTGACTGGGAGAGGCTACTGTAGTAACATCTGAAACAAAGAGTTGTGATTTTACTTTACTTACAGATCAACATTGAAGAAAATACAAAATATACTATTTAATATTTTAGCAATAAGTATGTTTTGAAAAGGTTAGGTACCTTTATTGCTTTGTGTTTTGTTTAAACAAAGGTGGTTTAAACAAATATGGTACGAAATGTCGCAGAAAAGGTTATGCAACTTTTTATTACTATGAGGTTAGGTTATATACTTTGAAATGTTTATGTTTTAATAGAGAGAACTGAGATAGTGAAAACGTGTCATTTATTTACCTTGCCCGTAGTGCAAACTGCAAGCAATCAGGAACACAACAAAATATCATGTAAATAGGCACCGTAGGTACCTACTCGCTCAGACCAAATAAAAAGGGAAGACGGAGTCTTTCAAGCAAGGGACTGAAGCCAATTTTTTCATGCATTAGTGTGTGAGCCGGTGTTGCCATAGTAATTCATATTACCCCAATGTTATAAAAATAACGCGTTATGAAATAATAACGTTATTTATCACATATCAGAATCAAAACAAAAAACTGCCTGGATTCAAGAGATCATAATACGGTCCCAAGGGGGGTATTACAAGCTCTTAAAACTTGTCAGTTTTCTGAATGGCTATCAAAGCGTCTCTTTTATTTATTACTGATGAAAGAGACGCAGACTATGATAGGCATTCAGCTATTCTGACTCGGGTGTGAGGCGACGGCTACACGCCTGGTACTGTGATCCATCAGTATTTAATCAGGGGCCTATTTCATAAAAGATTAGTGAATTTACTATAATAATTTACCACAGTTATTATTGGGGTAGAATTATGTTTCTTATTAATTATAAAACATAATTCTATCCCAATAAACTATTACTATGGTGAATTACTGTACTTTTTTATTCTTTTATTAAATAGATCCCTGATAAATAATACTGATGGATCACAGTATTTACCACACGTGTAGCCGTCGCCTAATGATAGATAGAAAAAGTGAGCTTCTCAAAGCCCTGCATGCAGGGCTGTGAGTAGCTCGCTTTAAAAGTAGTGGCGGAAGTAGGAAGGAAATAGGAAAAATGTAAAAAATAAAACTAACGAATACTAAAGTTTCGTGTATTTAAGGCAAGATGTTTGTTCTGACATGTTAGTCATCCATTACACGGTAGGTTTTGCTGTCAGTTTAACCACAGTCACGGGCTGTGACTGATGATTATCCTACCGTGTAATGTAGTGACTGATGGTTGCATGATGTGATTTGTTCTTTCCATCAGTCAATCAGTCAAACTCATAACATCCTTCCTTCAATATGTATGTATAGTACCCTACCTAAATTAATTTAAATTGGGAGATATTTTCGTAAAACCACTTATTTTACCTTTGTTAGGAATACCTATTTTTTTCACTTAATCCTTTAAGCCCGGAAAATGAGACACAATATTCCATTTCCATCAGGGATTGCAGGATTAAAAATAACTATTTTAAGTGACGTAGGTTTTTTCAAAGTTTTAAATGTTGCTTTTCATTTTAATTTTTTTAAAGAATTCATACTTTATCTAGTTTTAAAAAAACCCGCTTGCATAAAAAGATAAGTCTACTGAAAAGATGAAAACAAGATAATATTAAAGATATATTAAAGGAAACATAATAACATACTGTCAGAGGCATGCATAAAGAAAGTGCCATTATGAATTATTTGAATTATATACCTCCGACTGCATGTTATTATGTTACCTTTAATATTTAGTCTTGTTTTTATCTTTTCAGTTGACTTGTCTTTTTATTGTCTTTTCTGCGGCAGGCGGGGGTTTTTAATTATATAATTTATTTTTTTATTTATATCTTTTTAGTTATCATATATTACGGTCATGATATACCTTTTCGAAATCTTCATAATAAGCCCTTTAATTTGATACCCATATAGCAGTATTCTAAAAAAAATTTTTTTTCCACTACGTATAATAGCACCGTATAGCCGCCATGTTGGTTTTTTAGAACGCCACCTTCTTAAGAAGTTTTTTAGAACGCCATCTTCTTAAGAACAATTGGGCTGACAAGACGAATCTAACGATATCTTAATCATAGAAATCCGTTCAGTCGTTAAAAAGATATGAGGTAATAAAGAATATTACATACATACAAGATAGAAGATACACGCGAAAAACATAACCCTCTTGCAGTCAGGTAAAAACAGCATCTAAATCGGTCAAACCGTTATGGAGATAAATGAAAACATGATGCTGCAGCACTCCCTAGCGGCTAAATACTATAACACTTATCTAAGAAGCATCGCCAAAAACCATTACAGAAAGCCGTAGCGAAATCGGTTTAGTAATTTTTGAAAAACGACAAAAACTGCATTGAAATCGGCCCAGAAGGTAGTTTCCGAAGAAAATGGTAACAGACATAGACAAACAAACAAACAACCTCTGAGGCGACGGCTACACGCGTGGTAAATACTGAGATCATCAGTATTTAATCAGAGGTCTATTTCATAAAAGTATGAAAAAGTACAGTAATTTACCATTGTAGTAGTTTATTGGGGTAGAGATTATGTTTTATAATTATTAAGAAACAGTTCTACCCCAATAACAACAATGGTAAATTGTTATAGTAAAGTTACTAATATTTTATGAAATAGGCCCCTAATTAAATACTGGTGGATCACAGTATTCTAACCCCAAACGCATATACCACCTCCATTCCGTTCCGTCCGTCGTGGGTAAAAACAGTCCAGAAACAGAAATAATTAACGCGTTATTTTTAACAAGAAACAAATAACGTTACGTTACTTTCCATGTTACCCAATAACAGGTTTAAAAAATAACGTTTGGCATGGCAACACTTGTGTTGACGTTTTGTGTTTCAAGTAATACCTTAATGTTTATTTTGAATTAGTGAAAATATTAGTTTCCAATTTTACTTTCGTGTGAAATGTGACTCCATCCTGCTTTTTATGTGTCGAAAATTGGTTTTTACACCTTTTCACTACACAATTCGGTATTTTCTTTGGTGAAATTCATAATTTATTAGTACGTCCTGGTACGTCCGCTTCGCACGCTGGCTGTTAACAAAAGGCGTAGTTTCGTTACATGTATGTGCGTGTAACTGTGTGTGTACACGCCAAGGCGTAGTTTTATTGGCTTCACTGCATTGTTCAGAGGACTACGTCTTCCCTTTTTTATTTGGTCTGAGCCTACTCGTATCTAGAACATTGTTGACGTAGTTCACATACACCCAATTGCACTAAACTTAAGAATCGCCTAAGTCTTTTCTTAACTACAACTCGACCAAGTTAAGTAGGCGAATGACAGCTACATGACCGCTAAGTTTGACACCGTTTTAATTTGGTCGTGTTGTAGTTAGGAACAGACTTAGGCGATCCTTAAGTTTAGTGCAATCGGGTGATAGTCTTTTCTCTAAAAAATTTTTATAAACACAGTCGCAAATAGCACTCGACGATGATTAGTAACAAATGAAGCACTATTTAACGAATATTAATGAAGAATTGAAGAAATGACTATAACGACATTAAAAAGTGAAAATTTTCCAAACAAAACAAACACACCAAAAAGTTCACACAAAGGTAAGGTCCGACCGAGCTCGGTCTCGGTTTTGCGTGTGGTAAGATTAGTATTTTTTTTATCAATTGTTATTAAGCTGTGGGGCTACCGCCCAAGTAGCGTCAACTTCGCCGTCGGCTTCATTTGACAGATGATTGTAATACATTGCTTTTTGTCTTTGCTAAGTTTTTATTTGTACCAAAAAGAAGTAGCCATGTATCTCATCCATCTGTCAAATGAAGCCGACGGCGAAGTCGACGACACTTGGGCGGTAGGGTCCCTGGTTTGTATGGTGTGCAAGATGTGTTTGGTACTTGCTATTATAGAAAGACATTTAAAAATTTGAGAAAAGAAAGGTCCAAAAATTTAATTATTTGTTATAACCTTCGCTTACGAATATTGATTATGATGACATACAAACCTTATGTACGTATTATCTAGGATGTTTTGTTGACTAAATAAATAAAAATTACTTAATGAAAAATACGTTATTTTTTTCAGTTCACGTGTTTTTCATCAGTTTTTGCTAAATTGTTGTAAGATTTTACTAATATTCATAATTCTGTGTCTCAGTTTCAAGCAGTGAACTAAAATCTATGGAACAAGCATTGCGCTCAAAAAATGGCACCACACGAAGAGTACAACTAAGTGGATGGAGCTAAAGATGCTGGCATTTAATTATGCAGCACAAAGCGTCTGAGCACTGGTTGCTTATTAGCGACCGTAATTTGTATACTCATAGATATTTGTATACTTAAACGAAAAAATATGATACGTTATTTCTGCATTTTTTTACTGCCTTCTTTGCGTCTTTTACACCATTTGACTACACAGGACGTTATTTCTAATAAACTTTCTCTTTCTCTCTTTTCTCTACAATACAAACTGCAATTATTGTAAAGAACGTTAACGTCAGTCACCAGGTTAGCCCGCCTAAAGCTGAGCGGGTTGTACTTTTTCGGCCCCGTGGTGCCATGTTTTAGCAATATTTGTTGGCAATTGCACTTTCATAGATTTTATTTCGCTGGTTTCAAGTCTCGTTCTCATTTCTCTGCAGAAAAGTGGTTTCGGTTGAACCTTAGTTCACTTGACAGTCCGATATTGCCACATGTAAAAAAGTCAATAAAATAATTTGCCTATAGTGGTAACACTGATACAGCGCAGCAGAGTTGCCAATCGGTTAAAATAGATGGCACTGTATTTTTTTGAATCGCATAGAAATGTACTAAGATTCCGTACCATGGTAACAACTTTCCCGTTCCAAACGTCAGAGCGTTGCAACCAAACAACCATCAAAATTGATGGTTGTAAAACGCTCTGACGTTTGTCTATAGAAAAACTGTCAATGTCATTTGACATTATTTTGTATTTTGATGTTTTTGTGTCTAATTTTCAAATAAATCATGGTAGCTTCACAAAAAAACAGTTTTTATTTGATTTTGTATTAAGAAAAGTTTAAATTATTTCTATTCCAAGTGGAAAATGAAGACTTTGTATTGACATTGACATTTAAAGTTCTTGGTCGTTCCTAACCTTAGAGTGAGTTAAAAAACAACCAACAACCGGCACTCTAAGCCTCTGAACGAAACCCTGTATATACTAGTAAACAAAGCAAGCAAGACCACTGAAATGAAAAATATTTTTTTATTTAACTGGACTGGCTGTCAGTATGATTTAACAGCTAAGTTGTTGTGTTGTGCCTATTTGAAACGCCACTAGTGTGCGTCTAAAGAACTAATTTTGTCGTGCAATATGAAAATAGTTGTTGTGATGGTCTCTCCAGACTTCAAACTTTAGTACCACGTACGCACGCTATGCTCACGCTACGTCCTACAGCGCCAAAATGGCGGAAATCAAATAGGCACAAAAACAGTTTAACATAAGCCTGTCCAGTGTAAATATATGCAGGTCAATGAAGCAAGACCAAGACCACAGACAATAGACAAATATTGAGACGACGTAGTATCTCTTACTAGTCTGTGGTTCTTAACAATCGTGGCTACCGATGACTCAGCGATCGGTCTGGGGGAACATTAGATTGACATTGTCAATCTGACATTGACGTAAACTGAACAAAAATTTTTTGAAGAACTGAAACGGTTAGACAAATTTCTTTTCTCATTTTCTAAATAATTTAGTTAGTGGTTGGAAAATGTTAAAATCTGGAGGCAATCAGGATGTAAACTACAGTTTAATTTCTGCGGTTCGTAAAGGAAGACTAGAAATAGCAAGGGAATTAATCAATTCTTTTGGGCTGTCTTACTCACAAGAATGGTCAGAAGGATATGTTTTACTTCGTGATGCCGTTATGAATAATCGTGCAGAAGTTGCTAAACTACTTTTAACAAGCGGTTCTAGAGTTAACAACAATGATAGGAAGCCTTCTAATACTCCTCTTCACTTCGCTGTAGTAAATGGTGACATAGAAATTGTTATGATGATTATAAACAAAGGTGCTAATATTGAAGCTAAAAATCAATATGGTAGTACTCCACTCTACCATGCAATTACAAATAAGAATATGGAAGTTACTGAATTACTTTTAAAGCATAGAGCTGATGTTAATGCTAGAGACTGTTGGGGTAGAACTCTACTTCATGTTGCAGTTGATACAGGTTGTTTACAAATTGTTGAGCATGGTGTGTGTACTTCAAAACTAACGCCACTTTGTATTGCTACCAAAGCAGGACATGAAACAGTTGTAAAGCTGCTCTTACAACACGGAGCTAAGGTTGATAGTCGGGATAAAGATGGCAAAACCGTGCTGCACTTCGCTGTTGAAAAAGGTTCTATGATTGTCAAGGAGGTTTTAAAGTATTGTCCTGATATTAATGATGAAAGTAACAGAAGCTCTTTTAATATTGCAGTGCACGGCCAAGGAGAAGAGTATAAAAAGATTGTTAGGGCTCTTCTAGAATATGGCTTCATGGTTAACCCAGAAGATAAAAATGATCCTAAGTTACTACATGCTGCTGTTAAAAAAGGATATTTGAAAATTATTGAAGACTTATTAAAGTATGGTGCTGATGTTAATATGCATTCAAACGATTTTACACCTTTACATAGTGCAACCAAATACAAACAGGAAGAAATAGCTAAATTGTTGATAAGCTATAAAGCTGATGTAAATGCTCGAGATAAAACTGGAAAAACTCCAATATTTTATGCTATTGAAAATGTAGATTTAAAAATTACCAAACTACTTTTGCAACATGATGCTGATATTAACTTTAAAGATAAGTATGGCAGTACAGCACTTCACAACGCTGCTGAAAAAGGACATTACGAATTTGTTGAATTTCTTTTGGAGTATGGCTCTGATATTAATGTTACAAATAGCAATAATGATACACCTCTTGGTATTGCTTTGGCCGAGATGAAGTTATTCTATGAGTATGGTTATGATTATTATTATCCTGAACATGGTGACTTTGAAATAACTATTGAAAATCTTAAATGCCACATAGTTAAAATGAAAACCGCAAATTTATATGTAAGCGAAAATAATTTACTATCAATAAGTGACAGTGATGAAACTGATGAATTAAGTGATTTTAAGGATAAATGTGAGAAAGAAATAGCAAGCATGAAGAGCGATAAGATTAATAATCTCAACACATCATTTTATGATATCTTGGCAAAAAGTGCAAGCTCATTAGCAATATATATGAGGAATGAAAATATAGTGCAGGTTTTAAAATCAGACAACTATAAAACAAAATTTCCAATATACGCTAGTATGATACAATGTAATTTCAGAAAGGGTATGGCAAGAATAGAATTACTTGAACAAGGCTATAAAATTTTCCATTTTCTCTTTAACAACTTTCCTGAGTTACCATATGACTGTACTGAAAAGATATTTAGTTACCTGAGTGACGAAGACTTAAGAATGTTGATGAATGCTTGTAAACTCCTTGGCATATGGAATCCTAATTAACGATGTAGTGATTACCTCAAGTATATCTCGAGTACAGAAAAGAATAGCAGAATGAGCTACTTTCAACAGTAATTTTAATATTATTTTAACATTTTTATGGGAATAATTAAAAAAGAGAAATGAGCAAGTACACTCAAAGAATATTAAATATTTTTTTATAAGTTTGGAAGGTGAAATAAAAAAAATGATTTGATTGTGAAATACTTATCAAATAAAGATGAAAAAAATAATCGAAGAAATGGGAAGAATGTACCTAAGAAATATACGTAAGTATCTAATACCTATAAATCTAGTTTTAGCATTAAGTGCCTGTTACACGGCCGGCAACCATGTCCCAGCCAAGGTGACCTTGGAGACCTTCCCAAGGAGAATTCCTCGAGCTCCCGTCACTCCGCTCTGTCCTCCCCTGCGCAGGACCACTCTAGGTGCAAACTCCGTCATACCGAGGAGTAAGCTTCTTAATGGAAGCAACGTCGACATTTTTGCAGGCTCATTTACCAAGTTCAAAAAGAAATTTTGCGAAGCTTGGCAGCATTCTGTGTAAGTTTCCTTTTTACTCAGTTTTGTTTTAAATATTTTATATATTATTTTATTTAAGATATTCATAATAAAATATAGATTGAGTAGTATATTATAGTCTACGCATGTGGTGTTCACCTTTAAAATTTGTTACACTTAGCAATAAATAGATGGTATTTTAAGTTAGTGTAAGTAATGGTGTAAACAAATGCTGGTGTACCTTATAAATAAACAAAAGGTGACCTTGGTGGTTTACAGCCGTGTAAATGAAGGTTTACAACCAAATTTCAATACAAGGTGTGTCGGTTGTAAGCCAAGGTCACCTTTATTGGGTTGCGGTTGGCAGCCGTGTATGTACTTTACCCATGGTAATATAAATAAGTTTGTTTTTTCTCATAATCAAGTCATAGTAAATTGGAACTACTTGTCACATCTAACTAAAGCTCTGAATTTAGATTTAGGATGGAAATTAGTAAGCGGATGGTTAATAACACATGTATAGCAATGGGTACAAAGATTGGCCCTTTAAGCAATGTTCTCGCTTTGACTCATGTTACTCTGAATATTATTTAAAATCAACTGCTAAATTATGTAGCTTACTGTTCCAAAAGGACTTGAAAATAATTTTTGAATACAATTTCTAGGTACTTTTTGTCAAGAATTTTCATGGAGTGTCATAGGTATATAAGTTCAATTCAAAATTCAACAACAAATAAATTGTCTTCATTAATCGTCAAATACCCACCAATCCGCATTGGGCCCGCGTGGTGGGTTATGGCCCGTCCTCCTTATCCACCCATAAGGAAGGCCTGTGCCCCAGCAGTGGGGACATCAGAAATGGCTGATGGACAATCGTCAATTTTGAATATTTGATTTTTTCCAGTTGACCCCATTTCCCAATTAAGCTTTTTCGCATTTGTCCCCAACTAAGCATTTTTAATGTTATCTTTTTAAATTCTCTTCCCAATTGTCACCAGTTACCAGGCGCTAACCCGGCTCCTGTGCCACTCGGGACTCGAACTCCTGACCCCCTGAGTGACTGACCTGCTCGCGTGCCACTGCATCATGAACAACCCTGCCAGGCAGCCGCTGCCGATCATTGTGGCTTTTAGGTAAGTGCATATATAGCAGTTTTGCTATCTATATGCTTCTGGCAGTGTCTATGAGGGAATGTTATTATTATACAAACTTTGTGGCGAAATATAATTGTATGCTAGTTTGAAACGCAAAAGGTTGAAAATAAAACACAAAATTCAAGTCTCACTTTAATCAATAAAACAAAAGGTTAAATTTTGAGTGTTCAGCTCATAGCTTTGCTGACAGTACATATATGCAGTCAAGTCTGCTAGCTATCATATCCAGGATGCTGTTGGCGCTCCCCCGCACTCTGGGTACTAGAGACGCGCACCTCTTACGCATGGTTGCGTAGAAACAGTGAACGTATGATGAAAAATATAAAAAAAAAATTGCCCCCCCCCCCCCCCCCCCCCTTATCTCCGAAGTTTGCAAAGAGAAAAATCAGAAATCATTCTATGTGATAGTAGTTTATATAAAGATTACAGGAAAAATAAAACAATGTCTCAATATAGGTAGCACACTTTTTTAGAAATTATGAATTTTCTAAAAAAGTTAACATTAGTTCCACTATCGGTCAAGAGATGGCGCTGACCTAAAGCTGCAATACTAATTTGATTATTCTACTCTGCAGTGTGGTTTGATGGTGCAATTATGATGGTACGGAATCCTCGGTGCGCGAGTCCGACTCGATCTTGACCGGTTTATTCACTTTACCGAAAGATTCTAAAATGTATAAGAAAAATTTATATTTTGTTTATTTTTCTCGTAATTTTTATGAGTATGTACATACCTATTTTTGATAAGTAGGTGTAACCTACTATAGGTAGGAAAGCGTGTAGTTATAGGTACTTATATTCAGAGGCGGGTCGTGACTATTTTTTCTCGGTCAAATTTCCTAAGGTACCCACCTACCTAATTCTTTTTGTTTTGAGCGAATTATACCTACTTAACTCTAAATACCTACATTTCTGGATTTAAGGATTCCGTAACCGGCAACAGCATGGTGGCGGTGGCATAAAGACTGCCTCAAATTTAACACATAGTCTAATGTGGCGTTAACTGTACATCTTGCCTAGGTTTATTTGACACGTAATTTTTTCACATTTAAGTAGGTAGGTACACATTATAAACACAAAACTTGTAATAAAGTATTTAATCCTTCAAGCACAGAAAATGAGACAATAGATTTTCCATTGTTGTGTTGTGCGGCTCGACGGGGCCGCTCGAGCGTTGAAGGATTAGAAGAAGACAACCCTAAAGTTGTTAGAAGAGCTAAGAGCTACGCGATAGAAAGAGAGGCAACCTGTAGGTGAATATAACTGTAGGCAAGGAAGCGGTGTGCGACCTGAATTGCACTTTATTGTGTCTGAGCAAGAGTCGCTATTTATTTAAATGACTATGCGGAGTGAATTTTCTGTACTTTGTACTATTATGTATTCTGTGCTTACACTAAAAAGAAAAAAAGAAAAAATTGTTTTACAAAACAAAAAACCGACTTCAAAACCCCACTCTGCCTCTAAAAAGCAATAAATAATATTGAAATCACGAGATACGCATTATCATTGTAATAAAACGTCTATTGAAGTCGGGTGGGGCTGTTAGAATAAAAAAAAGTTGTCCTCCAGCCTCACCCGACTTCAATAGACGTGTTTTAAATACAATGATAATGCGTATCTAGTAATTTCAATATTATTTATTGCTTTTTAGAGGCAGGGTGGGGTTTTGAAGTCGGTTTTTTTTATTAACTACTTATTACCTAAATTAAAGCCGCTAAGAGCGCTACTTTCGGTAAGCTATCCACCTTAAGCTTAAAGTATGCTTTTTTTACCTAATAGATTTTGTACTTACCTTTATCGGCACATCAGATCAGACGTAACGTAACATGACTTTGTTGATATTGAGACCATCTTTATGCCCTGCGTAATAAAAGCTGTGTTCGCAGTTCCAAGTGTTAAACTTGAAATGCTGTCGTGTGTACAATTAAGACTAGTCTATAGATGGTGTGTTCATACTTAATTTGTTTTTACAGATGAAGACGGCGTGCAGGACGGCGTGGCTGCTTAATTTAAGTTACTTTTAAGTTAAAACTTATTGTAAAAGTGGTATTTTTTTCTATTCTGTTATCTCAAATAAATTTCTAATTTTCAGAAAAGTATTTTATTTTAGATATAGACTATTACATAACATTTTAGTCATTCGCTACACGTTATTAAATTATTACACATTCACAATATAAGCAGAAAACGAATAAACACATTATAAATTTGAAAAAAAGTTGTCTGGGGGAAGCGTTTTATTAAAAAAAAAATAGTTCCAATTTCCTTACTAGATGGCGCTATCAAAAAGTATGATGTCCAAACTAATTTCGGCATAGTGTGTAGTAGTAGACACTTAGTCCTCATATTTTACATTAGGTACATCACCTCACACTAAAATAGAGATCGTTGGAAGACTTCAAGACTACCAAATAAAAGACTTGTGGAATGTTAATTATCATTTATTCGTCGTGTCCCTACAAGAGTGCGGCGTACTTCCGGAACAACTGCAGGTGTTGCTCGCCGCGCTGCTCCGGCAGACTGTGCGCCTGCACCTCGCCTTCACAGCTCACCAGTACCTGAATAACAAATACTTTAAATTTTAGCACAGTTTAACACATTACAGTGGAGCGATGAATAGAAAGATCCGTAATGTTGTAGCTAGCTATGTTAGCAGCGCGGGTTGTAAAAGCAACAGCGCGGATGTCGCTACGCGTGAGCTCACACATGAGCAGAGATTCTGACTCTTGTACCGCCACTATACAGCACGGGTTGCTATATGACTACCAGTCAACATTTATAGTAGATACTTACTAGAGTATTGTCGCCAGCAGTAGCTATGTTAGCAGCGCGGGTCGTAACAGCAACAGCGCGGATGTCGCTACGCGCGAGCTCCCACGTGAGTAAAGACGGATATTTAGCCCTCTAATTTTACATTACATCACATCACACTAAAACAGAGATCGTGAGAAGACTTCAAACTACCAAATAAAAGACTGTTATAGAATGTTAATCATCATTTATTCGTCGTGTCCCTACAAGAGTGCGGCGTACTTCCGGAACAGCTGCAGGTGTTGCTCGCCGCGCTGCTCCGGCAGACTGTGCGCCTGCACCTCGCCCTCACAGCTCACCAGTGCCTGGAAAACACATATTTTAAATTTTATCACAGCATAGATATAAGTACTATCGTACAGAAAGGACACTCCACCCCGCCCTAGAATAAATTACCTCGCCCCACCCCGCGCGTTCGTGCGCCGAATCGCGTGCTCGTTTAGTCGTGTTTGTCAAATGCCTAACTTATTTTTGATATTCAAAGCAATGCGTCGTAACTTTATTTACCAAAAAGTTCGAATTATGAATTGAACGCGCTGCTCGTACAGTACAAACTGCACGGTAGCCAGACTGCACAAAAACGTCATCTGACGTCATCTGTTTATAATGGCGCGGTTGTATGGAGTGTCCGGGGTGAGATTTAGGACAGTATTGCAATCCATTTTTTATGCACTGCACTATGGGATATTGCTTGGCCTTCACCTCACCTGATGTTAAGAGGCATATCACGTTTCGACTGTGATTTTTGCGTAAAATGGCCAATTTTGGGGCTCTCGATCTCAGAAACTACAATACATTAACAGTTTTGACTTATTGAATAATGTAGAACAGCTATTGGAATAGATCATAGCGGCCTCGCTTTTTTGAAAATTTGCTTAACTTTATAATTAAACCCGAAATTGCAGCGAAAGATTTTCATAAAATGCGCGAAGGCACTTTTTTGGGGTCATGGATTGAACTACTGTGCTAAACAGATGAAATAAAAAAAATTGAATATTATCTCTTATATAGTCGAATAGATCATAGCGGCCTCGGAATTTTGAAATTATGTATGGAATATGTGAAAAAAAAATCCCAATCAAAAACCATAAAACTACTAAAAACGCTCAGAATTAACTGTGAATTTCTCCTAGATACATAATTATTATTACGTAAAATTTATATTAGAATAATCTTTACTTCATACGAAAATCAAATTTCACACTTTTATTTGTTGTTTGTACTTGTTTTTCTTTCTGTGTATGTTCAAAGTTGACTCTAAGAAATCGTTCACCAACTTTAATTTTCCTTCCTAACCCTTTAACTTTCCAGTGTATCATCATATTACTTTTTGTCGCGAACACATATAAATGTATTTAGTAGACCCAAAGGTTTCTCTAGGTTGTAGCGCTAAAATCCGTCAAAATCGAAATTTCGACGAAAAAATGTGATAGGGCCCTTAAGTGACGATAAGGCCGAAGGTGGAAGCGCACTACACCCGGAATCTTCACCACTGAGAAACTGGCTATCTTACCTCTAACTGCCGGAATACAACAATTTTTATTTTTTATTATGGCGTCAGATTTAGGTAAGGTGGTGTTAGCTAGCCAGGCGGACTTGAAATAAACCCTTGAAATCAACCAGAGTACAAATTGTATGAGAGTGACAAATGTCACTGTATATTGTCGCCAGCAGTAGTTATGTTAGCAGCGCGGGTCGTAACAGCAACAGCGCGGATGTCGCTACGCGCGAGCTCCCACGTGGGCAAAGATCCGGACTGTTGTAGCACCACTATACAGCAAGGGTTGCTATATGGCTACCAGTCGACATTTATTATAGATACTTACTAGAGTATTGTCGCCAGCTGTAGCTGTTAGCAGCGCGGGTCATAACAGCAACAGCGCGGATGTCGCTACGCGCGAGCTCCTACGTGGGCAGAGATCCTTACTGTTACACCACTATACAGCATGGATTGCTATATGACTACCAGTCGACATTTATAATAAATACTTACTAGAGTATTGTCGCCAGCAGTAGATATGTTAGCAGCGCGGGTCGTAACAGCAATAGCGCGGATTTCACTACGCGCGAGCTCCCACGTGAGCAGAGATGCGGACTTTTGTAGCACCACTATACAGCACGGGTTGCTATTGCTATATGACTACCAGTCTAATATTTTCTATAGATATTTACTACAGGGCCCTGTTTCATATAAGTTACTAATATTATTAGCTAATTTTATTAGACTCATAAAATAATTTTATTAGTTGGCATTTTTCTGTTTCATAAACTTTTCTATAACACTAATAAAAAAAGACTCTTTGATGTTACTAATATTATTAGACTACCTGGGGCCCTATTTTTGAATCACTCGACTGGCGTCGCGCGCTCTTTTCGAGTGATTTTCGTTCGACATATGACTCAAAACAATGAGATGTCGAACGAAAATCAGTAGAAACGAGCGCTCGACTGGCTTCGAGCGATTCAAAAATAGGGCCACTGGTATCTATGGTCTTTGGACATACGTGCGAACTGTTTATCCTCTATTTAAAAACAAAACGTGTTCCGTTTCACTCTAAAATACGAAGTACTGACATTTTGTCACACAAGATTCTGTTTCTTTTTACGTACACTAAAATAACAATAAAAATAAAAATACGCAATTCCGCGCCGAGAGTGGGATGTCATTTGAAAGGCCTTTTAAAATGCGATAAATTTCAATACCAAAATCAGGTACCTCGATTTCTCAAATTCTAACCAAAATTGTTCGTTGATTTCGTATGTAAATTCCATGACTGTATGAAGAGTTCTCCTCCTAAATATCCTCGGGCATCTCACAATAACATTATCTTCTTCACTTGACTCTGAATCACTCATTTCAAATGATTTTCCAAAAACTAATATTAAATTTATTAGACTAGAAAGACTTATGAAAAGTAACTAATTTTATTAGCTGATAATATTAGTTTATTTTGTTTATGAAACGGTTTACTAGTAAAACAAATAATATTAGCTAATATTATTAGACGCTACGCTAATAACTCATTTTATTAGTTTCTACTTTTATGAAACAATATCTAATGATTTAAACTAATATTTTTAGTCTAATGCTCATAATATTAGACTAATATTTTATATGAAACAAGCCCCTGTATTGTCGCCAGCTGTAGCTATGTTAGCAGCGCAGGTCGTAACAGCAACAGTGCGGATGTCACTACGCGCGAGCTCCCATGTGGGCAAAGATCCGGACTCTTGTAGCACCACTATACAGCAAGAGTTGCTATATGGCTACCAGTCGACATTTATATTAGATACTTAATAGAGTATTGTCGCCAGCTGTAGCTATGTTAGCAGCGCGGGTCGTAACAGCAACAGCGCGGATTTCGCTACGCGCGAGCTCCCACGTGAGCAGAGATGCAGACTTTTGTAGCACGACTATACAGCACGGGTTGCTATATGACTACCAGTCTAACATTTTCTATAGATATTTACTAGAGTATTGTCCCCTCCCCAGCAGTAGCTATTTTAGCAACGCGGGTCGTAACAGCAACAGCGCGGATGTCGCTACGCGTGAGCTACAACGTGTGCAGAGATCCGAACTCTGGTAGCACCACTATACAGCAAGGGTTGATATATGGCTACCAGTCTAACATTTTCTATAGATACTTACTAGAGTACTGTCCCCTCCCCAGCAGTAGCTATGTTAGCAGCGCGGTTCGTAACAGCAACAGCGCGGATGTCGCTACGCGCGAGCTCCCACGTGAGCAGAGATCCGGACTCTTGTAGCATCACTATACAGCACGGGTTGCCATATGACTACCAGTCTAACATTTATAATAGATACTTCAAGAGTATTGTCGCCAGCTGTAGCTGTTAGCAGCGCGGGTCGTAACAGCAACAGCGCGGATGTCGCTACGCGCGAGCTCCCCCGTGAGCATAGATGCGGGCTCTTGTAGCACCACTATACAGCGCGGGTTGCTATATAGTAAGTAAGTAAGTAAGTAAGCATTTATTTGCGAGAATATGGTGGTTACATAAGTTGTTACATTGGAATTGTTTCTTACATATTCTATCATGCATTTGACGACGTGCAAAAATTTGTACAATTTTGTTTACTATTATCATATTTATCATAATAATGCAATAAGTGATAGTGATTTATTCAAATTTAATACAATGTTCAAAATTATTAAAAGTATAGTCAATATCAAAAAATAATTAATTACAGATACAGAATAAATCTGATCTAGATAAAAATGTCAAAAGAATTATATTAATTAATAGCTACATGTCAGGTTATCAAATTTTGTCATTCAAGAACTCACCTATTGAATAATACATTTTATTAATAAGAAAATTAAATAGTTTATGTCTGAATTTATTCATTGTCAGAAGTTTTATGTCATTTGGCAATTTGTTAAATATTTTTATTGCCATACAATAAGCATTCTTTGAATGTAAAGCTAGTCTTTGTTTAGGTATCTGCAACCTCTTATCTTTATTCTTATATGATTACCAGTCGACATTTATAATAGATACTTACTAGAGTATTGTCGCCAGCTGTAGCTATGTTAGCAGCGCGGGTCGTAACAGCAACAGCGCGGATGTCGCTACGCGCGAGCTCCCACGTGAGCAAACATCCGGACAGTTGTAGCACCACTATACAGCAAGGGTTGCTATATGGCTACCAGTCTAACATTTTCTATAGATACTTACTAGAGTATTGTCGCCAGCTGTAGCTATGTTAGCAGCGCGGGTCGTAACAGCAACAGCGCGGATGTCACTACGCGCGAGCTCCCACGTGAGCAAACATCCGGACAGTTGTAGCACCACTATACAGCAAGGGTTGCTATATGGCTACCAGTCTAACATTTTCTATAGATACTTACTAGAGTATTGTCGCCAGCTGTAGCTATGTTAGCAGCGCGGGTCGTAACAGCAACAGCGCGGATGTCGCTACGCGCGAGCTCCCACGTGAGCAAACATCCGGACAGTTGTAGCACCACTATACAGCAAGGGTTGCTATATGGCTACCAGTCTAACATTTTCTATAGATACTTACTAGAGTATTGTCGCCAACTGTAGCTATGTTAGCAGCGCGGGTCGTAACAGCAACAGCGCGGATGTCACTACGCGCGAGCTCCCACGTGAGCAAACATCCGGACAGTTGTAGCACCACTATACAGCAAGGGTTGCTATATGGCTACCAGTCTAACATTTTCTATAGATACTTACTAGAGTATTGTCGCCAGCTGTAGCTATGTTAGCAGCGCGGGTCGTAACAGCAACAGCGCGGATGTCGCTACGCGCGAGCTCCCACGTGAGCAGAGATCCGGACTCTTGTAGAGCCACTATACAGCAAGGGTTGTTGCGCCACCAGAATACTGACTTCACTGCCATCTGCAGTAAAGATAAAGTAATTAAAGTTAATAATACACGAAATATTTTAAATTTTTGGAGGCAGGAAGTAGCGCCCCAGTAGAACAAAAAAACAGGATTTTCTTCGTCAACCGTTTATTATTTAGCACAACATATCTTTTGGTAGTGTCAGGCATGAAGCACTTTTCAACAGTCAATTTGACATCTTACAAATTTTCTTGAATCAATAGGCATATTATATGCGACCTATTTGATTTCCACTACTAGTTTTCAACACAGTGGTTTCCACACAGTAGTTTTCAATAAAACATTTCGGATATTCTCTATTATTTGGTAAAAAACATAACCAGCCCCCCTACTCAAATGGCCAACTTTCTATTCGTTTTAACGCTACGCTTACTTTGAAAGCTTAAATATGAGCAATAGATGATTAAATCGTATGTCGCAAACTTATGTAAATCCAGCGAACTAAAATCTATGGAAGTATAATTGCAAACAAATATTGCTTAAAAACTGGCACCACTGGGCCGAAAAAGTACAACCCGCTCAGCTTTAGTCGGGCCAGCCACGCATCCGGTGACTGACGTTAGTGTTCTTTTCAATAAATTGCAGTTTATATTGCAGAGAAAATATAGAGAGGGAGAATTTATTAGAAATGATGTCCTTTATAGTCAAATGGTGTAAAAGATGCAAAGAAGGCAGTAAAAAGATGCAGAAAAAACGTATCTTATTTTTTCGTTTAAGTATAGAAAATATCTATAAGTATACAAATTATGGTCGCTAATAAGCAACCAGTGTTCAGACGCTTTGTGCTGCATAATTAAATGCCAGCATTTTTAGCTCTATCCACTTAGTTGTACTTTTCGTGTGGTGCCTTTTTTTGAGCGCAATGCTTATTCCATAGCTTTAGTTCGCTGTGTAAATCACAGACTTCGATGTATTGTATGGAATTGTCAAGCTTACGGCACGTAATTTTATAGTATACTGCTTATTTTAATGTTTTAATAGTAAGCGTAGCGTTCAAATGAATAGAATGTTGGCCATTTTAGTAGGGGGGCAGGAGTCTCACTCCGCGCGTAAACTTTTATATTAGCCTACTGCTCGCGGCTGACTCAGTCGAGCCAGCGCACGAGGGGTGTCGCGTGTCGGTTGAGACAGAGCTACGCGACAGAAAGAGAAGCGCTTCGGAGGCGGTTATTATAATAGGCACGTAACGCTGTGCAATTTAAAATCGTACAAGGTTGCGTTCAGAGGCTTAGAGTGCGGTTGTTTGGTTGTTTTTTAACTCACTCTAAGGTTAGGAACGACCAAGAACTTTAAATGTCAATGTCAAAACAAAGTCCTCATTTTCCACTTGAAATAGGAATAATTTAAACTTTCCTCTATTCAAAATCAAATAAAAACAGTTTTTATTGCGAAGCTACCATGATTTATTTGAAAATTAGACACAAAAACATCAAAATACAAAATAAAGTCAAATGACATTGACATGTTTTCATAGACAAACGTCAGAGCGTTTTACAACCATCAATTTTGATGGTTGTTTGGTTGCAACGCTCTGACGTTTGGAACGGGAAAGTTGTTACAACCGAACGTCACGCTCTAATGTTTGGAACGGCGTTAGAGCGTTCGGTTGCACTCGGAGCGTAGGTTCGGAACGACCCCCAGTATGCGCAAAATAATTTGACGACTCGGAAGTTATCTGCAAGTGATATTTCGCGCAGGGCACTTGTCGAGTTCCATAGTTCCGAGTGCTTCCGCCCGCGCCCCGTCCCCGCGCACGCCTGTATTCGTCTACTACGCAACGTTCTGCGCGAAGTTCAGAGCCGCCAAGATATTTTGCGCATACTGTACATTGGCGTGCAGCGAGAGTAACTTAGATATTATTTGATTATCCTCGCGCGGATGGGCTTCTGGGGCCCTATTTTGGATCGCTCGACTCCAGTTGAGCGCTCGTTTCTACTGATTTTCGTTCAACATATTATGACTCAAAACAATGAAATGTCGAACGAAAATCAGTAGAAACGAGCGCTCGCCTGGCTTTGAGCGATTCAAAAATAGGGCCCCTGTTCGTTTAGTACTATTTTCTGTGACATACATAAACAAAATTTTTTTTCTGTTGATATAAAGAATTTGTTTCTGTCGACGAGACGCCGACGGCCAAACTAGTGATTATAGAAGACTGGACAACTATAACGACACTTACCCCGGGGACGAGTTGTTCTAAGGTGGGATTGGTCGCGGGACGGGCGCTGCCCAAATAACGACCTTTAGAATCCACCTGGTATCTTTCCAAGTCAGATGATGGGCCATTACTGAAACAAATGTACTGTTTAAAAGAAAATAGGGGGCATTATCGAGCCTTTCCAGGAAGAACATCGTAACCGCCACTTTGTATATTATAGGTCTTTACCTATGAAATTGCCGATATTTTGTCACATACAGAGAAAATAATAACTTCTATAATTTAAAATTTTAACAAAATCGTGAATATTACATCGAATTATGATCATGATAGTTAACTATCAGTAAAAATAAAGTCCATATTTTAGCTTTCGTGACATTAAAAAAAAGATCTTGAAAGTGACTCTTTTTTTGTGAGCAAAAAAAAAGGGTGACCGAAGGGGTTGTAACTTAACCAAAACTTATTTTTTTGCTTATCTTAAATGTAAATAAGTTAGCATAGTGTTCAAACATTAGTACATAAAAGTTTTGTTACATGAGTGTTCATGGTTGTTAAATGAACAAAGAAAATGCTATTATGATTCAAAAGTACTTAATAATTAAGTTTATTTGAATAAAGCTATTTTTGACTTTGACTTTGATGAAAAATGCAACTTCTTGAAAAATCTCCATACAAATCGGCAATTTCATAGGTAAAGACCTATTATTTTACAGCAGAAAGTTTTTTAAATACTTATTTATCAAAATTATTGCTGGCGACAAGTAGGTTACGACAAAAAACTGAATGGGTTTGTAACTTACGATAAACTGTGAACTCTAAAGTCAGTGTATAAGGTGCACAATCTGACCCCGAATTACGTAAGGCTGTTGCTTACAATTCTCGATTGAAATCGCAGTTGTGCTGCTTTAAGTAAGATAGTTGTCACATTGGTTCTTACTAAAGCAGCAATGTCACTGCGATTTCTGTCAAAGTTGATTGCTACAAAGTTAGACAGTCAGCCTACAGGTGATCTAGATAAAAACACTTTTTTGCGAATTTTGGTGCTTACGTTACGATGTTCTTCTTGAAAAGGCTCGAATTATGGTTTTCCAATTCCATACAAAAGAGCTAACTTCTGTCTGATAGCTATTTTATGATAAACTAGCGGCCGCCTGCGGTTTCACCCGCGTGGTTCCCGTTCCCGTGGGAATATCGGGATAAAAAGTATCCTATGTTTTAATCTATGCTATCTTCTATCTGTGTGCCAAATTTCAACCAAATCCGTTCAGCAGTTTTTGCGTGATTGAGGAACAAATATCCAAACCCACAAACTTTTACATTTATAATATTAGTAGGATTGAATATAATTTTATTTTAATTTGATATTTTTCGAAAGCTGTATGAAATATTGTCAACTTGCGGGCTTTAATGTCGAATTTATTTATTCTAGAAGTAATTTCTCTGAAATCGCAAACAAAAAAAATCTGCTGTTTCATAAAAAAACTAAAATATAAAAATGTATGCACACAATAAACAATCCTCACCGACAGTCCAATGTTAATAGAACCCGGTATTCCAGCAAGGAGCAAAGGTTGACAGTCCCAGCGTCGGTGGCCGCCAGGAAGTAAGGCAGAGAGTGTGGCGACACTTCTATACACGTCACAGCTGATAGGTCCGCTGTGAAAGGTAAAATTTAGTGTTTCTCATCAAAGATTTAAATGGTGTCCGTCACGTGTTTGTATGACAGAGAGCAAATGGTTACAATTTGCACTATGAGTGAGCGAGATGACGTTGTGTCTCTTTTTTCGTCGTCATAGCATTGGTTACCTGCCACAGAAGATTGAGCTCTTGAATAATTGACCGTTGTCCGTACTAGGGGTCAAGTTTATGTAGACGTATACCTACCTACTAAAGAAGCGGCGTGCGCCCATGTGTCGTGTGTGTGTGACGTTACGCACACAGACATATTACGTGGACACTTTTCAGACGCACAGGGCGCATCTAACGATTTAAATCTTTGTTTCTCATATTGCAATGGGATCCGGTAGGTAGAGCAACAAGTTAACTGCCTCTGTGGTCTAGTGGTTCACCCACCCGTGTAAGACGCAGAGGTCCCGGGTTCGATTCCCAGGGGGGGTACAATTTGTACTCAGTTTTGTTGGTGGTAGGGCTTATTTCAAGTCCGCCTGGCTAGCTACCACCATCTTACCTAAGTCTGACGCCATAACAACAATTTAAAAATTGTTTTGTTCCGGCAGTTAGAGGTGAGATAGCCAGTTCCTCAGTGGTGAGGATTCCGGGTGTAGTGCGCTTCCACCTTCCGCCTTATCGTCAGTTAACATCAAATGAGGAGAAGGCCAAGCACTACCCGGTTGTGCATAAAAAAAATGATGAGGAAATTGATATTATGTCGTAGGATAATCGTATAAACCGGATCTTAGCAAAAAGCCTAGGTCGATTGTAAAGGATCGGATAATTGGAATCTATACAGGGTCATTTTGAACTTACCGTCCAAATTTTGAGGACGTGTTCAGTTCATGAAACTGAACAACTTTTTCTAAGGAACATACGGTCAAATATGTAAAATAAAAATCGACTTTCCATACAAATCAAAGAGATCACGTGATCAATTTAGTATGGGATGACCAAAATTTTCTGGAGAAATTTGACACACGTTTCTTAGAGAAAGTTGTTTAGTTTCATGGACTGGACACATCCTTAAAATTTGGATGGTAAGTTCAAAATGACCCGATATAGATTTTCGCAATCGTCCGAGCAATATTTTTAGGATATTTGTAATAATCCTAGTATGTTTTGGACAGTTTCAAACTTGAATGCTGATTGGATAATCAAGAGTCGGTATGATTAGGTAGCCGTTAGCCAATAAGAGCATCCGTCATTCAGTTCATAACGTTGACGTCAGCCAATCAGCGCGCGCAAGATGATGGTTATTCGTAATTTACCTAAGCTGGATTTTTGTAAAAATTACTCGGACGATTGCAAAAATCTGTCTCAGATTCTAACTATACGGTTTTTTGCAATCATACTAGGATTTTTGTAAAGATCCTGTTTGTACGAATATCCTACGACAGATACACATCGCCATTTTGGTGTGTTTATAGAAAAATCAGTATTGTTTATCAGAAAATGACACGATGGTCTCTAAAAAGACTACCTTATTGTGATATAATAATAATAATTTAAGTACCTTTAGATATCTAATTTGGATACTTATAGATACTTACTAGCAACACAAAACCGATTAATCTTGACCACACCTAAATTCTTCGTGCAGCACAAAACTTCCCCGCAATTCTTAGCCACCAAATAATTATCATTATTATTCAGCCTCATTACTTTCAAATCATTACAAACTATACCATCTTCCCAACTGTAAGCTGGTAACATTTTATTATTTTTCGCAATGGCAACACTGGACGGCCTGTCACTGTCAAAACTGGCGCCAGATTTTGGGCGGGAGAATTGTGTGAACAAACTCTTTTCTTTTTTTCGCGCTGACTTTCTTATCTTGGCAGCAGTTAAATTAAAGGTTGATTCATATATATTTTCCATTGAATCAAGATTTGGCAGTCCCGTATGTTCTACGAGAGATATAATTTGTTTTCTCTCTAACTTCATTTTCGACCAGTATGCCTTTCCCATATCTGTTGAAGGATTTTTTAGTTTCTCTTGTATTATCGACCAAATTGTTATTATTCCGAAACGTTGTAGAGCGCAAACCTGGAAATAAAACGAATTTAGCCTTTTAACAAATAGTTCTCACAACTTACCTACACTATATTGATGAAATGAGAAATAAAAAGACTTAAGAGTCCGTACACGTTTTACCGCTGACTGCCGCTGTCTCGCTAGCACATTTCATGTTATTCAAGATTTCTTCAATCTGAGTGCGTAATTGAAAAATGTGTCTCGCCCACTTGTCACAATATATGATTACGGACATTTCAACAACATATATTTCAGTTTCGAGTTGCTGAAGTACCGAGGCACATTTTTCAATTACGCACTCAGATTTAAGAAATATTGAGAAAACATTAAATGTGCGAGCGAGAGAGCGGCAGTCAGCGGCAAAATGTGTACGGGCTCTTAACAAACAGTAGTACAGTACGAGGCATGTATCTTGAAATTTTTTCGATGGAGTGGGGATAAGTTCGCACATGTGCTCTTGTGAGTGACCAATAGCGCGCGCTCCTCTCCCGCCGCCCACGCCCCTCACCGCTACGCATGCCCAAAATACGTGCTCCGCGCAATCCCCACCCGATTTCAAGATATATGCCTTGTACTGTATTTGTTAGTAACCTATAATAGTCCAATAAAACTAGCTTTATCGGGACATAATAAGATAACTGAAATTTTCTTTTTCTATGTCATAAATTAGTGTTAGTTATAGTTAAAATAAAAGGGATTAAACATTTAGAAACTTCGCATAAAACTAAAAAAAAATTAACTACTGAGAAATACATTATTATTAAAACGTAAAAAATAAATGTTTAATTTTTGTCTAAAATGTCTAAAAAGAAGCATCATAGCTTAATAAGATACAAGCATCATAGTTACCATTTTGGCTTATCTAGATATTGAGATCAGATGAATACTGTGAAAAAAAACGAACATGCGAATTTGAATTCAGTTTAATTTTGCAATTAGGTGATAGCATTTTAATGCACCATAAAATTATACTAACCCTTGTTAGTATATTTTTATTACCTAGCTTTTTCGTAAAAGCAAAATAGTTAACCAAATACCTTTATTTGGTTAACTATTTTGCTTTTACGAAAAAGCTAGGTAATGTACGAAATCTCATGATTTTTATATGAAACAGTTACCACCCCGGATTTCTTACATCACATATCCAATTAATATTTGACACTTAATATCAATATCCGATAAACTAATAAAAACAACGAGTTTATTAATTATGTCCAGATAAAGCTAGTTTTATTGGACTAATAATGAATATCTCAGTTACCTGACCGAGCACTCTTCTGCCGCCATCTTGCGCCTGCACTGCGCCAGTGTCTACCACCAGCCCCGTCACAGGAGCACTGGGTCCTGACTCCATAGCTGATGCGCTTGTCGTGTAATCACACGCTTGCAATATGCAGCGCGGGGACTGAAAGAAGTCGATATTACCATGATCCAAGTAAAACAAGGTATGGCATTCCAGAATGACACTTTTAGTAGGTATGAACCTCTATACAAAAGCCGGGAAAAGTGCGCTATTCAACCCGCCGCCGTATGGAACTGTATGTAAGGATAGTTTGGCCCAGCTCAATGTTAGTTAGGAACAGCCTACAGATCAGTTTCTATCATGTGGCCAAACTTTATTACGACTTGTAACTCCCAACTTTTTTTGTATAGAGGCACAGAATACATAATAGTACAAGTACAGAAGATCCACTCCGCAAAGTCATTTAATTAAATAGCGACTCTATCCCATACACAATAAAGTGCAATTCAGGTCGCACACCGCTCCCACCCTACAGTTATATTCACCTAGAAGTTGCCTCTCTTTCTATCGCGTAGCTCTTATCTCTTCTAACGACTTTAGGGTTTGTTCTTTACTTACTTAATTTACTTAAATACATTTCAAAAAAACCTAGGCTAGGTACAATCGACGCCACATCAGACTATACATGCTGACTTTGAGGAAATTTGCTTTCTTACGAAATAACATTGTCATTAATAATTAACTTTATTTCGAAAGTAGGTAAGTAAGTACCTACCTAATCTATAAATTATTATTTCAATAAATACCTAGTTGGGTGAAGATTGTTTAGCAAATAAGGGTAAAAGGAGCAAATAAGGGTAAAAGGAGCAATTAAGTACCTAAGAATAAACGGATACTAAATAATACCTAGGTAGTAGACAAGCACTTTTTACGTTTCGATGTCATTTGGAACTTTTGGAAGTGTGAAAAACGTGAGGTTCGGATATATTAGTATTAAGATGAACGCGGCGAGTGAGTGACTATCGAAATCGAACTGCTAACAGCCAGCCAACGGCGGCAGCCCTCTGAAATTAGTCCGTCCGACGGACCCGCTGCCTACTTGTAGCTTCGTACCTAAATCGCGGAGTGCGCCTAGCCTGATAGAGGTTCATACCTACTATTTGTTTACTTGGATACGTTAATTGTTTTTCAATAAAATACTCAGTTTTATAGAACTAATACAGGTAATTTAAGGAAGTTAATTTAGAGAGTTTGCCTTTTGTACCATGGATAAGCACCAATCGTGACTCGACATATCGACCTAAGCTTTACAATCACAGTTGGTTCAAGATATTAGATTAGTCATTAGCAAGGCACTAAGTCAGCCCCCCACTTCGGGGGGAGGGGGGGGGGGAGTGATGCCCCACCTACTAAAAAAGGAGACAATCTAGATTTTAGTACTATCCGCTTCACTCTGTGGGACTGGACCCTGACCTTTCACTGACTTAACACAAATTAAGATTAAGTACTTATAATATACACACATCAACTTTGAGTGTTATTTTCATACAAACGAGGTAACTTTGAAGCCTTGGTTTCCTGCCAGGGATGTACTGTGCTGTGATCTGATGACGGCTATCCAGGGAGTGAATGGAGGAGATACAGATCGCTATACACACCCAACTGATCTGACCAGCATTCTTAAAACGTAAAGGACACGTTTAAATAAACCACGACATTAGCATGAAAATGTATGGAAATTCTCAAACTGAGAACTCTGACCCATTAATCTTTTAGGATGCTGATCAGATCAGTTGGGTGTGTATAACGATCTGAATCTCCTCCATTCACTCCCTGGATCGCCATCATCAGATCACAGCACGGTACATCTCTGGCAGAAAACCAAGGCTTCAAAGTTACCTCGTTTGTATGAAAATAACACCTGTATCCCTAGACAAAGTTGATGTGTATATGTACATGACTATTACTGTATTTGTCACGTTTTATTTTAATTTATACAAAACGTATTAAATTGAGGAGGTGCTATGAAATTCAAACAGAATCAGCTTTTAATGTAGTTTATGCAGTCACTAATAAATTTTTGTAATGGTATAAGGCACTTGAGATGATAAAATGATTTGGTAATAAACTGGTTCGATATCAAGTCATATTTGTTTTACAAAATATTTCTATAGACAATCTTCGCCTTTAGCGATTTTTTTTCTGAAATTTCAAGTGTGCCGTCCAGTGAACTAAAATCTATGGAAGTGTAATTGCAAACAAACATTGCTTAAAAAAACCGGTCAAGAGCGAGTCGGACTCGCGCACCGAGGGTTCCGTACAATCATAAATATATTTGGATATGTTATTTTAGGACAGTCTTTAAAAAAGTAGGATAAACGGCAGACAGGTGGAAGGGCGAACAGGCGGACAGTTAATTTACAAATGCTGCTTATGGTGACTGAAAAACGTTTCAGCCACTCCACATTGCAAAATGTTTATATTACTAGTCCATCAGCCATTTTAATGTCCCCACTGCTGGGGCACAGGCCTTCCTTATGGGTGGATAAGGAGGACGGGCCATAACCCACCACGCGGGCCCAATGCGGATTGGTGGGTGTTAACGACTGCAAATGCAGCCGGGACCAACGGCTTAACGTGCCTTCCGAAGCACGGAGGAGCTCGAGATAATACATTTTTGGTCACCCATCCCATGACCGAACCTTGCGAACGTTGCTTAACCTCCGCAATCGCTGGTCCAGGCGCTAAACCACTGCGCCACCGAGCTCCTCGTTATTATTATATTACTATATTACTAAGTAGGAACTTATTCTTCGTTTATTCGTACGGCAAATAGTAGGTAATTATATTAAGGTGCCTTCCCACCGGTGCGTCTTGAGACGCACGAGAGCGCACCAGACCGAACCGACACACCGTGGGAAACGACCGTGCGCCGCGGTGCGTCGTCGTGCGTACGATCCATCGAGCGTCGGTAACTTCAAAGGATCGGTGCGTGGCGGTGCGTAGCGCTGTGCGTCCGCGTTCGTGGCGGCTCGTCGCCTTTGTCAATATGCCGCGCGTCATAGTATGATATCTATCAGTAGTCAATCGGCCCTGGCCTTTAAATAATTACCTACAGTATTTTAATTTCATCTAAGTACTTTCGTATCTTTCTAGTTTTGTGATTGTACGTATTACGTAAATTGCTTTTTAGCAATAAGGCCGCTTTTTTGTGTGCTTTGCTGTTTTTCTTTGTATATGTCCTGTCTTAGTGTGAAATTAAGTGTTTTTATTATTATTATTATTAATAATAATATTTTAGAATCAATATTATATAGGGTCTACCTTCAATGCAAAATACTTTCTAAGCAATGAAATACCTAGGTTAGCAAATTACAAAACTAATAGTGAAAACAAAAAATTGCGTAAAACCTATATAGGGTTTTTAGTTAGCCTAATAAAGCCGAATATGGTAGATAGGGACCATCAAACTGAACAACTTTTACTATGGGGCCAACTCTGAAATGCGAAAAAAATCAGCTGTTTCATACAAAAATTAATAACGAAAATATCAAAATGTATAGAATAGCAGATTTTTTTATCGATTTCAGAGTTGGTCCCATAGTAAAACTTATTCAGTTTGATGGTCCTTACCTACCATAATTATTCGGCTTTATAAAGCTATTACCAAACAGTCTGTATAAAAAATTAGTTACAAATCCTTTTTGCCATAGTTAGTAGGTAATACCTATATACTAAACAGTATTTAAAGTAGGTACTTACTTATATTTAATCTTATATTTCGGGGCTTTCGGATTTTTGATCTCTGAATTAATTGGTTACCTACATAAATATAATAAAAACAGCACTATCTGCACTTTACCATAGTAAGTACAGGTATTGCAATCAATAAATAAATAGTACCTACGAAGACTATTTGTACTGTGCCATCATCACTCGTGCGTCGTTGCACGGACGCGGGCGCACCGTGGGAACGATACAGCGGCCCGTGCGCCGAACATGGCCGAACGACGCACGGCCCGTGCCAGCGTTTCCCACGGTGCGCCCGTGCTCGCCCTCGTTCGGCTCGGTGCGGTGCGTGGTAGCACGCACCGTGGGAAGGCACCTTTAGAACCAGCCACCAATTTATTATAGTAGTGTTAGGTTGCGCCATCTCTTGACCGATAGTGGAACTATTTTTCCCACTTAGGTTAGCATGCTTAGAACAGCGCCATCTGTTGACTGGTAGTGAAACTAAAAAAAATTTTGTTTGTTTTTTGAATTTCTAAAAAAGTGTGTTATATTGAGACATCGTTTTATTTTTCCTGTAATCTTTACATAATTTACTATCACATAGAATTATTTCAGATTTTTCTCTTTGCAATCTTCGGAGATAAGGGGGGGGGAACGGTATTTTTTTTTACATTTTTCATCATAAGTCGAAAACTATGCGGCCTAAGAAAAAAGGAAAAATTGTTTTAAAATGTGCAAAGAGCGCTCTTTCATATGATACCCCACATGCCCTAGTCACCTCACTTAAAATTTTTAAGACCCCTTTTCAGTCCCTGTTGTAAAAAAAATATTAATTTTATTATTTCTTTCTTATTTGCAAAATAGTTGGGCAAATGTCATCTTAAACTATTCTAAATTTCAAGTTGATACCATTAGTAGTTCTCGAGATATCCAGCTGTGACAGACAGACTGAGTCACACCATAAGGGTTCCTTTTTTACCATTTTGGTACGGAACCCTAAAAATGGCACTACGGGGCCGAAAAAGTACCTACAACGTATACAAAGTACAATGACTGACGTTAGCGTTCTTCTAAATAATTTGCAGTTTGTATTGTAGAGAAAAAATAAAAAGAGAGAGTTTATTAGAAATGACGTCCTTTATAGTCAAATGGTGTAAAAAAGATACAAAGAAGGCAGTAAAAATATGGAGAAAAAACGTATCTTATTTTTAACCGACTTCAAAAAAAGGAGGAGGTTCTCAAGTCGACGGTATATTTTTTATTTTTTTATTTTTTTTATGTATGTTTTAACATAACTTCGTCAGTTGTTATCCGATTTATACAATTATTTTTTTATCTCAAAGAACATAGTTCGTGTGTGGTCCCATAAAAAAATTACAGAGGATTATCTGGCTGGTAGTTTTTTCATAATCCTAAAAAATGACAATTATTTAGCTTGCCATCACACGTGTTTTCACGGATTTTCGAACATAACATCTTTGTTTATGTACCGATTTAGATGATTCTTTTTTTGTTTGAAAGGGTATACTTCAAGAGTGGTCACATTTTAATTTCATCGATATTGGACTTTCAACTTCGAAGATACACTAGGGAACTCCTTATATTCAAATAGTACATGTAAAGTGATTTGGATTTTGGTAGTTTTTTCGTTTAAGTTAGAAAATAACTATGAGTAGTATACAAATTATGGTCGCTAATAAGCAACCAGTGTTCAGACGCTTTGTGCTGCATAATAAAATGCCAGCATTTTTAGCTCTAAGCACTTAGTTGTACTTTTCGTGTGGTGCCATTTTTTGAGCAGAATGCTTATTCCATAGATTTTAGTTCGCTGGTGCCGTCACTGCCGTAAGAGGAACACCGTGAGTAGGGAATCTTCAATGTTGAACATTTCAGTTAAACTAATATTAAAGTAACGATAAGATGGGAGAAGCTAGCAACAACATAGGTACCGTACTCTTCGACTAGCACAGTACCAGCGTGTATTCCGTCTGCAGTGCACGCAGTGTAGTGTTGTGGCGTCTTTCAAGTTCACACTTGACTGTTCCTCATGAACTACGTCTTCAATGCATACGGAATCCATTTAGTGCAGTATTTAGTGGCATCAACCTTGCAAATCGTCAACAAAGGAAGCCGCTTGGCACAGGCGTACTTTGTGGTCATCTGAGCTGATTTAGCCCTGTACCCACGTGGTACCACCATGGTGGTAGCCAGGGGTTGGGGGGAGAGGTGCCTTCTACCACGCTGCACTTTTACATCCATATCTCCATAAGTTTAGCAAATAGGTCGTGTTTGGTATCGTTTTCATATAATTCAAGAACGAGGAATTCATTTCTGGAACAACTTTTACACTCGTTCATATAAAAAATAAAAGTTCTGCGCAAAAACAGAAAAATAAGAAAACAAAAATCTTACAAAATCTATGCCTACAAATAAACCACGAGATTGTGCTTTATAAAAAAAATATGATTGAACAGCCCTGTTTATATAGAATATATAAACATCAACTTTTTCATACAAATTATATTTATAAATGTATCAAAAAAAATATTTGCGCCGCGCGGCGGTATTTGGGCGTAGTATATTTGGATAGGATTTATCACTTATTGTTTAATAATGACACAAATTGGTCATGTTTGGTATCGTTTCCATATAATTCAAGAACGGAAAATTCATCTCTGCAACAACGTTTTTACTCGTTCATAGAAAAAAATTAAGTTCAGTGCAAAAAAAGATAAATAAGAAAAAAAACTTACAAAATCTATGTCTACAATTAAACCACGAGATTATGCTTTATAAAAAAATCTCAGACCAAATAAAAAAGTAAAGACGGAGTCTTCCGACAAAGCGGTGAAGCCAGTAAAACTACGCCTTGGCTGTGTACATACACAGTTTACGCACACGTATGTAACGAAACTACGCCTTGGCTTTCGTTCGTCATTGGGCGAACCCTGCCACCCGGCCCCCGCCCGCCGTCTAGTACGCACACATGTACCATCAAAAACCGGCTTCACTTAGTTGTTCGCAACCACTGCGCAACGCTCCATCTTCCTTTTTTTATTTGATCTGAGAAAAAAATATGTTTAAGCAGCCTTATTTATCTTAAATATAAGGTACTTCTTAAATAGTGCACAAAATTTTAAGGGGTCAATGTATTCATGCATGCATACAGACAACTTTTGCTATGGTACCAACATTGAAATCGCGAAAAAAAATCTGCTGTTCCATAGAACATTTAAAACCGAGAAGATCAAAATGTATGGAACAGCAGATTTTTTTTTCGCGACTTTTCCGGAAACAGCCAAAAAAAATTCGACTTTTCATACAAAACTCGATCAGCTGTTCGGACATTTGTATGGAAAGTCGTATATTTTTTTTGTCTGTTTTCGGAAAAGTCGTAGATCAAATGTTGTTGTTTATGATGTTAGTAATCTACTCCTGCGAGATTGTTGGTGTTTTACAAATAACCCTGTATATGTTACGGCTAATACCCAAAGCCGGGCAAAACTAGGTGTAGCTGCAGTGGCGTAGTGATGGGGGGGCGGGGGGGGGCGGCCCGCCCCGGGCGGCACTTTTTAGGGGGCGGCAAAATTTCACAAAAATAATAAAAAAATATATAAGTACTACACTATCATTGATTGTAACGATTTTGACCAAACCATTATCACAGCCCGGAGCGAGCGGCGCGCAAGTGGGCCACGACTAGGATACACTGTGATGTATTGTAATGATTTTTATAACATATTTGCTCGTAAAGGGTCTCTTATTACACCAATTTCAATATCGTATTGTATCTCATTACGAACTTGTGCGGTAATGTAAAGTAAAACGCACGGTTTCCTTGATAAACCGTGCGTTTTACTTTACATTACCGCACGGTTTATCTTACTTCGTCTAAAACGAACGGTCCTTTTTTAATTCTTAGCAAAGAGTTTTTATGTCAGAAAAGAGGTCAACATTTTATGGATAAAATTAACTTTGGGAGATAAAATATAATAAATTAACATTTAATTATTCAATTTAATTAATGTTGACAATAAATTACAACCATTTATCTGAAACAAAAACACAAAAATGTTAATTTACTTTATTAGTAATACTGGCTGTTTTTATGCCTTTGCCTTAAAAAAAGCGCTGATGAGCGCGCATTGCTAATTTAATTTTTTTTTGCTGTATTGTTTTTATTTGAAAATGTCGTCAAGTACTGATGAATTTATTAATTTAACACCGCCAGAAGTCTCAGAGGCAGCGAAAAAGGCTACTCTAAGCCTCTTGCCCGAAAAATTGAAACTTACAAGCGTATCAAAATTTAATCATATGGAAAACAAGCAAAGGTGCAACGTCCGAGTTTTATTTATTTCCTCGCAAATATGTTATAAAACGTCGTATGACATACGTGCGCTTTGATAATTACAGCCTCTGCGTTCTTGTAGCCCTCGCCTACGGCTCGGGCTAGCAATATCGCCTCGGCTGTAATTTTCAACGTACCGCACTTATATCATAATGTACTATTACCAAATAATCATCACCGCATGGCCCGGAGCGCGCGGCGCGCTTCGCACGCCGCGACTAAGCTACACTATCGTTGGTGGTAATGATTTTTACCAAACTATCATCACCGTATGGCCCAGAGCATTCGGCTACATAAAAGATTATGCACCGAAAAAAAACCCGAAGAGTTAATTTTTAGTAAATAAATAAGGTAGGTAATTATTATTTTTTAAAGAAATTAATTATTGATTTTCTTGACTTATAATGAAAATAAGGGGCGCCAAAATTCGGGTCCGCCCCGGGCGGCAAAGACACACGCTACGCCACTGTGTAGCTGATAGCTGTTGGTTAAAACTAGGTGAACCGATCTGCTTTACTCCTGTAGGTCCCGAATATAGGTTAGAAATTTAAATTTCGAGGTTAATTTTTTTTAACAGACAACAGAAATAACTTTCTTAATACCTCATGCTACACCTAGTTTTAGCCGGCTACACATAGTTTTAGCCTGCTAAAACTAGGTTTAGCCGCACTTCGGGTATTAGCCGTAACATATACACAAACTTTTCTATAGAAATTATATTTATAAATGTGTAAAAAAAATCAGTAGCGCCGAATTTTTGCTTTATTATTATCTTTTAGGGCCGGAAAAAGCAGAAGTATTGCCACTGTTCCACTCCTTTTCCGGGTGTGGATACCGTATCGACTTTTGCTGGTTTTACCAGCAAAAGTCGATACGGTATCTACTTTTTCCCTTTAGGGAAAAAAGCACTTTTGAAGCTTGGAGCGCTTATCCAATTGCAACGGAAGTATTTAAATACGCTAAAGAAGGAAATGTGGAGCAGGCTTTGCCAATAAGATTAGAAAAAAATGTTATTGCTTTGTATGACAAGTAAGTTACGTGGTGATTGGCTTTTGTGATTGTTATTGTTGGAAATGTTGGAATTGGAACGCATCTCCTTGATATTTAGTCCAATCAACGGGGCTTATGCAACCCGAATAATTCTTCCGTCTATGAAATTTGGCATGTGATGAAGTTAGGTAATACAGATTACAGATGAACAATAATCCAATAAATTTTGTTACGAGAAGTTAGGTATTTTTACCTAAACATGAAAATCGCTTATATCTCTCTGTGAATATTTCCTCGGGCTAAAATACTTTCTGTATACGTACTTTTGTATTAGTTAGAATAAGTATGTAAAAGAATCCAATATTTTTTCGGTTTCGGAGATACTTCAAATTTAAATTTTAATATTTTTCAATATATATTTACTTGATAAAAATATCTGCTGATTATTATTTTTAATATGTTTTTATATCCTTAAATATATAGCTTTGTTCAGTAAGTCAATTAATTTTCTTCTTTAATCATATTTTTTTTATTTTTTGGTCTTAAGAGGTAATGTGAAAAATAGTCGGTTCATTTTCATACATTTATGTATAAATATGATTAAAGAAGAAAATTTGTTGGCCTACTGAACAAATCTATATATTAAGGGTATAAAAACATATTGAAAAATAATAATCAGCAGATATTTTTATCAAGAAAAGATATATTGAAAAATATTAAAATTTAAATTTGGAGTATCTCCGAAATCGAAAAAATATTGGATTCTTTTACATACTTATTCTAACTAATACACAAATACGTATACAGAAAGTATTTTAGCCCGAGGAAATATTCACAGAGAGATATAAGCGATTTTCATGTTTAGGTAAAAATACCTAACTTCTCGTAACAAATTTTATTGGCTTATTGTTCATCTGTAATCTGTGTTACCTAACTTCATCACATGCCAAATTTTATAGACGGGAGATTTTTTCGGAAGTCTCCATACAACAAATATGCTCATTGATTGGACTAATTAATCAATGCAGAAAAGTGCTATTCACGAAAAAGGACAGGCAGCTGGAGAATCTTCACCAACCAGAGACGCCCTGTGCAACCAAATTTTGCGAGCGATTTATCAGGGAGGAATGTTTGCGATCAACTTATAAAACCAATCCAAAACCTGCCATGGCCTGCAGATTGGGGTCAGGCCAAAAATAATAGCTTATGGGAGCCTATGTGGGTGGGTGGGAGGGTGGTCCCACCCTTCTACCAGCAGCCACAGCTTGCATGGATTAAATAAGGTGTATATGTAAGCAAAAATGCGCAGGAAGGTGCAATTGTTTAAAAATATAAATAAAGTGCACCGAACTATGTGGATGCAACGGAAACTGCCAGTAAAATTTGTTATTACTAAACTAGGTAAATAAAATAATTATAACTTTAACTCTCTTTGAAAGTAAAATTATTGGACTACCAATTAAACAATAAGTGATAAATCCAAATCAAAAAATACTTCACCAAAATACCGCCGCGCGTCGCAACTGAATTTTTTGACACATTTATAAATATAATTTCTATAGAAAAGTTTTATGTGTATATATTTAAGATAAATAAGGCTGCTTAAACATATTTTTTTATAAAGCATAATCTCGTGGTTTAATTGTAGACGTAGATTTTGTAAGTTTTTTCTTATTTTTCTTTTTTGCACTGAACTTATTTTTTTTCTATGAACGACTAATAATTTTGTAGTAGAAATGAATTTTCCGTCCTTGAATTATACGGAAACGATACCAAACACGACCAATTTGTGTCATTATTAAACAATAAGTGATAAATCCTATCCAAATATACTGCGCCCAAATACCGCCGCGCGGCGCAAATATTTTTTTTGACCCATTTATAAATATAATTTGTATGAAAAAGTTGATGTTTATATATTTTATACAAACAGGGCTGTTTAATCATATTTTTTTTATAAAGCACAATCTCGTGGTTTATTTGTAGGCATAGATTTTGTAAGATTTTTGTTTTCTTATTTTTCTGTTTTTGCGCAGAACTTTTATTTTTTACGAGTTTTTTTTACGAGTGTAAAAATTGTTCCAGAAATGAATTCCTCGTCCTTGAATTATATGAAAACGATACCAAACACGACCTATTTGCTAAACTTATGGAGATATGGATGTAAAAGTGCAGCGTGGTAGAAGGCACCTCTCCCCCCCACCCCTGGCTACCACCATGGTGGTACCACGTGGGTACAGGGCTAAATCAGCTCAGATGACCACAAAATACACCTGTGCCAAGCGGCTTCCTTTGTTGACGATTTGCAAGGTCCCCATACAAATGATGCCACTAAATACTGCACTAATTTAGATTCGATGTGTTCGGTGACTAAACTATTTATTAGCATCATCACTTGAGAGAGAGACGTGGTGGACACCGAACTACCAGAGGTCGGTGATGGAAACTGGCGCGAAACAGCAAAAGATCGAGATAGATGGCGAGCTCTAGTATCGGAGGCCATAACACACTTTGGGTCGCTGAGCCACCGGAGTAAGTAAGTATTATTTAGAGGGGGGGACACCAGCGAAGCCAGACGGGTGATCAGAAGACCTTGATTGGAACCATTTCACCCAAGAGTAAGTAAGTAAGTGTCACTTACCAGATTATTGAGTCCGATGTGGTTATTCGTAGCATTCCACTCGCGATCTTTCTCGGTTGGTGTTAAACCATCAGTCTTTTCTAAATCTTTGGGTTTCTCCTCATCCATATTTGGATACCACGTTGGTTCCTCTGAAAGGTCCCACAAATGTAAGGAGCTGAAAAATATTAATATTTTATTATTATTAAAGGTCTCATCAGTATACGTGACGGGGTTTTTCACGTCCTGAACGGAACGGGGCGATTTTTTGACATCGTTGCATATTTTTTTATACACAACGGGATAGTTATTAGCCTTCATCTCACCTGATGTTAAGTGACGATAAGGCCGAAGGTAGAAGCGCACTACACCCGAAATCCTCATCACTGAGGAACTGGCTATCTTACCTCTAAGCTCTAACTGCCGGAACACAAACAATTTTTAAATTGTTGTTATGGTGGTAGATAGCCAGGCGGACTTAAAATAAGCTCTACCACCAACCATACCGAGTACAAATGACGTGCCGGACTACAGCTGGGCCACAAAAAAAAAGTTGGAAATCTGACTTTTTGACTATGCCATGATGAAGACGATAGTTTGTCGGAATTTGTCGCCAAAAATCAGAATTTGTCGGGCTTGCGTTTAGGAGATACGTGTGGCGCAGCTGTAGAGACGTCTCTATAGCTGAGCCACACAGATCTCGAAAACGGAAGGTCGTAGCGAAAATCTGATAACTCGTATGTGTAGACTGTAGTTTGTCGGATTTTGTCACCAAGAACCAGATTTTTTCGGTCTTGCGTTTAGGAGATATGTGAGGGAGGATACGCTGTGGAGACTTTTCTACCTGGATCTTGACAAAGGAAGGTCGTAGCGAAAATCTGATAACTCGAGTGTGTAGCCGTTAGTTTGTCGGAATTTGTCACCGAGAATCAGAGTTTGTCGATCTTGCGTTTAGGAGATATGTGAGGATACGCTGTGGAGACCTTTTTACCTGGATCTCGAGAACGAAAGGTCGTAAGCGTATCCTCACATATTTCCTAAACGCAAGATCGACAAAATCTGGTTCTTGGTGACAAAATCTGACAAACTACCGGCTACACATACGAGTAATCAGATTTTTGCTACGATCTTCCTTTCTCAAGAACCAGGTAGAAAAGTCTCCACAGCGTATCCTCACATATCTCCTAAACGCAAGTTTTTTTCGCTACGACCTTCCGTTTTCGAGATCTGTGTGGCTCAGCTGTAGAGACGTCTCTACAGCTGCGCCACACATATCTCCTAAACGCAAGCCCGACAAATTCTGGTTTTTGGCGGCAAATTCCGACAAACTATCGTCTTCATCATGGCATATAGTCAAAAACTCAGATTTCCAACTTTTTTTTTGTGGCCCTGCTGTAGTCCGGCACGTGTACAAATGTAAATTGTACCCCCCCTGGGAATCGAACCCGGGACCCCTGAGTCTTACACGGGTGGGCGAACTACTAGACCACAGAGACATATTAAAATATAGTGACAAATATATGTGACGAGAACACGGACGAGATAATATGGGACGTGGATGGGACGAAGAAAATTGTATAGTCTACAGCACGTCTTCGTCCCGTCCAAGGTATTTTTCCGTCACGTACAGCGACCATAAATTGGTTTAAAGAAAGTTCTATAGCTAAGCTACAGGACCGGTGCCGCTGGGTTGTATGATCCTGTAATGAAATATTCTATCTTATCTTACCTATTGTAAAATTATTCAGAAACTTACCCATCATTTAAAGCAGCAACCAAAATCCCATCTGAACCACCTCTGAACCGGGCTATTCTAATGCTATCTATAGATATTAATATTTTCACAGGGTCTCGTATGGCGACACTCACGTCCCAAAGACATAGAACATATTTATTTTCGATAACATTTGGACATTTGTCGTGTATCGTAAATATAAGGTGGTTTCTTGTCTCTGATACCACTACACTATTAATTTTAGCTTGTTTTATAAATTGTATGTCTTCGTTTGTTATATTATTTGTTGATATAACAATATACCCTTTACTAAATGGATATTTTGAAGTCTTCATCAGATCTGTTGCATCGGAACCTATGTTTTTACTTAAAATATGACTTAACCTACTTTCACATTTCTTTAAAAATTTACCTAATCGTAATTTATTAAAGTCAGTAGTTTTTAATTTCGTCTTATACGTTTCATAGGGCAACATTTCCGTTGAACCGGCGCCATCTTTTTGTTCAAAATACACTCTAAGTGGGTTTGATTTGTAATCATCGTCAACGTTAATTTGATTGTTAATTTCTACATCAGTTATATTATTTATTAAAAATGTGAATTTCGTTAAATAGTCTTCAATATTGTTGCTGTATTTTCTACATTTGTTGAGTGATTTTAAATGTATGTCGTGTTTAGAAAAATCGACAGGATGTTGGGTCCATTTGTCTTCAACCGATATTTCTTCAGTTTGTATTTCCTCTGTTATACCATCATCAAACGTTTGGACAGCACTTTGCGTGTAATTCGATCGCCCGAAAGTTGCAATGTACAAATCGTATGGAATAGGTTTCATTTCGAAAAGTGAGTATGACATTTCATGCAGTGTCACCATACTCAGGATGTCTTTCGCGCGCTGTTTTAGTCTTTCAAATATTTTTCTTTTACGTTTGTCCGCTTTAGATTTTGTGAAATCTATGAAAAGTGGCCTGAAACAATTTTATTAGGCCATAAACACCAACTTAAATGATTTACCAGACAGAACAATAATTCAACATTCAATGGGAGTCTAGCAAATCAGTAATAATAGACGAAACCATACATGAAATCCTCGAATATGACCTCTCACCTATCCAGCACGTCTGTGTGAACAGTCCTGATGCTGGATCCACTCGAGCTCATCTCCTGAAAACCTTCGTCGGTGAGGGAACTCCGTACATCTGGTTCACCGTCCTCTAATATAAACTGCATCGGCTTGCTCTTGTTGGCAGAGCGGGAGTCGCGGAGGTCGAAGTTACCTGGGACGAAGGACAGTTAGGGAGTCCGCTGCGTTAAGCGGGACACGCGCGCGCGTCGACATGGATTAGAGCTTACTCATGCACTGCAAGCATCTGTCCGTCAGAAAACCAGCAATCTATATTAACCCACGGGCGTGTCCCACTTAAGGCAGCGGACGCCCGCCGTGCTTGAGGATAAGTCGCGTGCGAGTGAGTCACGTTTCTTTATAATGTTTGTTTAGAACCAGCGACCGACGTCAGCAACGTGTGCAATATCAACAGCAGTGTAACCAAAATCACGCGTAAATTTTCGGCGAATTAGCCCATTCTGGACGAGCCCCCCTACCCAAATGGCCATTCTACTAAAATTGAACCTCTATACAAAAAAAAAGTTGGGAGTTACAAGTCGTGATAAAGTTTGGCCATATGATAGAAACTGATCTGTAGGCTGTTTCTAACTAATATTGAGCTGGGCCAAACTATCCTTACATACAGTTCCATACGGCGGCGGGTTGAATAGCGCACTTTTCCCGGCTCCATTCTAAAAACTATAACAATTCAGGTTTAGCTAATAGGTCAAATGTGGTATCATTTTCGGATAAATCAATAACGTAGAATTTATTTCTGATATAAAAAAAAAACAATTTATTAAGCAGTTTCTGAAAAATTACACAATAACCAACATTTTTAAACTTCATTTTTTTAGTTTAGGTATTGGCACTTGTTTCAGTATTTTCAAAAAAACTACTTTAAAGAAGCGTTTTTCAGGTTAATTTGTTATATGCTTTTGTTATGTTAACTATATTTTATACAATTTGAGCCTAACCCAAGTAGTTTAAGTCCATTGTTTGCGGACATACAGCTAGTCAAAAATATGCATTTTTTCACGAAATAAAAAAGGTTTTCGTTTCGTTCAGAAACATTTTTCAGGTTTTTTGTTTCTACAATTTGAGCTTAATTTGAGTAGTCTAGGTCTATTGGTTGCAGAGACATAGCTGGTTAAAAATGGGCTTTTTATTGAAATTTATTGAAAAAATCTTATCTTTGACTAGCTGTGTCTTTGCAACTAATAAACATAGACTACTCAAGTTAAACTCAAATTGTAGAAAATTTAATTAACTTTACAGAAATATAAACAAAAAAACTGAGAAATGCTTCCGAACGAAACGGAAACCCCTGGGTAACAGCGCTGGGTGGCTACGTCGTTCGCAAGAAGACTACACCACACAGAAGAGCGGACCACGACATTCAGAGTATGTGGATGTGTTTTTGGTAATAAAGCGTCGTCTCTGCAACCGACTCGTTTTCCTTCCAATCCCGTACCCCGCGTCCGTAACATTTGGTGTCAGAAGTGGGATTGGAAGTTAAGAAGACGCTAGTGACGCCTAAGGGAAGAAGAGCGTCGTCGGGGACACGTTCCACCATTGCTGGATAGCGTCGTGAAGGAGTGCATCACCGGAGAAGGATCAGCGTCGCGAGGGAGCGCGGCGTCTGGGGAGGCGTGTGTGGCCGGGAGGTGGATGCGCATTGTGGGGGGGTGAAAAGCACGTCGCTGGGAGCTATGCGGCAGCGCATTGGCGGGAGGTGAAGCGCGTCGTCGCACGTAAGTCGAACTTAGAAGTGCGTCGCTGGGAAGCGGATACGTGACGCTATGAGGTTGAAAGACAGCCGGTGAAAGAAGGAAGACAGCTGGCGCTGGCGGAAGAAGAAAGCGCATTGTCAGAAGTAAGAAGAGGGCCAGCGGAAGGAGGATGCGCGTCTGTGGTAAAAGGGGGCCGACGGGAAGAGAAATCTGCGTCACCGACAGAGGCCTGGGATCCAGCTAGACGGCCTGCGAAGACAGAACATGTAGACGTGTCAGCGGTTTATCATGAGTCTGACGATGCTCGGGACGAGCATGTCTTAGAGGGGGGTAGTGTGACGGCCGTGACGTCACATTACGTAGTTGAGACAGACAGCATCAAGCGATGACCAATTTAGTCGCTGGCTGTCAAGTCGCCGTGGCGAAATGGTGTGGCTTCTCGCATTATACACGAGAGCCCGCGGTTCGATCCTCCGTCGGACGAAAGTGTTTTGATGGTTTTTACGATATTTCTAGAATGTTTACATCTTTATACAGAGTTTATTTACATATTTGATAGAGAAATAGAACATTCTAGTATCGTCGGGAAATAATGGAAAAGATGAAAAAGGACGGGAAATGGTTACAAAAGACAAACGAAAAGAATAACGAAATGACTATCGAAATTAGAGTTACTAGAAGGTTCTATGGGGTATATAAGCAGCGGCGAAACGCACAATCGATGTAGTAGTTGAACAGAGTAGTAGTTAAGAAGTGGTAGTTCAGTAAAGAAGGGAAAGGAACAAGAAGAAGGAAGATGAAGAAGTTGTAAAGCGGTAGTGAAGAAGTAGAAGATGAAGAAGTGGTAAAGAAGAGAAGTTTGGAGGTGAGGTCTAGCAGTAGTTGGTGCTAGCACGGAGGAGTGTAGAAGTTGGAAGTCGTCGGGTTCAGCGCCGAGAGGCTACGTCGTTCGGACGTGACGCTACTTGGAAGGGCGGACTGCGACATCGGAAGAGGAGTAGTGGGAATGTCATCGTGTAACAGCGCTGGGTGGCTACGTCGTTCGCAAGAAGACTACACCACACAGAAGAGCGGACCACGACATTCAGAGTATGTGGATGTGTTTTTGGTAATAAAGCGTCGTCTCTGCAACCGAGTCGTTTTCCTTCCAATCCCGTACCCCGCGTCCGTAACAATAACATAGGAAGTATCCGATGAAACGCATTCTAGAATGGCCATTTGAGTAGGCCCCAAGATCTTACTATCATCATACAGAGGATACTAGAGGATTACTATAATATACTAGAAACCAAGTAAAGACTTTTTTGGCCCTGTCTTTTGAATTACTATGTCTAGAATGTGCATTTCTTTCTAAAGATATAATATTTCTCGCTTAGCTCGTAAGCTATTTGTTTGCTGGTCACAGTTCTAATCTAACATATTTCGCGCAACTTGATTAAAATCGTCTATCGCTAAAGCGGATATCGGATCCGACCCTCACCATTATTTTACTGTTATAATAGCGTTTGTGCTAATTTAAAGAATTTACCTGAATCCAACATTTTCTCTTCATCTTTGACTTCTTTATAAACGTCCTCCGTTCTTGTATTAGTTTCTACAAAAGTTCTATCTTCTGTCTTTTCATCTATATCATCCATCGTGTGTTCGTTTGAACTATTTTCAGAATGCTCCGAAGATTCGTGGTATGATTCGAAATCTGATTCGTAGCTTTCGAAATCGTCTTCGTAACTTATTTCGTCATCACTGGTTTTATCGTTTTGGGGCTAAAAGATATTTAATTGATTACTTAGTGTAAGTGAAATAATTTGGGAGTCACATTGAACTGAGATTTCCAGAGTGGGCCACTAACAAGAGTAACGATGTTAATAATTTAAGCAGATGAGCATTATCTACATGAAATCATAGCACTACCACAGCTGCTCTATTCAGTACGCAGAAATCTGCATTACAAACCTTATTTTTGGGTTCATCCAATTCAACATAAAAAGCCTTGGGCTTCGCAGTGAGTTTCCGCGTCAAATTGAGCATTTCCGCATTGTTATCAACGCCTTCCGGTGTCAAGACTTTCACTTCATTTTCATTTAAAGTTCTAGTTTTTGTGCGTTGCCGTTCTTCCCCATCTTTCGAGTCCACTTTCGAAATCTTTTTCGTAACTTCACCTTTCGAACGTTGGCGTTGTTCGACATCTTTAGAATTTACTTTTGAAATCCTTTTCGCAACTTCTTCAGTTTTTCCGCCCATTTTCGTATCTTTTTTTCCACCGTCTTGGTTTATTTTTCTCCTTGTCACTGGAGAGTTTACAGTCACGTTAACAAACGGCAAATCCCGTGCCGTGCGCGGAGTTGCGTGTCGTGCGGTTAATGTCTTCGCCTCATTTTTAACTGTTGCACTATTTTTAACTTTCGAGCTGATTTGGCTAATTTGACTTACAGAAGAGGCCGAGGACTTCAGTAAATCCTTCATGGGGGACACATTGCTTAAGTTCGTTGTACCTGGCACTTTTTTTGGTGTTTTCGTTGCTGGTGGGCTGATTTTCTTTTTCTGTGCGTAAATGTCAGCTGTGGTCGACTTCTGTACGAAGTTTCTGGGCGTGGATACGCTATAAACGCTCTTTTTGAGCTTCTCTTCTTGGGATTTCTTAGTTGACAAAGATGCGTCATCTTTAGTCTTTTCCTTGCTTTTCCCTTTGCTATCTGTCGTTTTCCTGAGAGTTGTTTGCATTGTGATCCACTAATATCTGAAAAAATACAATTCATGTTAAATAGTACTCAGGTAGTCACGTCTATACATATGTATATAGTTTAAAACTTTGTCACTCCAAAAAAAAGCTATTACGTTTTTTATAGAAATTAATGACAAATGATGATTATACAACAAAGTGATAAACTATTTTCGAAGTAACCTTAAAGATAGCAATCTCATTATTACCTTTTTTAAATAAAATTCTTAAATATTTCGGTAATTTCAAAAGAAACCTACCTAAGTCCTTATTTAGTAAATTTTTCACGTTCTGTTTATGTCGATGTACCTAAGTACCTATAAACATAGGTAGTATTTAGGTGGTAATACCTACTTATAAATGTCATTACGTTTATTGATTAGTAGCCGCTCTCCTTCAAAGAAATTACTTTCTTTGATCAAACAATAATATTAAGTAAGAGGTTGTCGTGCGAGACAATTCGATCGATGTCCAATTGGAAAACGTGATACGCATCGCATAAAATCTCAAAGCATAGCGTAAAGTTAACCGCCTCTGTGGATTAGTGGTTCGCCCACCCGTGTAAGACGCAGGGGTCCCGGGTTCGATTCCCAGCTGACCTATAATATAAGAATATAGTAGCAAATGAAGACATAGAGACGAATTCCTTTGAAAGTGTAGGTAGGATACGATCTAATAAAATAGTTTGTGGCATAAAAATCACGTCTCCATTTTTATTCGTATTGATAGGTGTACTTAGGTATAACAATCACAGATATTCTGACACCTAAATTAGCCTAGACTGCCAATTTAAAGCAACCAGCCAGCAAAATAATTAAATATTCATATAAAAACACTCACCTTGACACAAAGGAATGTAGGTCACTTAAAACACTTATTACGAAATCACTTAAAAAAGCAAAATATTAATTAAGATAGATTTCAACACTATTCCTATAGTTTTGTTACAAAATTAGCACACATTTAAAAACTTATTTATTAAAAACAAGCCATAGAATTTCGCGTGACAAATTCGTGTCAATTTTGTGTACTTAATTATCGCCATGGTAACGTAGGTAACCATCAAAGAGCATGCAATCACTTGGTAACCAAAGGAAATAGGAAACCATTTTATGGCAACACTTGCAGAAATGTTTGGTTGCCAACAGATGGCCATTTTTACATAATTTACAGTTTTTATCGAATCGGCAGCGAACGATTTCAGTAATCTAATCTCAGTAATGCTACTGCTCCACCTGCGTTAACGTTAGTGGTAATGTCCAGGCACGTATCCAGAGGGGGGATAGTTGGGATTAATCCCCCCCCCCCGAAATCCGGGATATTTACTTTACGGACCGTTGATTTGGATAACGACAAATTTACGGTAGCAAAATCTTAATATAAGAAGTCTCTTTGCAAAGGTTCAACGTGCGGAAGCTTGTAGTTAAATTTGAAATTTCAGATTTTTTTCGTGTTTTTTATTGACTATTTGTCTTTTTTAGGGTTCCGTACCCAAAGGGTAAAAACGGGACCCTATGACTCCGCTGTCCGTCTGTCTGTCTGTCTGTCACCAGGCTGTATCTTATGAACCACGATAGCTAGAAAGTTGAAATTTTCACAGATGATGTATTTCTGTTGCCGCTATAACAACAATTACTAAAAACAGAATAAAATTAATATTTAAGGGGGGCTCCCATACAACAAACGTGATTTTTTTGCCGTTTTTTGCTCGATATTAATAACGACAACAGGTAGACAGTTGAAATTTTCACAGATGATGTATTTTTGTTGCCGATATAACAACAAATACTAAAAACAGAATAAAATAAATATTTAAGGGGGGCTCCCATACAACAAACGTATTTTTTTTCCGTGCCCTTCGTGCGCGAGTCCGACTCGCACTTGGCTGGTTTTTTTTAATATAGCTGTCAGTTACGTTTTGTTTCATTGTTATGCACAGATTAAAAAAGACTGTTAGCAATTATACACAGTGTTCCAGCAGAAAAATGGGAGTTTAAGAAAAAAATACGCTAATTGCGACGCCATTTTGTTTTGAACCCAATTTAGTTTGGCATTGAACCTGCTTTAATCCTGTAGATCTCGAGTATAGAGGATAGAAATTTAAGGCAAGCGCGGAACGCAGCGGAGCGTGAGTTTTTTTTTAACAGATATTAGATAAAAATTACACACCATGAAGCTTTTGACAGAAAAGGTGTTGGATAGAGAGGCAAACACTCCTTTTTCTAATCTTTTTTTCCCTCGTTCGCCCCCCGTTAAACGACCATCTTTTAAAATCTTGTTATTTTAGAGTAAAAATTTCATTTTCATTTTTCTCAAAAACTATTAGGCTCCGCGGGGCTTCCCCTCCCCCTCCCCCCAACTCCTAATACAACAGTCCACAAAGTAAAATTTGACCTCGTCCACCCCCGAATTGAAAGTCTGGATACGTGCCTGGTAATGTCCAACTACGCTTTAGCTAAGGCATTAGGTAAATTTAGTACTGTCATTTGTAAACTAACACGTTAAAGTCACATGAGTCTTGGCCACATCTGCGTAACGCTTAGATTAACGCTTTAAGCTATGCGTTAAGACGCAGGTGGAGCCGTAGCATTACCTACTGAAGATAGAGATTATTGAAATCGGCCGTAAAATAGTATACAGCAGTTTTTCCGCAAAAAAAAATGTACGACGCTTTTATTGACTGTAAGGCGACGGCTACACGCATGGTAAATACTGTGATCCATCGCCATAGAGTAAGTTTTAACCCTGTAAAGTAATTTATATGGAATGTTCAATATTTTATTTTCCATGGTTAAAATGTACTCTATGGCGACGGATCACAGTATTTACCATGCGTGTAGCCGTCGTCGCCTCAGTGTAAGTAAGTACCTACCTACGTATACACGCTGAAATTTTAATCATTTAGTTCCCGCCGTGTGGTGGTTCCACTCATGATTACAAGCAACTTTTACTATGGGGCCAACTTTTCTGCTCGCAAAAAAAAATCAGCTGTTCCATACATTAAGGTCGAGTAGGTACTGCACTTTTGTATGGAACAGCTGATTTTTTTGCGAGCAGGAGAGTTGGCCCCATAGTAAAAGTTGCTTGTAATCATGAGTGGAACCACCACACGGCGGAAACCAAATGATTAAAATTTCAGCGTGTATAATTTTAAAAATATATTACTATGCTAAATCAAGTTGAAATTTTGCTTTGAGTGCATTTAAAAATTGACTTGCTAACAAAGACGCCACTTTCCCTTAGACCAGTGTTTCCGAACCTGTGGTCCGCGGACCCCTGATGTATGGTGGTCCGCGGTGTCATCTCTGGACCATACATAATATTTTGCATCTGTAATAACTAAAATAAATACCTAATCCGAATTTTTTTTGCTGTTTATTTTATTAAGGGGCTCCGTGAAAACTGTGCTTGATTTCCTAGGGATCCGTGGCTGAAAAAGGTTGGGAAACGCTGCCTTAGAGGGTTTAAAGAGCACACTAGCGCCGCCATGGAAAAAACAAAATCATAGTGCTTAAATAAGGACTTAAGCTTTGTGGTACTTTTTCGTTTGGTTTCTCTTCCGGACGGAACGGAAGCAGCGTTGCTCTAAGGCATGGGTCTCCAAACTTTTTAGCATAAGGGCCAGACTAACTCCTCCATGAAGTCCCAAGGGCCAGAATCTAGCTAGCTCCGTACCAACATACTGTAAATTACAGTATTGCTGGTAAGATCTAGCCTGCTTTCGCGGGCCGGATTGTTGGTGCTCGCGGGCCGGAGCTGGCCCGCGGGCCGTAGTTTGGAGACCCCTGCTCTAAGGCACTGACCTGGAAAAAAATTTTTAGGGTTTCTCCAAAAACTAAACTCCATTAGAGTTTTCTTGCTAAAAGTGTGGCGGCGCTAGTGTGCTGTATAAACCCTCTTAAATAATAATATACTTGTTATGTTATGTATGTATTATTGTATATATAGTTTTTGGAAATTGCCCTTTGTTCTTAATTCTTTGATATGTATTTTTCCATAGATAAATAAGTAATAGATATTGAGTTACATAATTTTAGGCTCCTACAGGCGTAGCATGACAATCCATACAAAAATGTTGTATTAAAAAATTAATTATATTAAAATTTTGACAGATTAAGGGTTTGTCTACATTGGGATGTCATTTATGACATTTCGATGTAGACAAAAATTGCTTTATGTATACAGGGGCTGGTCCTAAATTTTCTTTCTTTAAGTAGCGATATAATTAAGTATTCTCAGGATTTCTAAATAAGATACAATAAATACTCATACATATTTTAATATTTAGTTATTTAAGTATAATATTTCAAATTTTGATTTGTGACTGTGTACTTTAATAAATAAACTTTCGAAAAAAAGCAATTGAAATAAATAATAATGAAACAACAGTATCAGGTAGTCACTTTGAAAAAATGTACTTTGTTTCTATAATTAAAATTAATTACTTAAACAATATAAATAATACATTACGTACATAGGGACGTACTCAATAATAAATACAAACACGCGTGCGTCTCCCACGACATCAGGCGCGCTACTAACAAAAAAAGTTGAAATAATTTACATGATTACGATCGATTGAGAAAACAACGCTCCCAGTGGTAAAATTTCAAAAATGGAATCTTGGTACAGTACAAGGCATATATCTTGAAATCGGGTGGAGATTGCGCGGAACATTTATTTTGGGGCGCGCGCTATTGGTCGCTCACAAGAGCACATGCGCGAACTTATCCCTACTCCGTCGAAAATAATTCAAGTTATATGCCTCGTACTGTAACTAAGGAGTTCTTATTTTGAAACGGCCGGGAACAGCTTTTTTAAACTAATCTACAGTCCAGCGACTATCGTGGCGGGGTCTTCCACGCCTTCCTTGATTTTTCTGAGGAACATCACCGCTTCACGTCCATCAATTAGTCTATGGTCGTAAGTCAAGGCGATATACATCATGGGTCTGATGACCACCTGCCCGTTCATCGCGATCGGTCGCTCAAATATACCGTGCATGCCCAAAATGGCGGATTGCGGTGGGTTTATAATAGGAGTGCCCATCAACGACCCGAAAACTCCTCCATTACTAATAGTAAATGTTCCACCGTCCATTTCTTCGATAGTTAGCTTCCCTGTCCTCGCTTTCTCAGCCAAGCCAGCGACGGTCACCTCAATATCAGCGTAAGTCATATTCTGTACGTTTCTGATTACAGGAACGACTAATCCTTTAGGTGTCGCTACGGCAACGGATATGTCAACGTAATCTCTGTAGATAATCTCGTTTTCTTCGATCACAGCATTGACCACAGGCTGATCCATCAACGCATTAGCAGCTGCTTTCACAAATGGCGACATAAGACCTAGTTTCACGTGATGCTTCTTAGTGAACGAGTCAAGATACTTCTTCCGGAATGCCATTATATTTGTCATATCCAGTTCGTTGAATGTGGTCAGCATAGCGTTCGTATTTTGGGCGTCTTTAAGACGTTGGGCGATGCGGAGACGCATTCGGTTCATTTTGACGCGTTGTTCGGTGCGAGTGCCCGCCATTTCTTTACTGTAGTCCGCGGGAGGAACTTTGACAGTCGCGGTTTCAATTGATTGCGCGTGGCGGATGGCTGCGACAGGGATGGAAGAGATCGGGGCGGCAGGGGGAGGCGTTGCGGCCGGTCTAGGCGGTGGAGGGGGAGGGGCAGCGGCGGCAGGGGGAGGGGGAACCGCTGCTTTCGGGGGAGGGGGAGGAGGTGCAGCAGCCTTAGGAGGCTCGGGCGCCGCCGCCGGCGCGTCGGCTTTCTTCGGCGCTTCCCCAGTAATATCAATCCTGAACAACTTCTGCCCAGCTTTGACGGTATCACCGTCTTTCACGTAGATTTCTTTAATAACCCCATTGCCAGGCGACATGACGGGTAAAGCTGTCTTGTCCGTTTCGATTTCTAGCACCACCTCATCCGCTGCAACAGAGTCACCGACCTTCTTATCCAACTTCACATCTCCTTCAGAGACGGAGTCAGGGAAGGCTGGTGTCATGACATCCTGTTCAACGTAGAGGGTCCTGGTGAAGTGGATAGGTGCAATTTGTTGGTGGGCTACTAGGACCCGCGTGTGGGCGTTGATGGCCTTCGGGGCGAGGGCGCGGGGGGCCTGGGTGGACCCTAACCGGATGTTGTGCCCCTGCCGCCGGTATAAGGCCTGGAGGTGCTTCGAACAGCGCCGCAGCATCTTGAGTATTTAGTGTCGATGAATTTTTACCCTGTAAATAAAAAGATACGAGTTTTTAGAACACTGTTTGAAATCTATTTTTGAGCACCAGCCATTTTAATGTCCCCACTGCTGGGAAACAGGCCTTCCTTATGGGTGGATAAAAAGGTTGGGCCCTAATCCACCACGCGGGCCCAATGCGGATTGGTGGGTGTTAACGACTGCAAATGCAACCGGGACCAACGCCTTAACGTGCCTACCGAAGCACGGAGGAGCTCGAGATAATACATTTTTGGTCACCCATCCCATGACCGACCCTTGCGGAAGTTGCTTAACCTCCGCCATCGCTGGGCCAGGCGCTATATCACTGCGCCACCGAGCTCTTCGTATTTTTAAATGGCGTGTATTTCATTTGTCTCATTGTCATAGTGCTAGGAGGCTTGTAAAGTATTTTATTTCAAAATGGGGGTTTGAGTGATATGTAGAAAAGACATAAAAATGTGACAAAGTACTTTACTTTTGCTCTTCCAATACCGAGTCTCAGTTGGAAGAGCATTGGACCGGACTGCCAAAGGTCACGGGTTCGAGTTCCGCCTGAGAAAATGATCTGGTGGCGAGTCGAATTTTCTCTATATAAAAATAGCATAGTGAATGCTTCAAAAAAATGCTTTCCTTTTTTTACAGTATGGAAAAATTTTATTACTTTTGTTGGAATATAAAAAAAATACTCTTACGTAATAGGGATGGGTAGGGTAATACGTAATGGGGGCGGGACTAATGAATAAAATAACGAAATACTAATAAAAATCGTAAACATATTAAAGTTTTAGAGTAGCTTGTATACCTCTCGGTTTTATATATTGCGTATTATTTGTTTTATGACCCTTCAAAGTTGGGCGGACAAGTCCATTTAAAAAGTATAAAATTTGTTAAAATAAATAATGCATTTAATTAGTCCGTAAAATTTATAGCAATATTGTCTAAGACACCATTTTGATAAACACAATATTTAATATAGCTGCTGAACAAATTTCCTACGCATTGCATACAAACTACTCAAGCGTGACGTCATAACTGAGTACCCGTTGTTAGTATGGAGCGTTTTTGGGTTAGTCCAATTTTGTGCATTTCAAACTGTGATATCTCGGGCAGTTTTCATGCTAGCGAAATAATTATTTTACCAATGTTTTTCTTTTTGAGAGGTAATTTATGTAATATAAAATAAAAAAATACTCATCATGCCTATTATAATTATTAGACAGCGAGCGAAGTTATTTTTATTGAAAATAAGACAAAAAAACTTTCTGTATTAATTACACAATATCTGTGGCAGTGCTGCCAACTAGTTTGAGCGAAAACGCGCTGTCAACGCTGTAAAAAAGCGCTAGATTGCGCTAAAATGGCATTTTAAAAAAAAGCGCCAGATTCCGCGCTAACCACGCATGGTTTTACTATTTATTTGCTCTTCGCAAGAGCATCGCCTACCCCCCCCCCCCCTAGATGTAAAAAAATATTGAAGTAGGTGAAAGAAGAAAATGAGAATTATCTATTAGAATGCTTGGTGTACCATAATTAAATAGAATTTGTATAATTTTAATAGATTCACCAAGCATTTAACCAAATAAATGCAGCAGGCCAGCAGGTCAATACTTAATCTACTAAAATCTAAAAAAGCGCTAGATTTAGCGCTAGGCGCTAAAACGCGCTGCGAGACAAAAAAAGCGCTAGATCTGGCGCGAAACGCGCTAAGTTGGCAGCACTGGGGCCCTATTTTTGAATCGCTCGAAGCCAGTCGAGCGCTCTTTTCTACTGATTTTCGTTCGACATCCCATTGTTTTGAGTCATATGTCGAACGATAATCACTCGAAATGAGTGCTCAACGCCTGCCGAGCGATTCAAAAATAGGGCCCCTGGGGCCTTATTTTTGAATCGCTCGACTGGAGTAGAGCGCTTTTTCGAGTGATTTTCGTTCAACATATGACTCAAAACAATGAGATGTCGAACGAAAATCAGTAGAAAAGACCGCTCGACGCCAGCCGAACGATTCAAAAATAGGGCCCCTGATCTGTGGTAGCAACAGCAGGCATAGCATAAAGGCTGCGGTCCGCATGGCGATTACATCGATTACGGCGTTTACAACGCTCACACGAGGTCCGCATTCGATATCGCGCTCAAATCGATAAAATCGACAAATGACAGTTGGCGAATGCGAACCGCTCGTAAGCGCGCTAACATTTTATTCTAACCTCAAATACAAGATGGAATAATTGCTACGTACTGTTTTTGCTCTCTAAAGCGATGATAATGATGAAGAACGTTTGATTATTGAGTCGTGTGCACCCAACATCTTTTTTTTCAACTTTTTACATCAACCACCTTTTTGGATAAGCTCCAAATTAATATTAACAAAATATTAACCAATATAATGCTCTATCCTTTTGTTGTGAAATGAGGAAAAGATCCTTCTATAACGAACTCACTCAATTTTTGATTTTTTGACGAAATAAAATTCTGACACCTGTTACGTTTGACAGTCACTTATAACTTTTGACAGGACGTTCACAGTGATTACGCTCCGAGGCATGGTCGCTGTAAGCCCAAGATGGCGCTGGTAATGACGTCATGAGTGATGTCACGCTAGATATTGTAAACGCGCTAACGTGCATGCGAACCGGCTGTTATCGCGATAATATCGATATTATCGCTATGCGGACCGCAGCCAAAGACCCCACCAAAATTATTTTGTCTACATCAAAATGTAATTTTTGACAGATAAACTAAAGGTTTGTCTACATCCGCACCCTGATTATCTAAAAAGAAACTATTTAGCGACCGGTTTCATTCCACATACATTGCTACTTTTCTTTGGTATGTTTTTTTAATCCAAAAAGAAGTAGCAATGGATCACTATCATCTATGAACTGCAACCGGTCGTAGGTGGTTTCTAATTAGATAATCAGCCCGCCCCGCGGGACATGCGCCGGTATAGATAGCATTCCTAAACAGGAAGTTACGTAATTTTTTTTTCATCAAACCTATATGTGCAGGGGTCTTTAGATAGCTCTTTAAAATGACATTGAGTTTTTAAAAATATTTATTTCTCAAAGTCAATCATTTGAAAGATATACACTTCCAAAGTTGTAAAATGTGTGTACGTACATTTTACAACTACACACATTCCTACTTTTAAAATAAGAGAGTAAAAAAATCTAAAAAAAACCGGCCAAGTGCGAGTCGGACTCGCGCACGTAGGGTTCCGTACCAAAATCCGGAAAAAATGTGTTTGTTGTATAGGAGCCCCCCTTAAATATGAATTTTATTCTGTTTTTAGTATTTGTTGTTATAGTGGCAACAAAAATACATCATCTGTGAAAATTTCAACTGTCTGCCTGTTGTCGTTATTAATAACGAGCAAAAAACGGCAAAAAAATCACATTTGTTGTATGGGAGCCCTATTAAATATTAATTTTATTCTGTTTTTAGTATTTGTTGTTATAGCGGCAACAGAAATACATCATCTGTGAAAATTTCAACTTTCTAGCTACCACAGTTCATGAGATACAGCCTGGTGACAGACAGACAGACGGACAGCGAAGTCTTAGTAATAGGGTCCCGTTTTTACCCTTTGGGTACGGAACCCTAAAAAAATATGCTGTAGATCTTAAAGGTATGATTCCGATGTCTGCAGCACTGCTGCGCGACACTGCTGCGCAACAGCGCAACAGTGCTGCGCAGCACTGCTGCCGAGCTCGGAATGTAGTCTCATATAAATCTATAGAGAATGTATGGGGGCCAGTGGTGTTGCGGCAGCAGTGCCGCGCAGCACTGCTGCGCAGCAGTGTCGCGCAGCAGTGATGCGCAGCAGTGTTGCGCAGCAGTGTCGCGCAGCAGTGATGCGCAGCAGTGTTGCGCAGCAGTGTCGCGACGCTGCCGCGCAGCACTGCTGCGCAGCAGTGTCGCGCAGCAGTGATGCGCAGCAGTGTTGCGCAGCAGTGTCGCGACGCTTCTCCGCTCACTTCAAATTGAGCCTTTCAAACATAACATTACGGTTCAATTTGGAGCAGACAGCAGTGCTGCCGACATCGGAATCATACCTTAATAAACACTTTCAACAAAAATTGGTTGTAACCAGATGTAGTTAGCAGTTTTAGAGATTTTCAATAACCGCAAATATAACTTTGTCATTAATACGAACAATAAGAAAAACAAAGTTATTTTTGGAGACTAAAAATGATACTGGTATTTTTGGTATAATGTAACTGTGCAGTAAGGAATGCAGTAAGGTTCCATTTACTGCATGTGGCTCGACACGCACTTGGCCGGTTTTTTGACATTTTGATACAGAAAAAACACTTTTTGAAAAACCTACTTACATTTTTATTTGTTGTGACAAGTAGCTATTAAAATAATTTAATAATTCAACATTTTCTATATGTTTATAACTTTATACCACAAAAATTGCTTGTTTTAGAGTTTATAAAAGACAAAAAGTAAATTAAACTAAATTTAAATGCTTAACTTAAAAACATAAGTGCAATATAAATTAATAGAAAGTAAAGAGTAAAATCTTTTTTATTTTTATTTAAGTAATAACTCCTATCGTAATGAAACAAACAGCAAAAATATATAATTAACCTCATTATGTATTATATAATTATACCTATACATTCTATTCAATGATGTTTAAGTACCTAATTATAAATAAGTGTTTGCTATCTATTATTGTTGTTGTGGCCGACAGGGTCCATAGTGATCTAATATTATAATTTAAGAACTACTGTAACACTGTGGAATGCAATAAATGATTTGAGTATTGAGTATTGAGTATAATATTGTGGTAATTGGGTTTTTACCATGGGGCAAGATCAGATCTTAAATAAGCAGGCCATTTTCCTTATATGAATCAACTTAGAAGAAACCATAGGTAATACAAATTGATTAGGCAACATTTTTGATGAATACACGCAGTTTGATTTTTTCCGACATTTCCAACAATTATTGTTATATTTCAACCAATTTACACAAAACCTTGACAAATTATATACCTAAACCTTCCTCATGAATCACTCTATTTATTGGTGAAAACCGAATGAAAATCCGTGCAGTAGTTTTTTAGTTTAATTCTTCTGTGCCTGCCGCATTGTATAAAAAAAAGAAAACCACTCATTGGGGTCCCGGCCCACTGGCTGGCAATATGGAAATAAAATGCCGTTTTTAACCGACTTCAAAAAAAGGAGGAGGTTTTCAAGTCGTCGGTATTTTTTTTTTTATATTTTTTTTTTATGTATGTTTTACCATAACTTCGTCAGTTGTTAACCGATTTATACAATTCTTTTTTTATCATAAATAACATAGTTTGTGTGTGGTCCCATAAAAAAATTACAGAGATCTGGCTGGTAGTTTTTTCATAATCCTGAAAAATGTCAATTATTTAGCTTGCCATCACACGTGTTTTTACGGATTTTCGAACATAACATCTTTGTTTATGTACAGATTTAGATGATTCTTTTTTTGTTTGAAAGGGTATACTTCAAGAGTGGTCACATTTTAATTTCATCGGTATTGGACTTTGAACTTCGAAGATACACAAAGGAACTTCTCAAATTCAAATAGTATATGTAAAGTGATTTGGATTTTGGTAGGTTTATGACAATCCAAAACAAACCAAACCATGGTCTGCAATGCAAGGTTCTGGACTAGACTTGGACTACGAAGACACAATGGAACTCCTCAAAAACAAACAGCGTAAATTGGGAATTTGAGTTGTGGGCATTTTACCATTGAAAATATTTTATAAAGTTAAGAAATATTTACATGTTTACATACCTGCCACTAAAAAGTTGAAAATAAAAACTTTTTTAACAAAAAAGAAAAACCTCCTTCAAAAAACCTGAAACAAAAACAGCTTCAAAATTAAATACCTCTAAAAAAGCGAGAAATAATATTCAAATCATTAGTTACGCATAACATTATTAATAAAACACGTCTAATGAAGTCGGGTGGGGCTTTCAGAAATATAAAAAAAAAAATACTTGTCTTCCAGCCCCACCCGACTTCAGTAGACGTGTTTTATTAATAACTAGCTTCTGCCCGCGACTTCGTCCGCGTGGATGTTAGAGAAAATCCTTAGAGAACCTTCAACCAAGATCTGACCAGTCATTTTTACGTTTCCGGTTCCGGTTCCCGTTCCCGTTCTGTTTCCGTCCGTTCCCGTCCCTTTCCTGTCCCGTTCTCGTACCCCTTCCGTTGCCATTCCCGTTCCCGTCCCGTTCTCGTTCCCGTTCCCGTACCGTTCTCATCCCGTTCCGTTCCCGTTTCATTCCGGTTTCATTTACCTTTCATCCCCGTTCCTTTCCCGTTCCTTTCCCGTTCCCATCCCGTTCCCGTTCCGTTCCCATTCTGTCCCGTACCCCTTCCGGTTCCCGTTCCCGTCCCCGTTCCCGTTCCCGTTCCCGTTCCTGTTCCCGTCCCCGTCCCGTTCCCGTTCCTGTCTGGTTCCCGATCCCGTTCCCGCCCTGTCCCATTCCCGTTCCTGTTCCCGTCCCGTTCCGTTCCCGTATCGTTCCCGTTCCATTCCCGATCCTTTCCCCTCCGTTCCCGTGCCGTTCCCTTACCGTTCCCGTTCCGTTCCTGTATAGTTTCCGTTACGTTCCCGTTTTGTTCCCGTTCCATTCCCATTCCGTTCCGTCCCTTTCCGTTCCCGTTTCGTTCCCGTTCGCGTCCCGTTCCCGTCCCGTACTCCTTCCGTTCCTTTTTCCGGTACCGTTCCCGTCCCGTTCCTGTCCCTTTCTCTTTCCCGTTCCATTCCCGTTCCGTTCCCGTTCTGTTCCCGTTCCCATTCCCTTCCCTTTCCGTTCCCGTTTCATTCCCGTTCCCTTCCCGTTCCGTTTCCGTTCCGGCCCGTTCCGTTCCCGTCCCGTTCTCGTCCTGTTCCCGTTCCCGTTCCTGTTCCCGTGCCCGTTCCTGTTCTCGTTCCCGTTACCTGGATGTGCATGTCCAGGTACAGGTCCATGATGTGTCATGTCCACCGTGTTGGACTTCAAAACAAATGTCATTTTTCGCCTATTTATTTTTAGACATGCTCCTACGAATTTTAAAGTTGTAATGTATATTTTATATTCTTTTTCCATACATTTGAACCTCATTTTCACCCCTTTAGGGGTTAAATCATGTCCACCGTGTTGGACTTCAAAATAAATCTCATTTTCGTAATCACCATCCCATAAAACCTCAAGAACGACCTCCACATCGATTTTTATGTTTACTCACCCCATTTACCCCTTAAGGGGTTAATTTTCAAAATCACAAAATTTATGTTTGCTTATTTATTTTTAGACGTGCTCTTACGAAGTTTAAAGTTGTAATGGCCATTTAATATTTTTTTCCATACAAAATTTGAACCCCATTTTCACCCCTTGAGGATTAAATCATGTCCACCGTGTTGGACTTGTAAAATAAATGTCATTTTTGCAATCGTCATCCCAGAAAACCCCAATTACGACATCCGTATCTATTTTTAGGTTTACTCACCCCATTTACCCCCTAAGGGGTTTATTTTCAAAATCACAAAATATATGTTTGCTTATTTATTTTTAGACGTGCTCCTACGAAGTTAAAAGTTGTAATGTCCATTTAATATTATTTTTCCATACAAAATTCGAACCCCATTTTCACCCTTTGAGGGGTCAAATCATGTCCACCGTGTTGGACTTCAAAATAAATGTCATTTTTGCAATCGTCATCCCAGAAAACCCCAATAACGACATCCATATCTATTTTTAGGTTTATTTACCCCTTTTCACCCCCATCTCATCCCCGTAGGGGTTGAAATACTAACAATAACAATATACGTTGCGTTAGATTTCCATCCATAAGCCTAAATTATATATTTAGCAATTTTGACTTCGAAAATAAAGGATTTTCTTCATTACACAACTTCATCCCCCTTTTGATCTCTTCGGGGGTAGAATTTTGAAAAACGCTGAGACCCGTATTTATTAATTTTCAATCGTCGGCCTAAACACAAAATTTGACGATCCTAGCTTCAAAACTGAGGGACTTTCATACAAACTTTCATCCCTTATTTCATCCCCTTAGGGATAGAATTTTCAAAAATCCTTCCTTAGTGGATGCCTACACTATATAAGGTATCTGTGTGCAAAATTTCAAGTCTCTAGGTCCAGCGGTTTGGGCTGTGCGTTGATAGATCAGTCAGTCAGTCAGTCAGTCAGTCATTCAGTCATTCAGTCATTCAGTTTACGATTTTATATATTAAGAAGATGTTATGCGTAACTAATGATTTGAATATTATTTCTCGCTTTTTTAGAGGTATTTAATTTTGAAGCTGTTTTTGTTTCAGGTTTTTTGAAGGAGGTTTTTCTTTTTTGTTAAAAAAGTTTTTTTTAGACTTAACTATACATCTTAATCATGTCATAGACATAAAAAAAGTCACCCATCTTGTCACCAATTTTAATGTGGTACTTTTTTGTAAATTTTCTTCTTGTAGTAAAAAAAGACTTTTAAAGTTCCGTATAAAATTTTATTTGTTTTAATAATTAGCAGAAACAATAGAATTATTTTGAGAAGTGGATCCGCAAGTAATTGCAGATTTATGATTGTAAATTGTAATTTTTTTTTTATTAATTTGTGTTTATTAAACATTAAAACACTTATAAGATAACCTTATATACCATTTCCAATAACAAAAGGGCAAAAAATGTCATTGACCGGATTTTGAGGTCGAATACTCCTGTGTGTACCGTGCCGTTTGCGCTGTACGACTGCGGCGTTCAATTAAATTACGACATATTGCTTTGAATATCAAAATAAGTTGACAGTTGACAAACACGACTAATAAGTTACGACATATTGCTTTGAATATCAAAATAAGTTGACAGTTGACAAGCACGACTCAACGAGCACACGATTCGGCACACGAACTCGCGGGGTGGGGTGAGGTAATTGATTGTGGGGCGGGGCGGAGTGTCCTTTCTGTACGGTAGTACTTTGACTACAGAGAAATAATCCACAATTTTGTTTTTATAGCACTATGATTCTCTTTCCATTGGCGGCGCTATTATATTCACTTATTTGTACTTTTACGTACTTATAAGTACATACCTACCTAACATCAGTTTTTTATATTTGTATTATAGGTTTTAGCTCATAATCATATCATACAAGTTATATTACTCTCAGCAAAGTTTCATCGACTGAGGATTTAATGCGGGGGTCTTCATACAAAAAAAACGCTTCATTTCCTAAAATTAGTGAGCTTAGTAATTGTTAAATATATAAAATAAACAGCAGAATGGAGATTATACCTTTGCCAACACCTGCCACTATGACAACAAGAATAAAAAAAAACGTTTTGACATTTTGTGTTGAAATATTTTTTTTAATACCATGTTGTGGTTGTGGCAGGTGATGGCAAAGGTATAATCTCCATTCTGCTGTTACTTTCCTATATTTGTGAAGTCAAAGGGACTTTAATTTTTTTAAAATTTTTCACGCAACCGAAAATTCTGAATGTTTTTCCTATTACTAAGGGAGCTTATTCCTACCTATAAAAAAATATTCAGCCAATTTGTTTTTTTTCGGACATTCCCCATTGGAGAAATGTTTATTTTTGAAAAATCATAATTATGGCGTTTGGATTAAATGTGGATTTCATAAAAATTAAGAAAAGCGGGCGGGATCTTCGTATTATCAATACTTAACTAAGTATAAAAAAAAATATGTGAGAATCAAATATTATATCAAGTGAAAAATTTACAAATTTTTCGAATGAACATTTTAAAAGTTCAAGTAGGTTATTTCATAAATATTTTTGAATTTTATGCTGAACATAAGATGACAGCATCACACAATTTTAACATTGAAAATATTTATGTTTACGTGATCAAGTATTAATGAAATTGTGACATTTGCCTATAGTTCCGCATATATGAAAGGTATACGAATAAATTTTATGTCATAATGTGCGTCTGCCGGAGGGCTTCAAAGTGCAATTTGAATTCCTAAAATCGGTCGGTACCTTTTTGAGATTTTACAGTTTGTCCATATTTCAAAAAAAAAATTCGCTAACTTGAATCGAGAATTTTCGAATAACTTTTTCACCCGACAATTTTGCAATCAGTCACAGGGTATTACAAATTTAAGCCTTGTCAATAAAATAAAGTTGCCCCCGGCATTCATGGGTTAACACAAACAGACAGACAGACGGGGCGGAGGATTTTGTTTTATAATATGTTGTGATTTTGGTTATGGACTGATTAATTTTTCAATTACATTAGAAAAACCTTCTTTTTTATAATATAGACACACTACAACACAGTTACATTGCGTGGTAATGTATGCAATGCTTTTTAACACCAAAAACTTAAATTGTTTCACAGCAATCATTTTGAACAGAAATGGTCCTGATGATGGGCAGAATACATAGACCTCGGCTTCGTTGAGGATCTTGTTACACCAAAATTAATAGAGATAATAATTAGCGATGTCTTACTAGATACTAGATACTTTGACTTAGTTTTAAATAATAGAATTTGCTGTTAAAATGATAAAATCTTTAAACTTATTCATTCATTCATTCCCTCTTAACTATTATCTTATCTTTGCATAGTAATAAAAATCTGTCATTTGAATTATAATCATTAATCTAATACAGACAGCAATTGCTTATCTGATTACAATCTGATTTCTACCCCCAGCAAATAAGAAATTATAGAATGTAAAAATCTCAATATTACATAGGTAGTTACTAAAAGTTAATTTTATTAACTTCTGCATGTCATTAATTAATATAATAAAATTTTAAGTTTTGTTTTGATTATCAATAAAGAGTATGAAAAAAGTAGGTATCGTTTTATAGAAAGCTGATGTGTTTGGTCTGTAAATAGGTTTAAAAGAAAAAAACCTTTAATTTTTTTTAATTCAGAACAGAAGATGTGTCACATCTAGCACTTTGACAGATTGAGTATTTTTCAAAAGAATAAAATAAAATTGCCACAAAATCTTGTAATAAACACAGTGCATAGTTAAATAAGCATATTAGTGAAGCATTAGTGACAAAAAACGAGTTTTTATTAAATAAACTGCAGTCGCATTACAGCCGGTGCACGCCTACATGCAGGGGATTTCAAGGTTAATGAGGTTTTTGCTTTTCACATTACTACAGTACGTTTATTAGTGATACAAAACAAACCCTTACCTCCGGGTGTAGGTAAACAGCTGATATCAGTGAAGATACAGATAATTCACAGACGGAAAGGTTACATAAGTCTGGGTCTCATGACAGCTTGCAACCTCGACAGAATGTTAACTTGTTACGTTTTAAGCGTTATTCAATGCATAGCTCGTATAAACCGTGCTTCTGCTGATATAATAAATACTTCACTTTGTTATTGACGCTGCGTTTTTCTAATACAGGTGAAAGGGGCGCAAAATTCTACATAGGCATGTCGATTTTAAATCGATTAAACGAAGAATCGATTTTTTAAGGTCCTAAAATCGATTTTTTTAATCGATCCGAAACACTGAATCGATTCAATGAATCGATCCAAGAATCTCCGGAATCGAACCGATTCACACCTTTAATGTTAAAGATCTAGAAATTGGTGATGTTTACCGGTTTTCAAACCGAAGAAGACAACAATACTAAAAAAATCGGCTGTACGGATTTAAATTATTTTGTCTGTCTTATGACAGGAGAATAAAAAAAAGATTAAACATCAGTGTTGCCAATTTAGGTAGCATATTATATGCTAAAGGCAGATTTTCTTTCTGTCTAGCATATTATTTTGTCGTTTAGCACATAGCATATTTTTTAGCATATCATATTATAATGGACAGCAAGCAGCACATCGGACTTATTCAATCGATTTGAACTTAAAACTAACTTATGTTGATGTTGCAATTCAAATGGAAAAAATACACAGTTTTGTAAGTGCAGCTATGTGTACCATAAAACTTTCCTATTGTAAATAATAACTAATATTTTTAAGTTTAGTTTGTTGCCGGACCTACCAAATAGTGTGTCAAGCTATCGCTAGGTACTGTTGTTATTACTTATTATTGTCTTTACTAGGTACGTTAAAAAAAATCGATTAATCGAAAATCGATTCCACGACGGTCGATTTAATCGAAGATCGATTCTAATGCATTCGATTCGAATCGATCCCAAAATCGATTATTTTTTTCATGAATCGACATGCCTATCTACATTTATTTCAATTCGAGTCGCCTTTTTGGCTTTCACAGATTACTAATTTTGGCTTTTCAAGTTGGTGGCACCTGTCAAAGTCAAACAACGTGAATCTCCGTTTCGTTTTTGCTCTAACTAAGTCTGTAGCCGAACATTTTATTTTGTATTTTATTTGTATTAAATTTGTCAAAAATAGATTTATAATACAGTTGTCATTGTTTTTTTACTGTTCTCAGGAATACTTTAATTTCAAAGTAATAACAATCTTGGAAAGTTATTAAGTATGGAACAATTATGTTGAATTGCAATAACCAAACGCAAGTTGTATTGCATGGAAAAGGCTATAATCTATTCACAGATTGTTTTCTAATAGTTTAAAATGCGTTCATCATCTCAGAAAGTTCAATGTAAACAACATTCATTACACGTACAGCTTGGCCATAAAGAGTTATAAATTTTTCAGTACAAAATATAGTCAGTGTTGCCAAATTATTCGTGAATTTTTTTACTTCAAGGTATTAAAATTATATAAAAGTAAGGTAACTTACTCTAGATTTATGTGATCCTGGTATTTTTTCTTTATCTGCGGCGGTTATTTCCTATAAATTAGATATTTTTGCTAGAGACCATTCCATTCGATGCGTCTATTGACACAATGTGTATCATTTTAGTTGTTCCGTTAGGAACTTCAAATGAAATGTCAATATAATAATTTAATAGAAAAGTCAAATAGTTGATCCGATAAGAATAAAGTCACATACAGGGTCTTAACGGAACAACTAGTTGATCGGAATGGAATAAGGGAATTTAACGTATTTACGTAGAAAGTGGCGCCCTCAATTTTTGATCTCTTTATGGTCAAGCTGTACACGGTGCCTCGCAAGCAGGCAGCGGAATATGAAAGGAGAAACTGTACGTGATATAATTATCAGCGTGGGTGGTCTATAAACTATTGAGACTAGGAACTTGAAGAATTCCTTTTATAATGTTGGCAACTACTAAGGAAGGATGTCCCACAGAAAAGAAGTCGCTACAACAGCGGGGTAATTATCTAACTTTGTTGCAATCAACTCTGACAGAAATCACAGTCACATTGCTGCATTAGTAAGAACCAATGTGACAACTATTTTACTTAAAGCAGCAATGGAACTGCGCTTTCAATCGAGACTTGTTAGCAACAAACTTACGTAATCAACTAGCTGAACTGCTAGTTAGTATAGATTTGAAACAGTGTGGCGAAATCTAATAGGGGAGTGGAATCAAACGGCAGTTATGTGAAAGTACTTAGATATATTGAAGTAAATAGGTAGATAGTAGCGGGGCGTGGGTCGAGGTTGTGCACACTGTATCGGGTCCCGACAATCACAACGGTACTACCCTGGCTTGCAGCAGCGATGGACGAGGCGACGTGATGTTCGTAGCTTCTGAAGTGGTCATGGACACGGGGTAGAATCACATCTGACAAAATTCCACAGCCAGCAATGTTTCTTTTTCCCAAGGTAGTGCTTAGAACCCTGGAACATCAAACCAGCCATTTCATGGACTGTCTGATTCACCAGCCTGACAGCGACACCTTAATCGCAGCAATTATTGCCACATGCTAAGCTCAGGTATAGTATGTTGCACTAAGCAGCGATCAAGGCGAGGCAATCGAGGCAAAAATAACACAGTAATAAATAATCAAACTACAAGAATATTTAAAAATTAGAAATTAGCACAACGGTTTCATTATCAAAATAAAACTAATTTTAGACAAAATTTCTACGTAATACCTAAAGTTTAGTAATACTTAACAAAACCTACACAATTGTATTATGTCGAAATCCAACTGACAATTTGCAGTAAATAGTTAAATTAAAGATTAGAAAGTTATAACAGTGGATTTCGACATTATTCGAAATGGAAGGTAGAATCAACCAGCTACGCGTCTACATAAAACAAAGCTACGAAAAATTATCTTACAACACTTACCCAGTACGGGGTTTTATCACAACACAATAATTAAGTATTTATTCAATAGGGAATGACAGGTTTAATTCGAGTATAATTATGTAGCACTCGCGATAAATGACTGTCTTCCAAAGCGGTAAAAATCGGTCTGCGGGCGGGGTGCGGCACGGCAGGCGCTCGCCGATAACAATAGCAGACGTATGGAATGTTGCAGGCAGTAATGCTAAATCCGAGTAAACGCAACTTTCTGTAGGACCGTGTAGGTAAATTCCAAAATGTCTAGAAGGCAACATAGTGATTCAACGTAAAGTCATATTATTTATGTTTGTATATTAGTTATAAGTAGGTATTGTACATAATAATATGTTATATAATTTTTTATCAAGTATTTTTATTTATTTATTTATTCAAATGAAGGAATTTAGGTTAAGGTGTTACAACAGGAGAGGTTCAAAAACACTACCCTGGGGTACACCGTGTGACATTTTAACTGCCCCAGTTTCCACACTAGTATACTAGTATATCCATCTGTGGTTTCCACTAATTTAGGTAGCATTGATAGTTACATTACTTTGTTCCCGCCCGTTGATTACGTAAGTCTGTTGCTAATAATTCTCGATTGAAATCGATTGAATACGCAGTTACATTGCTGCTTTAAGTAAGATAGTTGTCACATTGGTTCTTACTAAAGCAGCAATGTAACTGCGATTTCTGGCAGTGTTGATTGCAACAAAGTTACAAAATCAGCGGGCTGATTAATAGCTGAGATAATATTCACCAATAAATAAAAAACAACTAGGTACCCCAATAGCAACTATAGTAAGTTATTACATTTTTTTTATGAAATAGGCCATGATCAGTATTTAACTGACCATACCATGCGTGTAGCCGTCGCCTAAGCGTAATAAAATATAATAACTTTGTGTGTACAGTCAGCTGCACATCAAGCTATACAAAACTGTCAAAATCTCCAATGAATTTTGAACCTTAAATGGCTTGTTTTTAAGTTTAAAATTGATTGAGAAAATAGGCCCCATAGTAAAAGTTGTTCATTTACGTGGTCTGAAAACCCCATTTCATTTTTAGATATACTTAAAAATTAACCGTGTATATGGTATCCCCATTGTATGTCACGAAAAATTATTTTGATACTTCATACCTACACTTGTTTTCTATTACGTCTGTGATACCTACTTTCCTTCTATTAGAAAATCTAATTGTGTCCGCTGCGATAAACTGGATCCCAGCACGCGACGTACGGGTAGGTACACGGCGCGGGATTATAGATTTCTGGTTTTCTGACGGACAGATGCTTGCAGCGCACGAGTAAGCTCCTATCGCGGCTTATTTCGTTTATATCAACCCTGAAGCAGCCACCCTAAGGCGGATACTAGGAAAACGCGTGTCCATCTATCCACCCCATCATACTATCAAGTATGACGGGGTGGATAAATGGACACGTGTTTTCCAAGTACCCACCTTAGGGTGGCTGTTTCAGGGTGGAAAAACCGAATAGGTAGATTGGGACCATCAAACTAAACAACTTTTACTATGGGACCAACTCTGAAATCGCGAAAAAAATCTGCTGTTTCATACATTTTGATATATTTTTCTTTATATTTGTTGTATGAAATAGCAGATTTTTTCCCGATACAATTTGGTATTTTCTTTGTAAATTTTTGTATGAAACATTGATTTTTTCCCGATTTCAGAGTTGGTCCCATAGTAGTTTTTAAGTTGGTCCCCTCCCTATCTACCATATTCGGCATTAGACCATATTCGGCATTAGGGGTTATCTTGTAAGATGTTGTAGAAAGGTAAATAAATTCAAAATAAATTGCAAAGGATCAACACTTTCGGACCACATACACAGCCTGTCTTCGTGAGTGTTGCCGTTATTAAAGTTTTTTGGGTTGCCGCTTTATTCTTTTTCTTCTTATTTTTGTTTTGGCAATCTACTTTCTTCTTAGAAGTAATTTTTGCCAGTGTCAAGTGTTGAATAGTTCAGTATTTCTAGTAGATTGTTTCAGTTTACATTAAAATGCGGGTGCATCACATTCCAATGCTGCTTGGAGCATTTAGCAGCAAGTATATCAAGACAGTTTACTCGGTAAGTTCTGCCGAGGTAGGTAGCGACCACTACAATAAAAGTCTCAGCTTCACACAACCAAGATCGCGCCTATTTCCATTATCCCACATATTGTTCAGTTGCGTAGACACTTGTACCACAAAACGGCACCAATTTTAAGACACAATATCCACTATGAATCAATTTGCGAATAATTAAAATAGGACAAAATCCCGCCAAAAACCCCCGCTTTATTCTACCTACTGCAAAGTTAGGGCTGGTTTATACGGCGTCAGTGACTGGACCCAGTGCTTCGGAATTTTGGATCCAGTAACTGGGTACCACGACCGACCCGTGGTCACACCGTTTTACCACACCAGTGTGACTACGGGGAATTTTTTTTACCTGTGTTCACACCAACGCCCCTTGACATGTAGGCAGGATCGGCAGTAAGTCTTAGCCCTCGTACGCACTGCCCGGTTAGCCGCGTTGCGGCTGTTCGTCCGGCTGGCCGCAGGATGCGGTTGTAGTTGCGGTTAGCCGGGCAGCGGCTAGCCGCAACCGCAACCGGAAAGTGCGGATAGGATAACGTTGCGGTTTCAGCGTGGGTATATGTGCGCATTCATTGGCGAGCAACCGCAAACTAGCAAACCGCAGTGCATCCGCGTAGTGCGTACAGCGACCGTCCGGCGGGCTGATTATCTAATTAGAAACCACCTAGCGACCGGTTGCAGTTCATACATGATAGTGATCCATTGTTACTTCTTTTTGGATTAAAAAAAAACATACCAAGGAAGAGTAGCAATGTATGTGGAATAAAACCGGTCGCTAAATAGTTTCTTTTTAGATAATCAGGGTGCCGATAGCCGTCAGTTGGCTGACTTGCGAGCTAGAAGTCAGCACTGGACTGGGATGAAATTAGTGTCTACACGAGCCCAGTAGCAAGTCAGCGCTGGACTGGGTTACTGTACTGCCATGTTTCTAACCACATATAAACCAGGCATTAGGTTATGTCCTTTTTTCGTTCTAGGTGAATCTACGTTGTTTCTTCCTTCCTGCGTCATGGTCGTGACTCAAAAATTAAAAAAAAATCGCAATAAATAAATTAAAAATATGCAAATTAATACTTAATTTATTATTGTAATCTAATGTAAATGATGGCATATTTTTGGTTTATTCCTTGTGATGCATTGGATTTTTAAAAATTTTCGAGTCACTACAATGACGCAGGAAGTAAGAAACAACGTAGATTCACCCTCTAGCTTGTTTTTTATAAACCTAAAGGCGTTCAGTATGTACATATAAATAAAACACAAACTGTCCATAAAAAATAAAGTTTATTATTTGGTTACAATAATACTATCGTTCATAAAAATAAAAATGTGATATTTAAGATAACAATAGCTTTCTTGACTTGGACTAAAAATAATAGTATTGCTAGAATAGTAGAGTAATAAATAACCTGCTAAGGCAAGTGTATTGATATTCCATAATATGACAAGCCGATGTTGAGAATATTTAAATTAATAAAGCCGGATTTTAGCCTCTAACTGTGTTATTCAGAGACGTTTCACAAAACTGGGGTGCAAGACTGTTCTAACAAAACCTGGTTTAATGCTTGTAAGCCAATCACAGTGCACCTTTTAATCCTTAAACGGTGGGACTAAACGTTACACTGTCACTCTGAATACGATTTGCGCTAAAATGGCGTTAGTCCGCAGTCTCACGCCATGTTAACTTTGGCCCTAGTTTAACGAACGCACTCTGAATAAGACAGTCAATGATCATTTTGCATTTACCATTTGGGGGCATGGCCTACTTTGGGCACGGTAATCTATGGCCGTATACAGAGAGAAAGCAGGTTGACGCAGTTTTGAGGCAGGTTGCTATTGGCTCCGTGCACGCTTTTAACGCCACCTAGCGTGTTACAACTTTGTTGGCTCTGACCTGACCGTTTTGATATGTAATGGCGGCATTGTGACAAAATGTTTAAAAATACTGTACATATTGTGTTATTAATGTAAATTTCAAAATTACTATGATTTGGGTGGACAAAGTGTAGTGAAATCATTTTTGGTCATTTAAATTAAAAATGGCAAGTAAGATCTATTCAAAAAGAGTGTTTTATTTTGGTTATATCAGGGTTTGTTTACTTCTTTTTTAGTTGTAGATTTTGTAAAACAAGAGGATAAAGCTACTTTAATAATTTTACTAAGTGATAATGAACATATATAATTATTCCTGTATCGCTAGTAATAAATTAAATATCGTTTTCAAACAGATTACAGAGCCTTCTTTATTTCTACTTTTTGCCACCATGAGCGCTGCGATCGATTATACCTTCGCACCCTCCCAATACTAAAATGGACCTTATCCCCGCGCATTATATTATATTTTCGCTATACTAAAATGGACCGGCGCATGTAAGAGCTTACAAGCGCTTAGTATAGCGAAAATATAATATAATGCGCGGTGATAAGGTCCATTTTAGTATAGCAACCTGCCTCAAACTGCGTCAACCTGCTTTCTCTCTGTATACGGCCTATCTATTCTGTGATGCTTGTCAAACATTTGCTCCTAGACTATCAAAATGTGACTGACATGCTGATGCAATGTAAATGATTGACAAGCAGTTTTGATCGTTTAGGCCTTAGGGTGTGCATAACATTTAGGTACTATCGACAGCACTTTCGCTTTACCACTCCTAAGGTCAAAATCGCTTGCACTTCGCCGTAACTAACATACGTTTAGTTCGTGTAGGGACGATACGCGCGCACACGAATTTTTCTGCAAAGTGGTAAAGAACATGAGTTGCCGATCGTACCTACTATAATATAAGTCTACCTTTCAATACGTTTTATTACACTTGTTTTACTAGCTGGGCTAATATCTAATGAGAATTTTGTCCAATAGTTCTACGGAAGAACTGCCCCGTAGAACAAGGGGGAAACTTCAATACTGCACAATTTTTCTAGACATACTTTATGGTACACAATAGCGTAAAATTAATTTATTAATTCTACACATGTCTTAATTTATTACAAAGTGCAAGTTTATCAATAAAATGATATGTTTACATTGAAAGTATTTGCTCATTAAATTTATTACGTGCTTAATTAAATTAGACACTTCAATAATAAAAATTAACATAATCAGGTAATAAATACATTCAGGTTTGATAATAATCATTATTATAATAACTCAAAGCCTATTACGTAACGATAAAACTAAGTAAAACTAAAGATATAAATAAATATTATTTTTGTACGTATTTTTTAAGGCGGGCGCTTACTCCAATTGTTGTATTGAAATCATTGAGATATGTACAGTCAACGGCATGTCAGACTATACATGTTGACTTTGAGTCCGCCTATAAGGGCCTTTTCCCGTTGTTCTCCACTTTGGTCTCCCACTTAGGATATCGGGAAAAATAGTTTTTTTTACATAGTTTTTTCTTCTTATTTTCCGATTCCTCCAGTGGGGGACTTTTGTCCTTTTGGGGACAACGGGAATGAGCCCCTTTATGCGGTACATAATAAAAGCTGTTTTCGTTGTTCAACTGTTTAACCTGCCGTGCTGTCGTGTGTACTAACGTACTAGAGGCACCTTCATACAACAAAACGTGCACATCAAGATGGCAGCTCCGCATTCGCAGTTAAAAAAATAGCATCAAGGTTGCCAAGTGCTTAAAATCGAGAATGTCCATCAGCCATTTTTTGATGTCCCCACTGCTGGGGCACAGGCCTTCCTTATGGGTGGATAAGGAGGACGGGCCATACCCACCACGCGGGCCCAATGCGGATTGGTGGGTATTAACGACTGCAAATGCAGCCGGGACCAACGGCTTAACGTGCCTTCCGAAGCACGGAGGAGATCGCGATAGTAAATTTTTGGTCACCCATCCCATGACCGACCCTTGCGAACGTTGCTTAACTTACGCAATCACTGGGCCAGGCGCTAAACCACTGCGCCACCGAGCTCCTCGAGAATATTACACTAAATTTTAAAAAATCGTATACCTGTACAAAACCCTCACAAACGCGGGAATTAAACGGAAAAAAACGATAGTACACGGCAAAATAAATAATCGCACTTCCATACAAAATATGAAAATTTCTCAAAAGCGATCGTAGTGTTCTAAATAATCGTACAAAATTCAAATCGTACAGTTGGCAACATACAGATGCGACATTCTCTAGTCATAATATCTCAATGATTGAAATGCAGAGGTTTTACCTTCCAATAAAACCGCCATTGTGTGCTGAGCCTTGTCCGGGGAGAAGGTGAGAGAGCCATTGCCGATTTTCTTGTTTTAACACGTTTTTGTCGTCTGGCAACACTGGATTCCCGCCTTTTTCCCTGCAACATAGACAATTCCCGCCAAGAATCATCCCTTCCACTAGGGCAAGCAAGCGCTGAGCGCTCACTTTTTCCTCATTGTTTTCACCAGGGCCAGTAAAATGCCCCGGACAAGGCTCAGCACACAATGGCGGTTTTATTGGAAGGTAAAACCTCTGCATTGTGTTGCCTCGCCTTGTCCGGGGAGAAGGTGAGAAATGTTTGTTATTGCCCTGGTGAGGGATGATGAGAAAATAAATCAATAAGCCAGTACGTTTAATGTGAGCTATAATTTATTTTCCGTGTAAGTACTTAAAACAATAATCTAAGTATTTACTCTTAATTTTATTTTCAATTATCAATGAGAATACATACATCATGTTTATGTTTTAGATCAAACGCAAAATAATTTATATTAAATTTAATTTACTCAATAGTTTTTCAGGTAGGTAGAACCGTGATTCCAGTTACCTTTTTATAAATGTATGACAGTCAGACCGTTGCAAAGCTATTCAATGAAGTTATTGCTGCTGATCTAATGATTTCGACTGTGTTCAATCAAATCCTGCAGACTTAAAAACTATTCTTACCCATTACCATTCTGGAAGCAAGCAGGTTTCGCTTTACACAGTGTTGTATAAAAAGTTGCTGAAGTGAGCTATTCTCCATTCAGATAGTTTTACTACTTATAGCATACAGAACACTACTTTATGAATCCAATACGTTTATTTTATTTTGATCTCAATATTATTTTGATCCTCGCGAGTAATCAGCTTCCAACCTCATTGGTGGTGCCAAGTAGTGTCTTTACGAGTCAAAATTTGACTAAAGGAGAATGGTTAGGTACACTATCGACTTCAAGACGAGCACATACATACAAATACAACATGAAAAATAAATTAACATGTCTATTGTCCAAAACGAATAATAATGTAGGTAGTTCCACAACAACGTTGATATAGTGTTTAGTGATAGACCGTGGAAGTGTGACGTCACGTCACATAATGGTGGATATATGGCAGAGTTCTTTCGCAGAGAAAGGAGCATCTATCCCATCAACAAGTTGTGGATCACAAATCGGGATCTGAATGTGAATGAATACCTGTTTCGCAAAATTATCTTCACTCAATTTCTTACTCACGTCACGTGTAGCTCAAACAGTTGTAACAACCAATTTGTGGAAGTGAATTGTAGCAGGTGCTAGCATTTTTAGATGTAGACACTAAGCTAGGTTCTTGCCTATGGGGATTGCTAACAGCAACGTTGGTCGTCTGCGCACCATTTTACCCAGCATTGGTTCCAGGCGGGTTCCTAATAGAATAAAAGACTTACGCCAAATCTTTAGTGGAAAAGCTTTTTCTACTACTTTCCGACTTTGGTGGAGACACTTCCAGCTCCAATCAACACAATAGTCTACTTTTGGGAGAGTGTGACCTGTGCTTTGTGCGACAGGTTTTGTAATTGAACTGGCCCGCTGAAGGCTCTATCCTGAAGATCAGGTCTCCAGAACAATTTCAGTCATCGAGGCGCAATCACCACAAACAGACCGTCGCATCCACTCAGGAAAAGTAATACTTACCTACCCCTGGTATGAGGGACGAAGCTAAAAACACCCAAGTCAGGGCGTAATTCCACTGCCGGCTGAAGGCATTGTGGAAATCTACTCCCTCATACAGCGGGTTTAGCGATACGTAGTGCTGAACTACGTGAGCCTGAGCAGATGGGAACAGATCTATCCGTGGTAACCACACCGAATGCCCGAAACAGCCCCGAAGATGGCTCTGGTTAGAGATGTCACTCCAGGATCAGGAATCATATTCCAGAATGGCATCTCCCAGTGCCAAGCGATCGGCGATCCCGTTGAAGCATCTAGGATAGGAAGGTGTTGGTATGTTACAACTATACTCAGGTCCTGGATAAAACGTCATACCTTGCGAGTCTGCTTCGTGAGCATAGAAGATCTCGTCTGGTTTGATTTCGCAGATAAGTCAATGCTTAGTGCATTGTTAAATCAGAAGATTGGCATGTCGGAGACGTGGCCGTTAACTGTTGCTGAGCTGCTGATGAAGCACCCATTATTCGGACAAGTTGTGTCGTATCCAAGGCACCGTAACTGATCAGATGCACCGCTGCAATGCATTCGTCACCGGACGAAGTCAGTGTAACCTGTGGTAAATAAATAAGAGAAGATTCGCTCACCGACTGGTGCCACCATTGAAGTTCCATGATCATCTCTGGGGATAAGACGTGTTGCGGTTTCGTTTGTCTTAGTGTTGGAATCTTCAAACTGTTGGCGGCTGTGAAAGAGACGGTGACAGTGTAAATGACCAATGGTCTACGAAATTTGTACAATTTAATATTTTTATAATCAATCAGCTTCAATGTGTTGTCGCCGGGAATATTGCCTTAGGGTCGAGAATATTCCCAATACTGCCGGAAATATTCCCAATATTACCGGGAATATTCACACATGGCACATTTTCTCAACGCGGTCAGTAGAAGTCTCTGAAACTCCTGACGACGTAGGTAGTTTTAAGATATTATATTCTGCTAGGAAGGTACTTTCGCTTTCCCCCAGTATCTCATCGAATCCCCAGAAATTCTAAATAAATTCTGAGTCGGTAGTAAAATAATATAAATTTTACAAAGTTGATGACATAAACTCGAACTATAGCAAGCAATAATGTTACAACCACCGAATTTAATTTCAGCGAGTAAGTAACGTCATCATAAAATCTAATTAAACAAAGAACTAGACTCATTCTAGTTTTTCGAAATTTCATGCAATTCCGTATGAAGACAATGACGTCAAGGTTTTGGATGAAAAGTTATCTTAAAAAGGATCGGTCTTTTAGCTGCTATACTCACGTAAAAGTACGCTTGAGATGTGTTCATCTTCGTCAACAGGACTAATCGCAAAGGAAGTTTGGGATTAAAAAAAAATGGAACGATAGTCTCAGGGTAACATTAAGTGTTTAGATTAGATTTGGTCAATATATCAATTACCTACCTGATATATTAGAACTTCGGAGGTAATCTTGAAAAAAATTCGAAAGTGTGATATGATAATAATATATTATCATCTTATGAATTAGTATGAAGTTCGTATGGCTTTCTATGCTTCGTTAAGAGGTTTCAAACGGCTAAAACGAATTCTAGTTAACTATATCGATCTAGGCATCACCACTATAACCTCGTTTATTTATTTATCTTTATTTTAGTACCATTACAAAATATGGTATAAAAGGGAAGGACCATCAGTCTACTTTAGGAAAAATACTAGACCACAATTTTGTTGCATTTTCTACCAATTTACATTATCAATTGTGAAATTATTAGAAATAGACCTAGGTCTATTTAAAAAGCGACAGAAAAAAAAAACACATTGCAATGCAAACTAATCAAACAATATCTTCTCAATTAAAAATAGTTCTTACGATGATACTCTTCAAGAAGGTATCTTAAGTTTGTTTAAAGCAGGAAATCTTGTGAATAAAATAATAATAATACAATAAAATAACAATTTCTGTTTAACAGCTTACTTTCCACATTGTATAATCTGCTTAATATTATTTGAAATATTATTTGGTATCATTAGTTCTTTTATCCTCGCAAAATGTTTATTTAATTTTAGAACAGAATACCATATTAAACACAGATTGCAAATCTTTTAATCAACATTAAAATGAACCCAAAGTAAGAATTTTGTTGAAATTCTATTTAAGATAATACAGCCGTAGATAACATTATTAATGTACGTTCACAATATGAGGGTAGAAAAAGATTGCAATCGTACTGCTTTAAATGATCGTTTGGAAAAGCCGGACTAAAATAAAATCTGTTTTACGAGTTTCAGTAATACTTCTATTCAACCAGTCCGGATATTTAAATAATTGCAAAGAGTTAATAATACTATCAATCCGTCTTGCTAAAAGCATAAAGTCTACGTAGTCAAAATTCAAAGTGCTTTGTAAAAATTCGTTACTTGGCATTGGTGAACCGTTGGGTGCATTATGAATTTGATTTAATCCGTCTTTACTGGAAAATATGATGTAATTAGATTTATGTTATTTTGGAACACGTTTTTCATAAACTCAATTAACACCAGCATTCGGTTACGCAAAACACATAGCAAAGTATTAAAATGTTGATTCTTAGCTTTTTCAGCACGCAAATTATCTAGCAAAGTATTAAAATGTTGGTACTTAGCTTTTTTTAGATGAACGTCGCACTGAACTACTTGAAATTCTCGCTGTAGAAGAGTTTGGTGGTGATCTCCAGCTTTTCTCCCGGCGCCTTCGCTGTCGCCTTCGCCTCCCAGTGCTACCAGACATTGAGGCGTCCATATTGTGAACTTTATTCGTATCAACAGGACTTCCTCAAATAGGTGTTACCACTGCGAAGTTCAGCAACGCAATGAGGAAAAAGTGAGCGCTCAGCGCTTGCTTGCCCTAGTGGAAGGGATGATTCTTGGCGGGAATTGTCTATGTTGCAGGGAAAAAGGCGGGAATCCAGTGTTGCCAGACGACAAAAACGTGTTAAAACAAGAAAATCGGCAATGGCTCTCTCACCTTCTTTCTCCCCGGACAAGGCGAGGCAACACAATACATGATAAAACAATGACACAAAAATTTTGGTACATTTGTTTGATCGCTAAAATATCTAACTAAAATTACGTCGTAAGCTTGTCACTTCTATACAATACATGATTATCATAATAAAATTGGTAGTTTGCTTATTTTTAAGCTTTTAAAAATAAACACATCTCGCTGTTGTCTATGGCTGAACAAAACTAAACTAACCTCAACACTGTAGTCTATAGTCTTTGGTTCTTGCTATTCCATATCTTTGATTTTGCCGAAATCGCGCCGATGGTCGTCCATCTACGAATAAAAGCTTTACATTAGAAATAAAACACTATTTATGGATTACAGCGCGTATATTGGTTAATTCAGACGTTATTTTAGAATTATTTAGTTTGATTTGTTGGTTTTTTAGGTTTTCCGACGTTTCGACACCTTTCTAGGGGCCGCCGTGGTCACGGGACGACTAAAGCAAAAAGGCTGCTCATATTTTAATGAAATTAGCCGCTCTAGTGTTTTATTTCTAATGAACTGTACGCGCGGAAGCCTTAGAAATGTATAATAGCTTTACATTTTAGAGTAAGCGCCGTATTGAACCTTAAACTTATTACGATTTGGCTCATTAATGGTAAATCTAAATTATAATTTAAATCAGTCAATATAATGAAGTTTCTGAGATTATAATGTTATAGTCAAAATTTTTATGTACAGTTAACAGCACGGGTTACCACAATAGGTAATAAAATTCAATAAATTTTATACTTTTAAATGCGAAGATTTTTAGGTTCAAAATAAATTGAAATTTTTCACTGTTTTGTTTCTACAACCTGACGTGCTGTTGACTGTACATTATTAAGATTATTGAGAATGGCAATTAAAAGTGCCGCAAAAAATAAGCAAAATAAAACCCTTTGGCATTAATACGCAACGCAACACAAGTCGGTTAAATAAAATCACAAATGCAACAAGAATATTCAGCCAAGATTTTTCGAGGTATTTTTTTTTTATTTATTTTTTCTTATTGGTCTATTTTTGGCCAGAAGACATTTGTCTTTCAGAGTCGATGACACGGTCTACCAAAGGCCCGGCTCGCTCCAAGTCGTCGCTGTCTTGCCTGTCTTCTGAACGCTTCTCAATCTGTGAACATCATTTAGAAATAATAACGCTATTGTAGCGGACTTGCCAGTTCCACTAGCTCAAAACACGCGACTAAACGCAGCACAGGATCGTATGATCGATGACGCACCGGTGGCGTGATCAGTGACGTCGCGCGTGGAGCCGTCCCCCTTTATAAACACGGACGCCTGCGCAGCCAATGGCAGCGGCGCGCGCAGCGAGGACGGGTGCTTGGCCCCGCCCCTCGGCAAGATGGACGCACGCGCATCTATTGTTCTGTAACGGGGCGGTGCCCCGGTAAAAGTGTCAAGCGTGAACCTTAATTATTATTAATAATTTTTTCTGTATAAAAGTTGATGTAAGGTGATCATTGTATGCATTCCGCTTTTGCACTTGCTTATAAATAAAATACCTAAACTTTGCTGCTGGTTTTCACTACGCTTTCCGCTACTAGCTAGGCATTAGTAAATCCCTTCACTGGTGACCACCGACTTTCGGAGTAAGTTAAGAAGACCTAAACCTAGAATGTCTACGACTAAGCCTGATGCTGCTACAGATGACGCTGCTGGGGCTGCTACTGCTCCTAGTGCTCTTGTCGCTGGAGAATCTTACCGAGTGGGAGTAAAGGTGCCCGTCTTCAACCCAGATGACCCAGAATTATGGTTCGCACAGCTCGAAGGTCAGTTTATTTTATCCGGCATTCGCGAAGACTCCACGAAGTTTTACTACGTCCTGGCGCAGCTAGAACCACAACATATGGCGGAAGTAAGAGACTTGGTCGTGACTCCACCTACAACCTTCAAGTACGACAAGCTGAAGACCGAATTAGTACGGAGACTTTCTGCTTCTCAAGAGCGTAAGATAAAACAACTCTTAATGCACGAAGAGCTTGGCGACAGAAAACCCACACAGTTCTTACGGCATCTACAGCACCTGGCCGGACCTTCAGTTCCAAGCGACTTCATACGTACTATTTGGGCAAGTCGACTACCAATGCACCTCCAGACATGCATAGCAGCGCAGCAGGCGAAGATGAGCTTGGAAGATATGGCGGAGTTAGCAGACCGTATAAACGAAATCGTTCCAGTAACCATGCAAGTAAGCGGTCAAGTAGCTGGACAAGTTCCTGGTCAAGTCACCGCGCAAGTCACTGGGCAAGTTCCTGGGCAAGTAGCTAAACCACTCGCGCTTTCAACCACCGGAGTACCAGGTACTGCTTTCGACAGCCTCAACCAGACTGTTTCCGAGCTGAGCAAGCGAATGGAGATATTGAGCATGGATTTGCGACGACAATCACGATCCCAGTCCAGATTTTCAAGGAGGCGATCTCGGAGCTATTCACGTTCACATTCCCGTTCCCGTTCGCGACCAGAGAATCATCCCTACTGCTGGTACCATTATCGATTCGGCGAGCGGGCACACAAGTGCATACAACCGTGCAGTTACAAGAAGGCGGGAAACTTCCAGGGCAGCCATTAGTGGCGGTAAACGACTGCCTTACAATTTCAGGCCGCCTGTTCATCACGGATCGCAAGTCTAAGGTGCAATACCTTATTGACACGGGTTCAGACCTGTGCGTCTTTCCAAGATCCGCTGTCCGGGGACCTAGGAACAAAACCGGGTACGAGTTATTTGCAGCAAATGGAACCATAATTCATACGTATGGATACTTACCTTTGACGCTGGATCTAGGGCTGCGACGTGCTTTCACGTGGCGCTTCATCGTAGCAGACGTCTCGAAACCCATCATAGGCGTCGACTTTTTAGGTTACTACAACCTGCTAGTTGACTGCCGCCAACAGCGCCTCGTCGATGGGGTCACCGCTCTCACTGTACCGGTACCCAAGCAGAGTTCTACGGAATCAATTTCTTCTGTCCGTACTACCCTTGAGGACACGCTATATCATCGACTGCTACGGGAATTTCCAGAAGTCACTCGTCCTGCTGGTAAGCCTCTTGTTACCAAACATTCTACTCAGCACCACATTCGCACCACCGATGGGCCTCCAGTTTCTAGCCGCCCTCGCCGTTTAGACCCGGGAAGAATGAAGATTGCTAAGCAAGAATTTGAGGAAATGTTACAGGATGGTACAGCAAGAATGTCTGACAGCCCATGGTCATCACCACTACATCTGGTGAAGAAGAAGACTGATGGTTGGCGACCCTGCAGAGACTACAGGGCTCTGAATGCTCGCACAGTCCCAGACAGATACCCCATCAGGCATTTACAGGATTTTACGTGCCAGCTGTCAGGTAGTACAGTTTTCTCCACGGTCGACTTGGTAAAAGCATATAACCAGATCCCAGTATTCAAGGACGATATCCCCAAAACCGCAATAACAACACCTTTTGGGCTTTACGAATTCCCGTACATGACGTTCGGTCTTCGTAACGCCGCACAGACTTTTCAGCGGTTCATGGACGAAGTGCTGCGTGGCTTAGACTTCTGTTACGGGTATTTGGACGATATATTGGTTTTCAGCCACAACAGTGATGTTCATCAGCAACACCTCAGACAGCTGTTCCAAAGACTTGCAGAATACGGTGTACTGATAAACACAAGTAAGTGTGTATTTGGCCAACCTGAGGTTAAATTCTTAGGCTACAACGTGTCAGCAGCAGGAGTGCGACCACTGGAATCAAAGGTGGAAGCTATACAAAATTTTCCAGTACCAAAGACCATTAAAGAATTGAGGAGGTTCTTAGGTATGATTAATTTCTACCGCCGTTTCATTCCTAAGGCAGCAGCAGTTCAAGCACCGCTTAACCATCTCCTCTCAGGGCCTAAGACGAAAGGATCGCAAGCTATAGAGATGACGCCTAGTTTATTAGAATCCTTCAACCTCTGCAAAAAACAACTTTCAGAGGCTACACTGCTGGTCCATCCAGATTCGCAAGCTGAACTATCCATCCAAACTGACGCTTCGGACTCTGCAATAGGAGCCGTACTACAACAATTCAAGGGAGATGAATGGCAACCTCTAGCATTTTTTTCCAGAAAGCTAAGTCCAGCACAGCGGAAATACAGCCCCTACGATAGGGAACTCCTGGCCGTGTATGACGCCATTAGATATTTCAGATTTATGGTGGAAGCTCGAACATTTTCTGTCATCACGGACCACAAACCGCTCACATTTGCCTTCGCTAGTCACCGAGAGAATAGTTCACCACGCCAGTTTCGCTATCTCGATTTTATCAGTCAGTTTACCACAGATATCAGATACGTAGCTGGTAAAGACAACATTGTCGCAGATGCTCTTTCCCGCATTAACACAATTTCTATGCCCTTAGATTACCAGTCCCTGGCTAAAGCACAAGAGACCGACAGCGAGCTGCTGGACCTGCTCAAAAGTGGTGACACTTCACTTCGTCTAGAGAAACGGAGATTGGACGCAGAACCGGACCTTCAAATTTACTGCGATGTATCTAGAGGGAGCCCTCGACCATATATAACCCCACTTTTTCGCAAACAGGTATTTCTCTCTGTCCACAGTTTAAGTCACCCTGGAGCTAAGACCTCTGCAAAAATGGTAGCACAACGATACATCTGGCCAGGTATCCGCAAAGACTGTCGACGGTGGGCAAAAGAATGTCAGGAATGTCAGAAAAGCAAAGTTACAAGACACACCCGAGCACCGCTGCAGGCATTTAAGTCACCCTCTGCACGCTTCTGTCACATCAACTGTGATTTAATTGGTCCCTTACCTTTATGCTCTGGATACAGGTACTGCCTTACCGTCATAGACCGCTACACTCGGTGGCCAGAAGTCTATCCACTACACGACATCACCGCCGAGAGCTGCGTCGCCGCCCTGTCGGACGGTTGGATCTCACGGTTCGGCTGTCCGGAGCACATCACTACGGACCGCGGACGGCAGTTCGTGTCGCACACCTTCAAAGAGCTGGTTTCACTCATCGGTGCCGTTCATCACACGACAACATCATATCACCCAGCAGCTAATGGTATGATAGAAAGACTACATCGGCAGCTCAAAGCCGCAATTGCATGCCATTCTACCTCTAACTGGGTGGAAGCGTTACCTTGGGTTCTTTTGGGAATACGTAGCGCTTTCAAAGACGACATCCAAGCATCAGCTGCGGACATGGTCTACGGTGAACCACTAAGGTTACCTGGACAGTTCTTTTCGTCAGCACCTGCAACCTTAGACGACATGACCAGTTTTGCGAGTAGAATTCGCAATCATGTCAACAAATTGCGACCACAGCAACCATCGTGGCACAGAGGTTCCAATCAGCCATTTTATGTACCTAAAGACCTTATGCTAACCTCACATGTATTTATCCGACAGGGTCCCCTGCATAAACCGCTTCAAGCACCATATTCAGGACCATACAAGGTTTTACGTCGCGATACCAAGACCTTTGACATCGACGTACAAGGAAAGACGCAACGAGTCAGTATAGATAGACTAAAACCGGCCTACATTACCGTCGATGAACCTTTACCGAGCCGAGAACCTGAAAAGCCTGAAAAACTTGAAGCCGAAACGCCCATCAAACAAACCAAGAGTGGTAGAAAAGTCAGATTCCCCGACTACTATCGCCCGTAGTTACGGTCTCGGCGGGGGAGTAGTGTAGCGGACTTGCCAGTTCCACTAGCTCAAAACACGCGACTAAACGCAGCACAGGATCGTATGATCGATGACGCACCGGTGGCGTGATCAGTGACGTCGCGCGTGGAGCCGTCCCCCTTTATAAACACGGACGCCTGCGCAGCCAATGGCAGCGGCGCGCGCAGCGAGGACGGGTGCTTGGCCCCGCCCCTCGGCAAGATGGACGCACGCGCATCTATTGTTCTGTAACGGGGCGGTGCCCCGGTAAAAGTGTCAAGCGTGAACCTTAATTATTATTAATAATTTTTTTCTGTATAAAAGTTGATGTAAGGTGATCATTGTATGCATTCCGCTTTTGCACTTGCTTATAAATAAAATACCTAAACTTTGCTGCTGGTTTTCACTACGCTTTCCGCTACTAGCTAGGCATTAGTAAATCCCTTCACTATCAATGTAGGATAAGCCGGCGGGCTGATTATCTAATTAGAAACCACCTAGCGACCGGTTGCAGTTCATAGATTATAGTGATCCATTGCTACTTCTTTTTGGATTAAAAAAAAAACATACCAAAGAAAAGTAGCAATGTATGTGGAATGAAACCGGTCGCTAAATAGTTTCTTTTTAGATAATCAGGGTGCCGTTGAAATGTAAATCGGAATGGCATTGGCAACGCAAAGCTAATTGTAGATGTCGCTGCGTATGCTTGTTCCTAAGACAGTAGACTTTCAGAACAAAAAGTATGGGAAAATAGGTATTTATTTTGTGGTATTTTTTTACCGAAAAAGACCCATTGACCCAAAATGGATATAAAAGACTATTCTACAGTGCAAATGCAAATTTGGCTTTCAGCCAAATTAAGACGTTTTTATTCTTACTGAATTTATCATATTTTTCTATATCCAGATTTTTCGGAAATTTGTATGTGCCAACATTTTTAAAGCCTATTACACAGAATTTAATCATTTTAAAGCAAAAACACGATTTTTAAAAAAAAAAAGTCGTTTGTTTTCATAGCTCTCGTGGAACAAGCGTACGAAGCGCCATTTTGACAGTTGCCTTCCCTCGCATTAAGGCGCTTATCGTCCTTAAGGCGAGGCAGTTCACAAAATTTACTCTTTCACTATGTCTTTAGAATAAGGTTGAATATTGCATAGCTTTAATTGACGCTTCGTCAGAAATTTGACGAAATTTAGTACATTTTAATTGATTTCTTAAATACTGGATCATTTATTAAAAATGTACTCGGTTATTGTGTTAGATCGATAAGAAAGCTATCCTTTTTGTATAAAAATAATATCATTGTCGTTGAATATTACGAAATCTGACGATTTGAAGTTTATTTTTATAAGTTTTTATGGTGTTATTCAGGATTTTTTTACAGAGTTACCAAGCCATTTTTAAATATTCTGTTCGGTTATTGTGTTTCTTTGTTTCTTTTTCAGTTTACAGTAAATTTTGTGAAGTAAAATTCTACATCCGTTCTTCACATTGGAAGTTCAAAAATCAATCTTTTCACCAGATTGTGAACTGGCCTCGCCTTAATATAGCAATTTGTTCTATGTCAAAAATGACAAGTTTACATGAAACTAAAAAAGCATACTGGAAAAAAATCTTTTAAGACACCAAAATGTTTTTTAACTAATGTTTCCTAACCATTTTGTTGTATCTAATGTGAATAATAAAATATATCTATAAATAATTAATAAATTGTTAGAAATTTGACATAGAACCTATTGACATTGAACAAATTGCAATATGAATGACGATATATACTACTCAAAAGCCACGGGCAAAAGATAACAAAATATACATGACGGCGCGTTTATGTTGTTTTACGCATTTTTTGTAATTTCATGTTGTTTTTATTTGCTAATCAATAATAATTACATTTTAAAACAATAAAACAATGGTAAAACATTGTTAAGTCATAAAATCAAGTTAAATTATCAAAGAGGGGACTAACGTCCGTGCGGGCTTGCGAGTGACGTCAGCGCCCGAACTAGTTTTGCATGTTGTGGCGCCGCGTGGCGTGAGTGGTGGCGTGACTAGTGGGGCGACCGGCCGGCCTTTATAAGCAGGCGGCGCTCGCATTGGACACATTCGATCGTGAGCCGTGGCGCTGTACGTACGCTCGCAATTCTGCAAACCTCTTCACTTTCTCCAACGCCCATGGATATGGCTGAACTAAATGGTCAGCTCGGCACTCCGTCATCAGAAGTGGGATGGACTAGGAAGCGGAAAACATACTATGGGAGCGCCAGTCCTACAAAACCGATGGAGAAATCTCTTGAAGCATCGTGGCGTGATGGGTTCGGTGATGACCAAACTTATTTTTCCAGAATTTAGTCTTCAGGGGACGGATGCGCGAGCGTGGTGTGATGCAGTGGACATATGTTTAGGAGAAAACCCTTCAAGCGGAAGCCAGTTGGTTATGCTCCTTAGTAAGGCTCCCTGAGGTTAAAAAGCTGCATGGTAACGTGCACAGCAGCCGTTACAAGGTTGCATTGTACGATTGATGCCATCGAAGCTCCTGCTGCTACCTTGTACAGGGTATTTTCGGGCTGCCCGAGTGGTGAAGTGAAGGGGACATGTGGACACCTAGACACGCTGGTCCACGCTCTACAAACCTAATCCACGGCTGAGCGAAGGGTTAGCTTAGGACTGTCACACCAGCGGTGGACCACCTCTACAATATTGGTGAAAAGTTTTCATTTTGTTTTCATTTCGGTTCCTGAATGCTCATTAACAAAAGAGACGTTTTACAGAGAAGAGAAATATTATGTTTCAGCTTCACTTTGAGGGATAGGAAAATTAAGCCTACGATGCAATACTCAAATAATTTTGATTGTTACTTTTTAGAATTATTCAGCTGAATTATTATTTTATGAGGTCCCCAATTCTTCGTTGGTATTCATAACATCATAATAGGGCAAGATTTAATTATGTTGGGCTTCTTCAATGTGAGTTTAGCGAAAAAAAATAATGATTTTAGTAATGTCAATGATACCGATGTTCCCTCAGAGCCTATAACAGAATTAGAAACAAAATACTTGAAAATTATTGTTCACAGACTTGTTTATGATGTTGGCCGAATAAATAATCCAAGTTTGTGACCTCGAGAGCCGAACGCAACTATGTCAAAAATCGAAAAAACCACGTAAATTTCGGATTTTGGCGATTATAAACCTGAAGAACTTCATATTTTTATTTTCAGTAATTATAAATCATGCAGCGGAATGATTGATTGCTCGGCGATATTTAGAATTGGTTAGTGGAATCATTTCTATCAAAAGTTTTTCTGATAAGTTGCATAATAAAAAGTAAATTGCGAATTTATGAAACAAAACTATACTGCCATTATTAATTACTCACAAATTTTTTTACCCGTATGAAAACAAGAGACACTTGATTTTTCTAAATTTTTATTTTGACCATTTTTGTTCCATCCTAAAAATTTGTTTGAAAACTGATTCATTCTAGGAGAGCGTAAGTGCAGTAAACAGGAATTCTGGCGGACATACCTTCTTGGCCCACATGAATTGTTAGAAAGTTAGATATAAATTTTATTTAGTCTGTTTTGGCTGCATAACAGTAAATTCATTTGCACAACAAATGATGACTATATAAATGAGACAAATGTCATGGCTTTGTTTCCGGTTCCGTTCTCTTTGCATTCCTGTGTCATGTGTACGTTGTCGAATAAGAAATAAATTCTACTCAAAAGAAATCTCAATTTTTATTTACGAAGGACCCTAACCTGAAAGTGAACAGGTTATGGGCCCAGGAAAACTCTGCCAATTGAAGATCAGCGAAATAATACGGAGTAAGAATATTTGTGAAAAGTGTCGAATCATTTTGCCGGCAACAAAATGGACGCCCGGTCTGCGTATGTTGAAAAGTTCGATGGAAATAATTTCCGTCAATGGAAATTCCAGATTAAGTGCGCATTGAAAGCAAAGGGCATCGATCTCTCAACACCTGAACCACTAGAAGAAAAAGAAAGATCTCAATGGTTGAAAAGCGATGGAATGGCAATGTTCATTATAACCTCCAGCTTGGATTTTAAGCAAATAACCTTAATAGAAAATTGTGAAACCGCAAAAGAAATAATGAACAAGCTCGAATCAGTGTATGAGCAGAAAAGTGAACTGAATAAAATGATTATTCATGAAAGATTTTACAACTACAAAATGTCTACAACTGATACAGTTGCTCAACACATTTCCAAGATAGAAAATCTAGCTCAACAGCTGAAAGATAGTGGTGAAAATCTTAGTGACACCGCCATCATGACGAAAATACTTGGTACTCTGCCACCAAAGTATAGAACACTTCGCCAAGCCTGGATGTCTTTAGATCCCTCAAAACAAAACATTACTAATTTAACAGCCCGTCTGTTAGATGAAGAAGCAAGTATGACATGTGAAGATGAGCAAGAAACAGCTTTATTTGTAGCTAAATCTAAAGGAAATAAGAATTCATCAAGTCAAAATGAGCCATGTCATAGTGGAACAAGTCAGAACAAAAATCCAAAACATCGGTTTGAGTGCTACAATTGTGGTAAACGTGGGCATTTTTCTAAAGAATGCCGTGCTCCGAAGAAATATAGCAAAAGACATAATAACAATAATATGCTAGCATTTCATATAGAAGAAAAGATTAATAATTTCAATGACAACACTTGGATATTAGACAGCGGAGCATCAGCACACATAACCTACAAAAAGGAATTTTTTCAAGAATTGTATGAATGCAGTCAAAAGTCATTGACACTTGGTAATGAACAATCCATTGAAGTGTGTGGAATTGGGACGGTCAAGATACAAAGAAATATAAATGGTAATTGGTATCCAAGTGTGTTAAATGATGTTTTATATGTACCACAATTGAAAAGAAATTTGTTTTCTGAGGGTGTGATCATGCATCAAGGTTACTCAGTTGTCAAGAAAGGATATAGTGCATTAATTCTAAAAGAAAAAGAAATTGTAATGAGTGCCCAAATCAGAACCAACAATCTTTATGAGTTGAATATCAGAACTATGGTGCCTACTAACTGTAACTACATTGTGCAAAATAAACATGAAGATATAAAGAAATGGCATGATAGACTAGGACACCTAAACATAATTGAAATAAGAAAAATGTGTGAAAACAATTTAGTAGAAGGTTTGAACTTGAAAGAAGATGATGTGAAAAATTTCACTTGTGAAGCTTGTGCTTATGGGAAGCAGCAACGTTTTTCATTCCACAAATCGACAAGAAAAGAACTACAGCCAGGTGACTTAGTATACAGTGATGTCTGCGGACCCATGAGTCAACCTTCAGTACGAGGCATGAGATACTTTGTACTCTTCAAGGATGCTGCCACTAGTTACCGGCATGTATACATCATGAAAAATAAGAGTGATGTTTTAGAATGTTTTAAAATATACAATGCCATCATAAATAATAAGTATATGCATAACGTGAGAATTCTTCACACTGATAACGGACGTGAATATGTGAATAATGATTTTAAGAAGTTCATGGAAAAAGAAGGAATAATTCATGAGTGTACAGCACCATACACTCCTTAACAAAATGGCCGTGCAGAAAGAGAGCTTCGAACTATAGTTGAGAGTGCTCGGTCTATGTTATATGCTCGAGATGTGCCATTATACTTGTGGGCCGAAGCTGTGAACACGGCTGTATATCTATTGAATAGAATGTCATCAAGCCAATCTCCCAATAAAACACCTTTTGAACAATGAACTTTTGAATGGTGTTAAACCACAACTAAACCATGCACGAGTCTTCGGCAGTGAAGGTTTTGTTCACATTCCTGATCAATTGAGAACAAAGTTTGATAAAAAGAGTGAGAAAATGATACTTGTGGGTTATGACAATAATAATTACAGGATGTATAATGTCAGAACAAAACAAATAAAAATATCAAGAAATGTGATATTTGATGAAGATAAAGCTCCAGAAATAAAGAAAAATACTGTGGAAATTTTTGTTGATCAAGAAAATGATAATCAGGAAAATGAAAAACAAGAAAATATCAATGAAGAATATACCAATATGGAAGATACAAATGAAGTGCAACTTGATGGAACTCAGTCAGCAGAAAAGTCAGGTGATGATAGTGATGATTTATCTTATGAACCATGTCAAGATTTAAGTGAAATTGAAAAGAGCCATATCAATCTTAGGCCTAGACGAAACAGAAATTTAGAAGTGAATTTTATAGAATTTTCAGTACCGTCAACTTATGATGAAGCGATGAAAAATCCTCAAAAGGATTTATGGTCTAAAGCAGTCAGTGAAGAACTTGATGCACATAGAGAAAATGAAACCTGGACACCAGTGAAGAGATCCAATCAAAGAACGATGACAACAAAGTGGGTGTTTGCTGTGAAAAGAGACGAAGACGGTCAGATCACACGATACAAGGCTCGTCTATGTGCCCGTGGGTTCACACAGATACAAGGTATTGACTACCAAGAAATATTCTCTCCAACCACCAGGTATGATTCTATTAGAATTCTTTTATCTATTGCAGCAAAATATAATTTAGAAATTCAACAATTTGATATTAAAACTGCTTTTCTTAACGGTTGTTTAGACGAGGAAATTTATATTGAAATTCCTAAAGGTGTGTTACTAAATGATGACTATGTTTTAAAATTAAATAAATCACTTTATGGGCTTAAACAAGCATCTAGGTGCTGGAACAAAAAATTTACACAATTTTTGAAACAATATGGTTTTGTTCAATCTCAAGCTGATTATTGTGTTTTTATAGGAACTTTTAATGGAACAAAAGTTTATTTAATCATATATGTTGATGACGGTCTTGTTATATCTTCAGATAAAAGTTTAATTAAAGAAATAATAGATTATTTGAAACAAGTTTTCAAAATAAAAGAATTGAATTTAACTTATTTTGTTGGAATGCAAATAGTTAGAGATAATGATTGTATTCACATTCACCAGAAAAACTATATTGAGCAAATAATTGAAAAGTTTAATATGAGTAACGCTAATCCTGCTAAAACTCCCGCTGACAATAATGTGATTATTTCAAAATGTATTGATGAAGATCCAGTAAATTTTCCATATAGAGAAATAATAGGGTCCTTATTATTTTTATGTTCTGTATCAAGACCCGAAATTTCCTTCATAGTTAATACACTTAGTAGATATGTGAATAACCCTAAACAACAACATGTAAATGCTGTTAAACGAATAATAAGGTATTTAATTGATACTAAAAATTTTTGTATAACTTATAGAAAGACCAGTGATCTTGTTGGTTATTCGGACTCAGATTTTGCAAGTGACATAGACACTCGGAAGTCTACTACTGGATATATATTTCTTATGAACGGTGGACCAATTACTTGGTCTAGTCAGAAACAAAAGACCATTGCTCTTTCTACAACAGAAGCAGAATTTGTAGCCGCTTGCGAATCTGCTAAAGAAATTATTTGGTTGAAGCAAATATTGTTTGATTTAGGTGAAATTTATGAATGTGTCTCTCTATTTGTTGATAATCAAAGTACAATAAAGTTAATTAACAATCCTGTTTATCACAAAAGAACTAAACACATCGATGTTAAATACAATTTTATTAGGGAACAGGTAGAGCAGGGTTTGATTAAAATTATATATGTGTCAAGTTGTGATCAGTTAGCAGATATTCTGACTAAATCTTTGCCTGCTCAATCTTTTATATTTTTGAGAGACCAACTGTTATCTCACTCAGTACTAATTTAATATTAATATGTTTTTGTGTGTGTAAAATGGCTGATGGTCATTTATTTGCAAGTATGGGTATGGGAAAATAAAATTTTAGGGGGAGTGTTAGATATAAATTTTATTTAGTCTGTTTTGGCTGCATAACAGTAAATTCATTTGCACAACAAATGATGACTATATAAATGAGACAAATGTCATGGCTTTGTTTCCGGTTCCGTTCTCTTTGCATTCCTGTGTCATGTGTACGTTGTCGAATAAGAAATAAATTCTACTCAAAAGAAATCTCAATTTTTATTTACGAAGGACCCTAACCTGAAAGTGAACAGAAAATATACTTTGCCATCACCCTATCAACCTAATCTATGGACGGACGCTAATGACATTTTTTTGTTTATGTTTTGTTTTAAGTTGTATTTTTTCTTTTATTCTCGCTATTTTTGCCTGAAACTATTTTTACCGCTAATTTGATTTTGTAGTTCCTTTCTGCAAAAATTTTAATACTGTGACAAAATGCTCAAACCTTGGGCCATACAAATAGAATGTCAAAGAACGACTAAGTCAATAAACAGGTGATCCGAAAACGAATCAATACATTTTATATGAGATACGTAAAATATGACTTAGATTCATAAAATATGACCATATTATGGCAAAGGAAGTTAATAAACTATGTTCCATACTGTTTTCTTTGTCGATAAACGAATAAATGTAGCGAAATTTGGTTTTACAGAAATGTGTGGCAATATCTTATTTACCTTTGAAAAGTGTGATTACTTGGATTGTTTCTTTTTGTCACATCACAATTACTTAGAGCAGAAGATACCATAGCTCCACGATACCTTTATTTTAAACTCTAATTAAGATTAAAAAAATATTTTAAACAAACTGTGATTGCTCATTTGCTAGGCGGGACGCTAGGGGCTCTTACTGTAAAAAATGTTGGCACATGTCACTTGATCCTTTGTCTCTTTTTTTATATAGACCGTGTCCGTATGATGTTAACTACTCTTTTCCACGCTTTGTTGGTCTTTTTGGGCGCAGCGAAAATTTTTCTATGTCTATGGCTCAAACAATTCTTTTTTTTGTGTGCCAAAGGCTACACTTAAACGGTGGGGTGTTGCTTTTTGTATTTTGTTAAACTGATTCAAACATTATCAACACCGATTCTTTTTAAGCAGAAGAGCTTCAGCAGCATCATGAAGTCCACTTTGGGAGGTTTGCGACTGTCTGTTATTGGATCCTTCATAAACCTTGATATTATATTTAGAATAAAGTTAAAATTAACTAAAATACTGGTAATTGAACTTAAAACATTTTCGATAATATGGTCCTACACGGAAAGATTACAGGAGAAGGAATTGAGTGGGCTAACTTGGTTCGATCGTTGCTCCCGCGTGCTGGCTGTGGTGGACGCGCGTCTCACTTCTTCTTAGAATCTCCGACGTTGATTATTATTTGGGTAATCACAATAGTCTTCGGATAACTCGCGGCGATCACCTTGTGGGTATTCAAACTTGACCGCAATAATGAGGAGCACGAAAACTCGACTTAATGCTCTGGCACGCAGGCAAGCTGGATCGGAAGTGTCTAAATATGGCCGACGCGACCAGATACCAGATAGGATCATGGATAAAAATGATATGAGGGTAGATTTTGGGTTTAGGGATGTAGCATCGTTACAAGTGTGAATCGAGTCTAAAGTGATGTGAAAATAACAATCTATGATTCACCTAAATCTACCGGGTACCTTGTAAAAAAAACACTATTTTTTTCTGAAACATGAACTTTAATACGGAGAAGGTAAAGTTTAGAATGTACCTAAATAGCTTAATCTTTTTTTATAACTACCTTTTGCAAACTGGATCATTTTACAGATAGACCATCATCTGTGTTGGCTTTAAAAGTTTTCGCCGTTTTGAGCTTATTGTATTCTATGTTTTTTTAGCTGAACAAAACGAATTTTTCTGAATACAAAAATTTTATAACATTACTGTTGGAAAACCTCTTTTGATTTTATACAGTTTTATATATAGTTTTTATACTTACTTATCCAAACTGACTGCAAACTGAAGTTCTTTAATTTGAAATAAAAAGGTCACTTGTTCACCGTCCACTGCTTCGTTAATTTCATAATCCTCAGCATACATCACTTAGTTTTCTTTACAAAAAAAAAACATAAACAAAAAAAAAAAATAATAAAATAAAAACTTTTAATTCCTCTTTGACATTCATTGTTATTAATTTAGATATAGTGGCTGGATACATTTTTCTGATCACAAAAATACTAATAAATGTACTTTGCTAACCATTTAGATGAAACGTGTGGATCCTAGTCGAATAGTGGAACCTATAAGAACGTGAGTTCAAAAATTAAAATTTTTAGAACTTACATACCTACTATTATTTTTTATTATTGTTACTTATTTATTTACGGTGCAATGTCTTTTGGCCTTCGATGGTCATAGATTTCTGGATGTGCCGATGACGGCAAAAGTAAGTATTCGTATGAAGTATTCGTTATTAATGGAGGAAATATGCTACTCTATGTAGTGATCCATCCAGTGAAATATGCTACTCAATGTAGTGATCACTTTGCCGCCCAGTGAAATATGCTACTTAATGTAGTGATCGCTGTGTGACAAGTCCTTGTGACAATTGGTACTATTGTGTGTTCTGTGGAAAGAGGAAATATGCTACTTAATGTAGTGATCCACCCAGTGAAATATGCTACGCAATGTAGTGATCACTTTGTCACCCAGTGAAATATGCTACTAAATGTGGTGATCGCTGAGTGACAATTCTGTGTGACAAGTCTGTGTAACAAAAGTCTGTGTGACAAGTCTGTGTGACAAAAGTCTGTGTGACAAGTCTGTGTGACCAAAGTCTGTGTGACAATCGGTACTACTATGTATTCTGAGTAAATGGCTGATGGTCATGTATTCTTTGCAGTCGGACTGTGTGACCATCCATCTGTGTGTCGATCCATCTGTGTGTCGATCCGTCTGTGTGAAGATTCGTCTGTGTGACGATCTGTCTGTGTGAAATTGTTGTAATCAGTAAGATAATTGTTCTTTTTTTAGGGGCCAGAATGGCCGAGCTCGAATATACAACTCAGCATAATTTGGTTTTTTTAGGACAAGTCTGATAACGAGACACACGAGGACGTGTGAAGGCGCAGGACGGCCGTGACGGCGCGTTTATGTTGTTTTACGCATTTTTTGTAATTTCATGTTGTTTTTATTTGCTAATCAATAATAATTACATTTTAAAACAATAAAACAATGGTAAAACATTGTTAAGTCATAAAATCAAGTTAAATTATCAAAGAGGGGACTAACGTCCGTGCGGGCTTGCAAGTGACGTCAGCGCCCGAACTAGTTTTGCATGTTGTGGCGCCGCGTGGCGTGAGTGGTGGCGTGACTAGTGGGGCGACCGGCCGGCCTTTATAAGCAGGCGGCGCTCGCACTGGGACACATTCGATCGTGAGCCGTGGCGCTGTACGTACGCTCGCAATTCTGCAAACCTCTTTGCTTTCTCCAACGCCCATGGATATGGCTGAACTAAATGGTCAGCTCGGCACTCCGTCATACATATTTGAAAAGTGCTCATTAAGCCCTTTCATTTGGTACCCAACACGGCATTATTAAAAAATATTTTGTTTTTAGTTCATGTCTTTAACTCCTCTAGAGGGCGCCACATTCAATTTAATGTGACGTCATATAGCCTATGTTCATTGGACGCTTAAGATGCTTCTAACGATACCTCATTTGTCAAATTGTAACAAGTAGTTTAGAAGTTATGATGGAACAGATGAATTTACAAACATACATACATACATACAGGTCAAAATCATATACCCTCCGTTTTGGCTTCGCCGTAGTCGGGTAAAAAGAAAATAAGGGCCACTACATACAGTGGCGGTCACATAATTAAAGACACTAGTTGATTTTTATACAAACGAGGTAACTTTGAAGTCTTGGTTCTCCGCCAAGGATTGACCTAGCTGATGATGGCCATCCAGGGAGTAAATGCAGGAGATTCAGATCGCTATACACACCCAACTAATCTGATCAACATTCTATGAGATACAAGGATATGTTTAATAAACCGCGAAATTAGCATAAAAATGTATGGAAATTCTGAAATTGAAAACTCTGATCCTTATATCTCTTAGAATGCCGATCAGATCACAATCATCATAATTATAATCACTATGGTACTCACTTCTGGCTCCCCTAACAGCGTGTTGGCAAGGTAAGGCGCCTTTAACACCCCGCGCCAGTACAACTTCTCTAGCGGATAATTACACTGATAATAATGACGATGACGATAATTATCACTATTAGTACTCACGTCAGGTTCTCCTAACAGCGTGTTGGCAAGGTAAGGGGCCTTTAATACTCCGCGCCAGTACAACTTCTCTAGCGGACAATTACTTAACATGATAGACTGATAATAATGATGATGATAATTATCACTATTAGTACTCTCGTCTGGCTCTCCCAACATCGTCTTGGCAAGGTAAGGCGCCTTTAACACCCCGCGCCAGTACAACTTCTCTAGCGTACAATTACTTAACATGATAGACTGATAATAATGATGATGATAATTATCACTATTAGTACTCTCGTCTGGCTCTCTCAACATCGTCTTGGCAAGGTAAGGCGCCTTTAACACCCCGCGCCAGTACAACTTCTCTAGCGGACAATTACTTAACATGATAGACTGATAATAATGATGATGATAATTATCACTATTAGTACTCTCGTCTGGCTCTCCCAACATCGTCTTGGCAAGGTAAGGCGCCTTTAACACCCCGCGCCAGTACAACTTCTCTAGCGGACAATTACTTAACATGATAGACTGATAATAATGATGATGATAATTATCACTATTAGTACTCTCGTCTGGCTCTCCCAACAGCGTATTGGCAAGGTAAGGGGCCTTTAACACCCCGCGCCAGTACAACTTCTCTAGCGGACAACTACTTAACATGATAAGACTGATAATAATGATGATGATAATAATCACTATGGTACTCACGTCTGGCTCGCCTAACAGCGTATTGGCAAGGTAAGGGGCCTTCACACCCCGCGCCAGTACAACTTCTCTAGCGGACAATTACTTAGCATGATAGACTGATAATAATGATGAAATAAAACACTTTTTAAAGGATACTAGCGCGATTTTATTGAAAGTACTTTGGTAGTTAGTTGGTATTTGGTTTGTATAAAAAAAAGGGTTTTATTTCATGTCTAGTGAGCGCGTAAGCTTGAGAAGTAAATATGATTGATGATAATAATCATTAAAGTACTCACGTCTGGCTCTTTAGCGGACAATTAACATTATCGACTGATAATAATGATGATGATAATAATCACTATAGAACCTACTCACGTCTGGTTCTCCTAACAGCGTGTTGGCAAATTACTTAATATGATTGACTATTTTTTTTATGCACAACGGAATAGTGCTTGGCCCTTTACCTTACCTGATGCTAAGTGACGACAAGACCGAAGGTGGAAGCGCACTACACCCGGAATCAAAATTCTTCATCACTGAGGAACTGGCTATTTTACCTCTAACTGCCGGAACACAACAATTTTTAAATCGTTGTTAAGATGTCAGACTTAGATAAGATGGTGGTAGCTAGCCAAACGGACTTGAAATGGGTGGGCGAACCACTAGACCACAGAAGCGGTTAATAATTATGATGATAATAATCACTATTGTACTCAGTACTCACGTCTGGCTCTCCTAACAGCGTATTGGCAAGGTAAGGGGCCTTTAACACCCCGCGCCAGTACAACTTCTCTAGCGGATAATTACTAAACATGATAAGACTGATAATAATGATGATGATCATTATCACTATTAGTACTCACGTCTGGCTCTCCCAACAGCGTGTTGGCAAGGTAAGGGGCCTTTAACACTCCGCGCCAGTACAACTTTTGTAACGGATAATTACACTGATAATAATGATGATGATCATTAACACTATTAGTACTCACGTCTGGCTTTCCCAACAGCGTGTTAGCAAGGTAAGGGGCCTTTAACACCCCGCGCCAGTACAACTTTTGTAACGGATAATTACACTGATAATAATGATGATGATCATTAACACTATTAGTACTCACGTCTGGCTCTCCCAACAGCGTGTTAGCAAGGTAAGGGGCCTTTAACACCCCGCGCCAGTACAACTTTTGTAACGGATAATTACACTGATAATAATGATGATGATCATTAACACTATTAGTACTCACGTCTGGCTTTCCCAACAGCGTGTTAGCAAGGTAAGGGGCCTTTAACACCCCGCGCCAGTACAACTTTTGTAACGGATAATTACACTGATAATAATGATGATGATCATTAACACTATTAGTACTCACGTCTGGCTCTCCCAACAGCGTGTTAGCAAGGTAAGGGGCCTTTAACACCCCGCGCCAGTACAACTTTTGTAACGGATAATTACACTGATAATAATGATGATGATCATTAACACTATTAGTACTCACGTCTGGCTTTCCCAACAGCGTGTTAGCAAGGTAAGGGGCCTTTAACACCCCGCGCCAGTACAACTTTTGTAACGGATAATTACACTGATAATAATGATGATGATCATTAACACTATTAGTACTCACGTCTGGCTCTCCTAACAGCGTGTTGGCAAGGTAAGGGGCCTTTAACACCCCGCGCCAGTACAACTTCTCTAGCGGACAATTACTTAGCATGATAGACAGATAATAATGATGATGATCATTATCACTATTAGTACTCACGTCTGGCTCTCCCAACAGCGTGTTGGCAAGGTAAGGGGCCTTTAACACTCCGCGCCAGTACAACTTTTGTAACGGATAATTACACTGATAATAATGATGATGATCATTAACACTATTAGTACTCACGTCTGGCTCTCCCAACAGCGTGTTAGCAAGGTAAGGGGCCTTTAACACCCCGCGCCAGTACAACTTTTGTAACGGATAATTACACTGATAATAATGATGATGATCATTAACACTATTAGTACTCACGTCTGGCTTTCCCAACAGCGTGTTAGCAAGGTAAGGGGCCTTTAACACCCCGCGCCAGTACAACTTTTGTAACGGATAATTACACTGATAATAATGATGATGATCATTAACACTATTAGTACTCACGTCTGGCTCTCCTAACAGCGTGTTGGCAAGGTAAGGGGCCTTTAACACCCCGCGCCAGTACAACTTCTCTAGCGGACAATTACTTAGCATGATAGACAGATAATAATGATGATGATCATTATCACTATTAGTACTCACGTCTGGCTCTCCCAACAGCGTGTTGGCAAGGTAAGGGGCCTTTAACACTCCGCGCCAGTACAACTTTTGTAACGGATAATTACACTGATAATAATGATGATGATCATTAACACTATTAGTACTCACGTCTGGCTTTCCCAACAGCGTGTTAGCAAGGTAAGGGGCCTTTAACACCCCGCGCCAGTACAACTTTTGTAACGGATAATTACACTGATAATAATGATGATGATCATTAACACTATTAGTACTCACGTCTGGCTCTCCCAACAGCGTGTTAGCAAGGTAAGGGGCCTTTAACACCCCGCGCCAGTACAACTTTTGTAACGGATAATTACACTGATAATAATGATGATGATCATTAACACTATTAGTACTCACGTCTGGCTTTCCCAACAGCGTGTTAGCAAGGTAAGGGGCCTTTAACACCCCGCGCCAGTACAACTTTTGTAACGGATAATTACACTGATAATAATGATGATGATCATTAACACTATTAGTACTCACGTCTGGCTCTCCCAACAGCGTGTTAGCAAGGTAAGGGGCCTTTAACACCCCGCGCCAGTACAACTTTTGTAACGGATAATTACACTGATAATAATGATGATGATCATTAACACTATTAGTACTCACGTCTGGCTCTCCCAACAGCGTGTTAGCAAGGTAAGGGGCCTTTAACACCCCGCGCCAGTACAACTTTTGTAACGGATAATTACACTGATAATAATGATGATGATCATTAACACTATTAGTACTCACGTCTGGCTCTCCCAACAGCGTGTTAGCAAGGTAAGGGGCCTTTAACACCCCGCGCCAGTACAACTTTTGTAACGGATAATTACACTGATAATAATGATGATGATCATTAACACTATTAGTACTCACGTCTGGCTTTCCCAACAGCGTGTTAGCAAGGTAAGGGGCCTTTAACACCCCGCGCCAGTACAACTTTTGTAACGGATAATTACACTGATAATAATGATGATGATCATTAACACTATTAGTACTCACGTCTGGCTCTCCCAACAGCGTGTTAGCAAGGTAAGGGGCCTTTAACACCCCGCGCCAGTACAACTTTTGTAACGGATAATTACACTGATAATAATGATGATGATCATTAACACTATTAGTACTCACGTCTGGCTCTCCCAACAGCGTGTTAGCAAGGTAAGGGGCCTTTAACACCCCGCGCCAGTACAACTTCTCTAGCGGACGGTTCACGCACCAGCCTGCGCAGCGGACGCCTAACTCTCGCCAATACTGGACTTCGCTCCTAAAAGAAATTAATGTTATTTAGGGCCATGTATGGCTCGCCCCGAAAGAATAAAGAATAGACAAAAATGTCTGGGAATTAATTTTTACTTATTTAGAAGGTAGCTCAAGAAAAAAGACCGCGGCGTATGTGTTGGAATAACCAAAATTTATTAAATTTTAATTGTCATTTTAAATGACAATTAAATGTAATATTTTCACCGCTTGCAACACTGTTCGATTTCATGTGTTCTTATGACGAATTACAAGTGCGTGTCCCAAGATCCGTTCTTTTATTTAAACCAGCCAAAATTTTGAGTTCACAGTCCGCTCTAAACTCATTCAGTATGGTCATCGTTTGTTTGTATAGATTTGTAACAGCGCCCTCTGTTCCGACTATAGGTGAAACAGTATAGTCGCTTCTGTTGCGCGTGACCAAAACTGCATGAATATTTTATTTCGTATTGTGATAAGCAAGCCATCACACAGATGGCGCTGTTTTACAGGCCACTTTCCTATTTTTTTTAAAAAAATCGACTCCATTTTTAAATTAAACCACAATAAGTGCTTTATAGGAAAATCACCCTTGGTGTTGCGTTACAAAACATGTTGGTGGCTCACAGAAGTGTAACATTTCCTTGATGAGGTAAAAATAAAGCGAAGGGCTGACGATGTCACAGTGTGTGTTGTGTTGTGTCAGCTCGTGTCAGTCACTCTCAAGGGCTGGCGATTTCTCAGTGTGTTGTAAAATAACGATTTTGTGAGGAAAGCGCGTTTCTGTTACGTAGTATTAGTTAGAGCATCGGCGCTGCGGAGGGCCGCGTGAAGTGTATTGTACAACATGTCACAGTGTATAGTGTCGTGTCAGTCGCACTGACACGACACTATACACTGACGATGTCCTTGTGCAGCAGTACTGCGCTGACGCCGCACCAGCGCGCGGCCCAGCGCCACGCGAGCGCGTGTAGGGCGTCGTGTAGTGTATTGTATGACATGTCACAGTGTATAGGGTCGTGTCAGTCACTCACGGGCTGACGATGTCCTTGTGCAGCAGTACTGCGCTGACGCCGCACCAGCGCGCGGCCCAGCGCCACGCGAGCGCGTGGAGGGCGTCGTGTAGTGTATTGTATGACATGTCACAGTGTATAGGGTCGTGTCAGTCACTCACGGGCTGACGATGTCCTTGTGCAGCAGTACTGCGCTGACGCCGCACCAGCGCGCGGCCCAGCGCCACGCGAGCGCGTGGAGGGCGTCGTGTAGTGTATTGTATGACATGTCACAGTGTATAGGGTCGTGTCAGTCACTCACGGGCTGACGATGTCCTTGTGCAGCAGTACTGCGCTGACGCCGCACCAGCGCGCGGCCCAGCGCCACGCGAGCGCGTGTAGGGCGTCGTGTAGTGTATTGTATGACATGTCACAGTGTATAGGGTCGTGTCAGTCACTCACGGGCTGACGATGTCCTTGTGCAGCAGTACTGCGCTGACGCCGCACCAGCGCGCGGCCCAGCGCCACGCGAGCGCGTGGAGGGCGTCGTGTAGTGTATTGTATGACATGTCACAGTGTATAGGGTCGTGTCAGTCACTCACGGGCTGACGATGTCCTTGTGCAGCAGTACTGCGCTGACGCCGCACCAGCGCGCGGCCCAGCGCCACGCGAGCGCGTGTAGGGCGTCGTGTAGTGTATTGTATGACATGTCACAGTGTATAGGGTCGTGTCAGTCACTCACGGGCTGACGATGTCCTTGTGCAGCAGTACTGCGCTGACGCCGCACCAGCGCGCGGCCCAGCGCCACGCGAGCGCGTGGAGGGCGTCGGCGCTGCGGAGGGCCGCGTGTATTGCTATGTTGCTGCCGTACCTGATTCGAAAGAAAATTGTTGAAAATAATGGCCATCAGTCGCTGTAAACTTGGTATTAAGATCTGTTTTAGTTCACCTCGTTTGTTTGGCCTGTTATCCGCATCGTACTCAATCGCACTGACTGAAGTAGTATGGTCGGTAACTGATTGCTCCCACTATTTGAGGGTAAATTAGATCTTTTGCCTAAGGTATTAAGATCGATATTAGCCTACCTCAGTCTGTTAGGTCTGTTCTCCGCATCGTACTCGATCGCACTGAAGCAGTACAGTCGGTAACTGATTGTTCCCACTATTTGAAGATAAATTAGATCTTAAGTCTTAGGTATGAAGATCTATATTCGCTAACCTCAGTTTGTTAGGTCCGTTCTCCGCGTCGTACCCGGTCGCACTGAAGCAGTACGGTCGGTAAGTGATTGCTCCCACTAAGATAAATTAGACCTTATATCTTAGGTATTAAGATCTATATTGGCTTACCTCAGTCTGTTAGGCCCGTTCTCCGCGTCGTACTCGATCGCACTGAAGCAGTACGGTCGGTAACTGATCGCTCCCACTATTTGAGGGTCTTTCTTGCGTATCTATAGAAAAATATACAGATCAAACATATTTTTTAAATTATCCAAATGTTTTTTTTTTGTTTTTGGATATTTATTATAGATGCGCCGAATGTTCGGCAAATTCGGCATATTTTTTCATGTTCGTATTCGGCCGAATATTCGGTTGATTTGCCGAATAATTACCGAATATTTAATTGTACCGATTGGTACAATTTACATTAGAGAGGGAGGGTGGGAAACATTATCGCCGTTTGTATGGAGACCGTTTGCTAGACAATCCTCTTAATCTTTTTTATTTTGTCAATAAATATTTGGTAGAATACTACCAATTTTTATTGCTAGACAATTCTCATTTGACAAAATAAAAAAGATTAAGATGATTATCTAGCAAACGGTCTCCATACAAACGGTGATAACGTTTCCCACTCTCTCTAAACCTTAACCTACACCACTGATAATATAATCTTACAGCAATTAATTTTCGGTATGTGTTTGAAATATATCAGAATATTAGAGAGTAAGGAACTAGAGGTAGACCGAAGAAAAGATGGGAGGACGTGTTTAAGGAAAGAGTTGGACCAAACTGGAGGAGGAAGGCGAAAGACCGAGAGAACTGGGGCCGTACCGGCTAACGCATCGATTATCGAAAAGTCTACCGAGTTTCAACTTAAAACAGAAAAATCAAAGTAAGGAATTTCGTATCGTTCTATTTGCCGAAGTTATTTGGAAGATATCGATGTTCGTGTGACATCATGAATTGGGGTTCGCCATTTTGGCGCAATTGAGGCTCGATTTATCTGTTTTAATTTGAAACCCGGCGGACTTTTCGATAATCGATGCGTTAGCCGGTACGGCCCCTGGAGGAGGCTGGGGGAGGCCTACGCCAAGGAGGCGACTTCCACAAATTAATATTTTAATTTTATTTAAGAATTACAATTATAATTAAAATCAATGCAATTTTTATATTTAACAATTATTTTTATATTTTAATTTAAATCAATGGAAATTTTATAAATCAAATTTTCTATTTATTTATATATTTATTATATTTATGGTAAGAATAAAGGCTATTATTATTATTTTTTTTTTAATTTTATTTTAAGGAACTAGGGCTGGCAGTGAACAAACAGAAAATCAAACTAATGGTGGTAGATCGCGCTGGCACATTGACAGGTGCCCATGAATGTATCCAGGGAATCGACAAGGTGGACAATTTCATCTATTTGGGAGCTCAAATAGTGATGGCAGCAGTGTTCCAGAGATCAAGCGCCGCATTGCTATGGCCAAAGACGCGATGACATGTCTTCAAGTCATCTGGAAAAACCGTAGCCTAGGTTTTCGTACTAAAACGCGCTTAGTGAGAGCCCTGGTCTTTCCCATCTTTATGTATGGAGTGGAAATATGGATCATACTAGCCAGAGAGATACATAGAATAGATGCATTCGAGATGTGGTGTTGGAGGCGAATGCTAGGGATACCCTGGACGGCCAAACGCACAAATGTAATCCTAACACAATTAAATGTCAAGACTCGGCTGTCCACTATCTGCTTACATCGCGTACTCTCATACTTTGGCCACATAATGCGAAGAGGAGATGAAATTCTCGAAAAGCTGGTCGTGGTTGGTAGAATAGAAAGCAAGAGATCCCGAGGTCATTCGCCAACCAGATGGTCTGACCAAGTAAGAGTAGCAACCTCCTCAAGCAAATTCCATCAAGCAGTAAAAGCAACCATGGACCGAGACCGATGGAGACAAATCGTAAAAGCAGCCGGTGATCACGATCCTCAGTTATGGAGGGAACGATTAAGAGAGAGAGTTTGAAATGCCTAAAAACTAGGGCTGTGTGTTTTGATTTTTTTAATATTGTAGATTATTATTGTAGTGTATTTTAAAAATATTGGCACTTTTTTGTTTTGTATGAAATTACTAAAATGCAAATATTTCAAAATCTTTGATAGATATTTAAAAAATCAAAACGTACAGCCCAAGTTTTAAGGCATTTCAAAAACATACTTATTTTTTTTATAACATAAAAACTGGTATCTTTAGGAACTAACACTAGTATTAAAATGTGTAATCAAATAATGTTTTTCTTTTATAAATGTCGATGTATGCCTCATCTTCAAAGACTTTCATCGACGTAATAATAAATTTCAAAGTATGCAGTTCCGATCAGAACTGCAATTATTTGGAACCGAAAGAGCGGTACATTGACTTAGCGAGCCGTGCTAGAGAAGGGGTTGTGCTGGCTGTGGCAAACGCCCGCCCGACACGTTTAAAACCTGTTTACTGCGTAGAATTGAACCGAATAATTCGGCCGAATATTCGGTTCGGTACATTTTAGACCGAATATTCGGCCGAACATTCGTATTCGGTTAAACCTACATTCGGCGCATCTCTAATATTTATACATAGGACCTATGTACAAATAGGTTTTAGTTCATACTATATTATATCCCTGGAAAGTTTCATTGACTGAGCATTTAATGTTGTGGTCTCCATATAAAAGATAGCTTCATTTCCTACACTAGAGCTGCACGGCTAGCACAACTTATGAGGTGACATAGACAGCGACTCGACGAGGTTTCTCGTATCTAAAGAATAATTACTGAAAATTATTGGCAAAATATCTTATTATGTCTTCCTATTGTATATTTCCTCATTAGTTAAAAAGGATTAGGCCATTTTTCCGGTGATAATCACTTATTAATTGAAGTCGCGTGCATAGAGTAACTTATATTATGTCGCGTGCGTGCTGTACTGTAACCCCACCAAGACAAACTGTCGTCTTTTAATGTCAAAAAGTTATACGTGATGTCGCTTTTCGTAAAGTTGTGCTAACCATAGCGACAAAAATCGAGATATAGTATATGAGTATATGACTGATATTGGTTTGCGAGTTATGTCAATTCTAATGTCAGTTGTGTTAGCTGCATGCGACATAAATGTATGAACGCGACGCGACTGACGCGACTCTTCCTCACTTGAGTCGCGCTAAGTCGTGCTAGCCGTGCTGATCGAGTTTTGTATGAAAAGTCGTTTTTAGGGTTCCGTACCAAAATGGTAAAAAAGGAACCCTTATGGTGTGACTCTGTCTGGCTGTCTGTCTGTCTGTCTGTCACAGCTGGATATCTCGAGAACTACTAATGAACTTGAAATTTAGAATAGTTTGAGATGACATTTGCCCAACTATTTTGCAAATAAGAAATAAATAAAAAAATAAATATCTTTTGTACAACAGGGACTGAAAAGGGGTCTTAAAAATTTGAAGTGGAACTACTAGGGCATGTGGGGTATCATATAAAAGAGTTTTTAATCATTTTTTCTTTTTGTTTTAGGCCGCATAGTTTTCAAATTATAATGAAAAATGCAAAAAAAACCGTCCCCCCCTCCCCCCTTATCTCCGAAGTTTGCAAAGAGAAAAATCTGAAATAATTCTATGTGATAGCAGTTTATATAAAGATTATAGGAAAAATAAAACGATGTCTCAATATAGCACACTTTTTTAAAAATTATAAAATTTCTAAAAAAGTTAACATTAGTTCCACTATCGGTCAAGAGATGGCGCTGACCTAAAACTGCAATACTAAGTTTATTAGTCTACTCTGCAGTGTGGTTTAATGGTGCAACTATGTTGGTACGGAACCTTCGGTGCGCGAGGCCGACTCGCTCTTGACCGGTTTTTTTATTATTTTTGTGTGTTTTCGGAAAAGTTATTGTTATTGTTTATGATGTTATTGTCGCCTTGAAATGTCATCCCTATTTCGCAACGTATTATCCCTAATTTAATTACTTAAATTAGGGATAATACGTTGCGAAATAGGACCTGTTACTGATACTCCTGTTACTGATCCTCATTGTCCTTACGGACAATGAGGATCAGTAACAGGTTTGATCCCTATAGTTTTATTGATCTATAAAAACATATTCATAGCTATGAACCCTAGTGAAAGATTTTTTGAAATCCGTTTGGAAATGGTTGAGTTATAAAGGTTTGAAGAAATATGCCAAGCTCAATGCAATAAGTGCTTTATCACGTACGACGTAAGGTTCGCTTACGTGGCGGATGACGTCAATAAGACCCCCAAAATAACAGTGTTCTAGCTCGTATAACTTCTCAGATTTAAGAGATATCGTAAAAAAAAATCACAATTAATCGTGTGGTGGCATAAGCTTTCTGATAAACCACTAAACAAAAATCGTTACTGATCTTCATTGTAAAATTTGCAATTTATATCACTGACAAATGTCGATTTGATGAAATAAGGCCCAGGGACGACACGGCCCTGAAGGGAAGGCCTATTTCACTGGAGGATATCGAGAAAAGAAAGTTGAAAAAAAGTGTGTAAAAAAATGCTTTTTCCCGATGAACGGGAATAGGTTGTAAGGAAATATAATTTATTAGGCCGCCCGCGACTTTGTCTGCGTGGAAAGTTTAGGATGAAAGTAGCCCATGTCCTTCTCTGTACCCCTGACAACGTGTATGCAAAATTTCATGATGATCGGTTCAGTAGTTAAGACGTGAAGGCGTAACAAACAAATAAACGGACTTTTGCATTTATAATATTAAGTAAGGACAAGGAAGGAGGATAAGGAGTAAGGAAGTAATGATTTATTTATTCAAGGGTACATAAATAGTACAATGTACTCACTTGATACAATACTATAGGGTTGAAGCAAGTCACCGCCGCATATTGGTAGAGCGTTGGTCTGCTGGAGAAAGTCCTTAGTACACCGTTGATCACCTGCAAATTATCTGACACATAAGTTAATTGGAACTTGTGAGTCCAAGTTCTGTGCTTAAACTTTTATATTACTGCCGTGCTTAAGCTATAATGCCGTTAACTGCAAGAATGACATTTCGAGATATTCGCGTTTCAATGGGGTTGGCAACGCAAAGCTAATTGTAGATGTCGCTGCGTACGCTTGTTCCTAAGACAGTAGACGTTCAGAACAAAATGTATGGGAAAATAGGTATTTATTTTGTAGTATTTTTTTACCGAAAAAGAACCATTGACCCAAAATGGATATAAAAGACTATTCTACAATGCAAATGCCGGAATTTAAAGCCAAATTAAGACGTTTTTATTCTAACAGAATTTATCAGTTTTTGCTATATCCAGATTTTTCGGAAATTTGTAAGTGCCAACATTTTTAAAGCCTATTACACAGAACTTAATCATTTAAAAGCTAAGAAAACTATTTTTTAAAGTAAAAGCCTTTGTTTTCATAGCTCTCGTGGAACAAGCGTACGCAGCGCCATTTTGACAGTTGCCTTCCTTATTAAAAAATCGTCGCTGTTTGAAAACTATGTAACCAATTTTAAACTTTGATATATCATTAAATAGATATTTTAAAGAACTTTTAGGTGAACTTATTTTTAAAACTATTGATTTAAAAGGAAACTTGACTACAAAACAGTTAAAATATTTTAACCGCATGAAAGTTTGGTAGAATTAGTTAACGGAAATTAAGTTATAACTTATAAGTTACGGGGAAGGTTTAGTGCACATTTGTTATAAAATATTAACGGCGTTATAGCTATGGAATCGTAATTAACGGCATTAATGCATTGTATTCTTCTAAAAGTTGATCAATTAACGGCGTTTTTCGTGTCGCTATCTTAGTTAATAAAAAAAAAGATAGAAAAAAACCGGCCAAGTGCGAGTCGGACTCGCGCACGAAGGGTTCCGTACCAAAAAACGGCAAAAAAAATACGTTTGTTGTATGGGAGCCCCCCTTAAATATTAATTTTATTCTGTTTTTAGTATTTGTTGTTATAGCGGCATCAGAAATACATCATCTATGAACTTAATAGCTATCACGGTTCATGAGATTCAGCCTGGTGACAGACAGACAGACAGACGGACGGACAGCGGAGTCTTAGTAATAGGGTTCCGTTTTTACCCTTTGGGTACGGAACCCTAAAAACGGGTCAGATAGTTCGATGGCGCATTTTTTCCTGTGTCAAATGGTATTAAAAGTTAAATTCGGCTTCATGTCGGTTAACGGCATTATTAGCTTATGCATGGCAGATTAGCCTACTGCTCGCGGCTGATTCAGTCGAGCCAGCGCACGAGGGGTGTCGTGTGTCGGTTGAGACAGAGCTACGCGACAAAAAGAGAAGCGCTTCGGAGGCGCTTATAATAATAGGCACGCAGCGCTGTGCAATTTGAAATTGTTCTTTATTGCCGTGCAGCGAGAGTAGCTTATCATTTAATTGTCCTCACGCAGATGGGCTTCTGTACGTTAGTACTATTATACAAGGTTATTTTTAGTTTATTTTATACAAACCCTCTCGTGGAGTTGATCCAGGGAATGATAACGTTATTTTTAAATGTAACGTTATTTCTTACTTTTTTTACCGTTAATTTTAACATTAACGTTATGTCAATAAATAACGTTAATTTTAACGTTATTTTAACGAAATTAACGTTATTTCAGTAAAAAAAGTTAATTACTTTGTTACCCTTACTTTAAAATTAACGTTATTCAAATTAATAACGTTAATTTTTTACCGATGATTTTACCGGTACTAAAGTTTAACGCTATATTTAACGGTAATCGGTACAGTATATTTACGTTATTTTTACCGATAAAGTGTTTTAACGGTATTTTTAACGTTATTTTTTTTGTACTTAATTTTTTTTAACGGTATTTTGAATCCCTAGGTTGATCAGACCATCAAACTGAACAACTTTCATTATGGGACCAACCTTGAAATCGCGAAAAAAAAAATCATCTGTTTCATACATTTCGATGGAGTAGGATTGTACTTTTATATGGAACAGCTGATTTTTTTTCGTGATTTCGAGGTTGGTCCCATAGTGAAAGTTGTTCAGTTTGATGGTCTGATCAACTCCACGAGAGGTCTTGTATAAACTAAAATAAAAATATCCTTGTAGATGAATCGAATTTAGTTGCTTATTAAATATAGGCTTTATGTATATGTTTATAAAGATCATACTTGCTTGTCCTCTCCCTTGATGTCAATGATCATGCGCACTTTGTTGGCCACAAGAAAGTCGATCGCATCATCCAGTAAGCACAGGCGCACTTCTTTGAAATGATGCCTGAAAAAGTGCATGTTTTATGTAAGGTGGCAGTCACAATTAAAGACACCAGTCGATTTTCATACAAACAAGGTAACTTCGAAGTCTTGGTTCTCCGCCAAGGATTGACCTAGCTGTGATCTGATGATGGCCATCCAGGGAGTGAATGGAGTAGATTCAGATCGCTATACACACCCAACTGATCTGATCAGCATTCTGGGAGATATAAGGATATATAAAAAAAACGCGAAATTAGCATAAAAGTGAATACTCTGATCCTTATATCTCTTAGAATGCTGATCAGATCAGCTAGGTGTGTATAGCGATCTGAATCTCCTACATTCACTCCCTGGATAACGGTTGTTAAGCCAAGTTAGAGGCCTTACAGGCGGCTTGGTAAACTCTTAACACCAGAGGTGGCCACTAAACCTAATTCGATAAGAAGAAGAATTTATTTCTGTGAGTTGTAATATTGGGTCTGTTAAATATTTATGAAAAGTACTATTTACAAATGGTTTATTATCTATCCTCACCGGTTCGGATGTGTCACTCCAACGTCAATATCTTTAATAGCGTCCCAGTCCATAGCGTGAACATCGGCGATGTTAGAGCCGGCAAGCCATTCTAAGCCTTTGTCATGCAGCAACACGAGTTGGCCATCTTTCGAAGACCTCACGTCGAGCTCTACAAAGTTGCAGTCTCGTTCTACGCACTGAAATGTAAGTTATACCAAGGTAAGGTTGTTTGTTCATAGTATGGTTTACTCACTTTTTAACAAATGAATCTCTATTTTTAACAAATTAATTTATAACCAATAAACATCTATCATCGAGATAGAGTTGGAATTGAGTAAACATCAAAACAGTACTGTAAGTAATACAGTACTAAATTTAACAGAAATTGTTTTCAATGTACCAAAATAACAGATCTTCCTGATGTGAACTCGATCCCGTCAATTCCCGTTGAGACTCGAGAGTAGGGGGACAGGGCAAAAAAGATTTATTTTCCCTCCGGTTCATTTGTACCTAATGTCATTACGTCCTCTTACCACTTTTGCCTAATTCTTAATTTGCCTTAATCCCAAAATGTCTGAAATCCAGAATGACTGAAATTTCTAATACCTGAATTGCAAAATGTCACACGAAATGAGTACAGTCAAGTTCGAAATACGGCAACTTGCTATTGTCGTCTTAATTTTATTTTGTTAGTTATGGCATTGGTTGCTATGATCATTAGCCAGATAAGTTCCAGAATTCGAAATATACCTATTCGGTTAAAAACTCGTTGTTCAATGATTAATGATTGAATTGATTAATTATGAATGAATAAATGATTTCTATTTAAAAAATGGGGTATTGATCCCATTTTTTTTTCTGAGAATATTTTTTTTTATTATTATTAACACTATGGAGAGCAACTACAGGAATTTCGATCTAAAAGAAATTGATGCAGCTGTCCTGCAAGGATCTGTCTTGTCTGCGACACTGTTTTTTCTGCATATTAACGAATTTCTGTGTTCCCACAGAGAAAGCGGGAGTTATTGCTCCTTCTTGGAGCTTTCTCCAAGAAGGAGCAATAATGATGCATTTAAAAAATAAAAAACAAAAAAAAAATAAAAAACGAGCCAATGCATTTAAAAAAAATATTAATGTATTAAAGAAACATCCTTTAATTTTTTTTTTGTTTAGTTTAAGAATACAACTTTTCGTTTAATAAATCGTATAACACCTTCACATGAATTTGCGTTTTAATGATTGAATAGGTAGGCAGCTACTTATTGAGGTTAGCATCTCCCATTGTGCGCAACTGTACATCATTCGCCATTTTTCTTTTCAGACATTATAGTAGTCAAGTCATTTCGGATTTCAGGCATTTTGGGATTAGGTGTTTTTGAGAATTTGTCATTTTGACATTCATGTGTTTTGGTATTAAGACCTTATCAAGAACCTTATATATAACTCTGGACATTGCGTCACCTTTTGGGGCTTGAAGAACGAAAAAATAACCTTGAATGACGTCAACGATATTTTCCATCTCTTTCATTAGGGTGACAACAATGTTGTCCATTCGTAGGACAGTCAATACAAATAGGTACTTACTACAGACTATCAACTTATGCCTACGGCGTAAGTTTTTTGGACGACCAATCCAAACATTCAAAAGTGTTTAGATTCTAAACATTTGAATGTTTAGAATAGTTTAGATGTTAGTTAGTGCCAAAGTTTGTATGTTTGGGTATCTCTAAACGTACAAACATTCGCATTTAGAATATTACTGCATTTATAGGATTATTACTACTCTTGACCAACCATATTATAACCTTTCTATATATTCATTCAAACCCCTCTTTTGGCCAGCGGCGGCGCGCAACACAAAATATTTACTGGTTTATTTATTTTCGGTTGGCTCCTCTCCGGATGGACGATACTGTTTTGGAATGGTGGTCACACTGGGGGTCAAGTCTGCTATTGTTGACATCATATAATCGTGTTTCAATGGTGTTTGAACGGTAATGCTTTTTAACACAGTTCTTGATTCTTAAACCCAAAACTGAGACACAGTGTCTAACGGGTTTGGATTTTTAGGAAAAACAATGTGTTTCAATTTTGGGTTTACAAAAACAAGAATTGTGTCAAAAAGCATTACCATTCAAACACCATTGAAACACGATTACGGCGTTAGTCACGATAATAGCAAACTTGACCCCTTGGTCCTGTACGATCCGGCTGGTTAAAAGTCAAAACTTGGAGATACGTGATGAGGTTTAAGACTTAGGTACAGATGCCGGCATATATATTGGCAAGAAAATGAAAGAGACAAAAGATGCGCAGTATACACACCTGCCCTTCCACCCTAAAGTCACGTGTATTTTTATTTTGTACAATGAGGAATGTCCAAAAAAACAAATTGGCTGAATATTTTTATAGGCAGGAATAAGCGCCCTTAGTAATAGAAAAAAGTTTTAGAATTTTCGGTTGTGTGAAAAAAAAATTAAGTCTCATTATTAGTCATTGTATTAAAAAAAGTTGCAATATAAAATGTCAAAACTGCATTATTTTGGCCGTTGAAAATAATTTCCCTCTAATGGTAATTGGGATATACTATAAATGTTTCTTTTCCTCATCGTTTCGGAATCTGAAAAATAAAATAAGATTAATTTTTATTTTGTTACTACGAATAAACAATGGGTGTCAAAGACCATAATAACTAGTATAGTAGTAAGGTAGTAAGTTAGGTAGGTCCGATTCTTAGCTGAAACTGATCTAAATTGTTTAACTCAACTACGTAAGATAATATTTTAGTTTACATTACATTTTTTCTCTCTGTTAAGAATACAAAATAATTCCGCTCTCAAAGTTAAATGTGGCATAAAAACATAAAATGTAATGTTAGGTAGGATAAACGTAAATTTTTCATCCAAATCTTTCTTTCTTATTCAAAAGTTCTGCTGTGATTATGGTCACCCTGCGATATGCAGATAATATTTCTAAAGCTTCTTATGTGTCGAAAATGAATACAGATTTGTACATATTATATTTATTATATTGAAATAAAAAATACGTAATTATGGTGGAATTATAATTACCTTCTATAATATTTTTGAATTAGATCGGAAACTATCTTTGAAATCTGCTAAAATTCATATTTCTGAGAAGGAAAAATTGAATGCTGAAAACACTTTAAAAAACACTTACTTGTGAAATATAATGTTAGAATTTGGTTTTGAAACACTTTTGCAATTTTGCACAATGCAACACATGCTTTGTAACGCGAATTTTATTTAAATAATTTTATATTTTTGTACATAAACGTGAGATGCGGTGGAAAATCATTGACATTAGTGACATGTCAAATCAAAGACAATTCCATCAGTGATGCCACCTTATTTTTATTTGGTAACTTATGAAATATGGAGAAATTACTGTTAAACGTAAAATATTGTAATAACAAAATGGACTCATCTGTCCTCTAAATAATTACTTTGGCATGTACTAATAAATTTTAACATCATGTAACTAATTTAAAGTGTGCCGATATTTACATTTATTTAGAAAATCTAATTAATTTTTGTACATGACCTGGGTAAATTGACTATGGATTGGGATATTTTGTACTTAGCATGGCAATTCCAGTCACAGTGTGAGAGGGATAAAAGAAATCTGCAAAGGTGAATGACCTCATCCCCAACCATCCTTCAGTAGTAGAATGTCCAGTGTCATAGAATATGAATATAAGGTTCTTGGACCTTATGAACCGGAGGGTTTATTTTGTATCAAATTGATACAACACTAACAAACAAATGAAGATTTGTTTAACAAACTAAAACAAAAGAAGTCTATTTACAGGGAAATATAAAGTAGGTAACTTCGCCTGTCTTTTGTTTTCACTACTTTGTCATGTAACCTTCACTTGATTACAACAGCCACCAACGTAACGTACAAAGTACTAGTTTTATCGATTTTTCTAGTTCAAACTTACGTATTTAAAATCAGCTAAAGTGTTTTCTGGTGCGTCTAAACCAGCGCCTCTGTGGGCTATGCATCTGACTACTCTTTCGGGGTGTAGCTCGCTTTCCTTGCTTCCGGGGTCCGGACCAAATATACTGAGTACATTCTGCTGTTACGCCTTCTTCAGTCTTGTAAAATAATAAGCGCCAACGCCAAGAATTCCAACATCAAGCCCGAAAGGCAAAACTGTGTGCAACATTGAAATTATGAAATAAACTGAACTAAAAACGTTGTAAAAACTATTGAGAACAAAGGTGGCTGTCGTTATAAACATTTTTGTCGGTCGTTCGATGTGTTAGTGTATAAAAATAGGGTTAAATTAGAAAAATAGATTTTTCCAAAATAAATACATTGCGGTGGGAGGGGCGGAGGGGCCAATTTGACAGTGACAGTTATCTGACATTGACAAGTTGAGGTTGTGATTTGTGATGCGTTTCGTTCTTCGATTCGACTATCCCGTTTTGCCTTAGTTTAAAAATTAAAACTTATTTAATTTAAGTAATTTAAAGCAAGCTGTTTAAACTTCTATTTGTCGGATTTTTCATGCAACATATAATATGGGCTCAGCGCGCCTAAAAACATTGCGCGCATGAAGCACCAGAAAAAATTGCCATTCGCTAAAATTCTATGATATTTTTTATAAAGAAAACAATGTACTTGAGGTGTTCTTTACCCCACAAAATTTGAATACGAGGCTTGTCATGATATCTCTCATCACCGTGCTCAACATTCCTGCCAAGCCTATTAACACACTAGGTACGGTCTAACGTGGGGTTTAACTGACATGCAAAAGAAATAGCTTGCCTATCTGGTAAATTGATATAAAAAAGGACATTAAAAAACCATTTCATTCACAAGGTTAGGACAAAAGTGCACACACCACATGCCACACACAAAACGAAAACCCTATGTAGTGTTGAGGTACTTGTAACTCGTAAGTATTATTTATGCATTCATTGGAATACAATTAAATAAGTGCTGGCTACTTTGTGACTATTATCTACCTGCTGCCGTTTAGGAAATAGATACTATATTGCCTTTTTAGGGTTCCGTAGCCTAAGAGCAAAAAACGGAACCCTTATAGATTCGTCATGTCTGTCTGTCTGTCTGTCCGTCCGTATGTCACAGCCACTTTATTCCGAAATTATTAAAATGAAACAGTTGAAACTTGGTAGGTAGATTTATTCTGTAACCGCTTTACGATTTTTACACAAAAATAAAAAATTAAAGATTAAGGGGGGGCTCCCCAATCTCCCCATACATGGAACTGAAATGGAAAAAAAAATCAAACCTATACGTGTGGGGTGTCTATAGATAGATCTTTAAAAATGACATTGAGGTTGCTTAATCTCTTTTTACTCAAAGTCAACCGTTTGAAAGATATACACTTCCAAAGTGGTAAAATGTGTGGCCCCCCTCTCTAACTTTTAAAAGAGTGAAAAATCTACAAAAAATATATGCAGTAGTAGTACTTAATAAACACTTTCAACGAAAATTAGTTTGACCGAGATATATTTAGTAATTTTAACGACATAGCACATTTTCCAAAACCTCAAAATTAACTTTGTCATTTATACAAACACTGTGAAAAACAAAGTTATTTTTTCATATGAAAAATGATAGTGGTATTAAATAAGGTATGGTATATGGTAACTAAGGTAAAAACATCCAATCTCCGACAAAGCACCATTGTTCGACATTTAAAAACAAATACCAAAAAAATAAGAGTAGTTTCACATTTCTGTACGCATTTGAAGCATAAATAATAGACAAAGATTATCTACCTGCCATTGCGTATGACGTTTCATACATTCGGCCATTTTGAAGAAAATGGCGAAATAATATGTTTTGACTGCGAGAGATCTTGAACGAAAATCCAGTTTTATTAGCGAAATCATTAAGGAGGTGAGTACAATATATTGCCCATAACTTTTAAATGGTTTGCTTTATTTAAAATGTTAGTTATTTATAAAGGTGGGGTATAAATTCACAACTTTTTAGTAATTTCTTTACAAGGGTGAGGTTATAACAAAATATGAAAACACGCCTGTCGGTAAATGGAATTTTTTTCTTCGCATGTTCCAATCTTCGACAAATGTCGAATCATTTTTTATTATTATTTTGTGCACCGTATTTTACCATTTAGCTAAGTTTTATCAGCGCTGTAAAAAGAAAGTTATTTCATTTAAATCGTCAAACTGTTTCCAATGATCGACAGCTGTGTCGATGATTGGATATTCCATATGTTCCAGTTATCGACATAATATTTGTTTGCAGGCATGGCGCCTAAATAATACGCCTATTCAAATTGCACATGCGATATAAGCAGTCGGAAAAGGATAGAAAACTGTAATGATAGAAAAAGAATAGAAATCATCGTCATCATATCAGCCGCACGACAGCCTCTACTGGGTATAGGCCTCCCTCAAGGATCTCCACGTCGATCGGTTCTGCGCTGCCCGCAGCCAGCGGCTTCCCACGCCCTTTACCAGATCAGCGGTCCACCTTGTCGGAGGTGCGCGGTCGAAATTTCAGAATCATTCCGCCTCAATGGCCATCGGTTTTTCTCGCTATGTTTCCAGCCGACTGCCACTTCAGCTGAGCAATCCTGCGAGCGATGTCGGTTACTTAAGTTTTCCTGCGGATCTCCTCATTTCGGATTCGATCACGCAGGGAAACGCCGAGCATGGCTCTCTCCATCGCGTGCTGGGTGACCTTGAGTTTCCTTATGAAACCCATAGTTAGCGACCACGTTTCTCTGTCGTAAGTCATCACTGGCAATGGCAACACACACTGGTCATAGACTTTCGTCTTGAGACACTGAGGTAAATCGGACGCGAAGATTTTTCGACGCTTCCTGAATGATGTCCACAGAGAACTCTGTCTCGAAGTTAGACTTACCTAACTGGACTGCCTGTCCTAGGTATACGTAATGGTCAACAACTTCAAGTGTTCCCAACATGAACTGGAGCGGACACAACATTCGACATGATTTGCGTCTTATCCATGTTCATCATGAGATTCCATTCCCACTCTTTGGGAAGCAGTACGGAGATCTTCGAGCATTGTGTCAAGTCTTTCAAGGTCTCAGCCATAAGAACTATATCATCGGCAAAACGAAGGTGTGTTAGATACTGGCCATTGTTAATGCCGAGTCCTTCTCAGTCTAAGAGTTTAAAGACGTCCTCCAACGCAGCTGTGAAAAGTTTCGGAGAAATAACATCTCTCTGTCTCACACCTCGCTGCAGTTGGATAGGATTTGTGCTCTGTTTCTGTATTCGGATCGACATGGTAGCATTTTCGTATTAGTACCTACCTCAACACCTCGATATACCTATACTGTAGTCATATACTTGGCACCTTTGGAGAGACTGTAGCACCGCCCAGGTTTCTATCGAATCAAAGGCTATCTCATAGTTCACGAACGCCAAGCAAAGTGGCAGATTATACTCCTCGGTCTTCTGTATAACCTGCCGCAGCAATGAATGTGGTCTATATGGTGCTAAAGCTTTTTCGGCACCCGGCTTTTTCGGGAGGTTGGAAGTCGTTAAAGCTACGAGAGAGACGATTCGTAAGGATTCTCGAAAACAACTCATAGACATGGCTCAGAAATGAGATGGGTCTGTAATTCTTTAAGAGAGACTTGTCACCCTTTTTAAAGAACAAAATCGCCTTACTTATGTTCCATGCCTTCGGCGTTTTGCCCTCGACGATGAAGGAATTGAAAATCTTCTGGAGGGCTTTAAGTTCGGCTTACCACCCGCTCTCAGAAGTTCTGTAGTGATTCCATCGTCACCCGCCGCCTTGTTGTTTTTCAGCTGTTTGAGAGCCATACTAATCTCGTACAGGCTGACGTCCGGTATATCTGCGGTATAGTGTTGGGTAAACTTGGCTCTGGGGTCTTTAGCCTTGCTTTCAACAGGTGTCTGCGTAGAATATAACTGCCCATATAAACTCTCGATCTCCCTCAGGATTTCAGGCTTCGATGAGATGATGTGACCGTCGGCAGTTATCAGCTTCCGTCATCTGGCTTTGCCCAATAGACAGATCTCTCGCGAACACTTTGGAGCTGCCGCCGCTGTCTACGCAGCCGGTGTGTCCAGGCAGGCCTTAAGTCGATAATTGGATGTCGATGAATAGAACATGTTGATTATTAGATCACGATTATTGGAACATGTCGATTAATGGGTGTCGATATATGGGATTCTGCTGTCGATAACTAGGTTAAGAAAAGCCTTAATATAAGTTGTTATTTTTTATATACATAATAGTATTAAACTTGTTTTTACTTTAAAATACTGAAGAATGAACGTCAAAATTTCACCCAGTGCATTAAAGTATCATGTAATATCATAAAGAAACTATATATTTAAAAAATGCTTCAAAGCGTACCTTAAAGTGTCGATAATTGGGGGTCTTACCTTACGGAATCCTACTGCGCGTGGTCCGACACGCACTTGGCCGGTTTTTTTTAGAGTAACCGCAGGTTTCCAGAAGGGTGAAAGAAGTTAATTTCTGTGTTAGCCAATCGTTTGTAGGTAGTATCTATTAAAACCTTTGACCACTCTCGTCTATGCTGCAGGGGCTGGCTTTTATCAAACAATCAAGCTTTTGGCATATCCGGCCTTTCAGCACACCCCGGGCACTCCATACAAGCGTCGCGTTTACTACCTACTACCTATTACACAGACGCTACACAGGGACGTTTTTGCACACGCGCAACTGTATGCGTGAAGTCTAGGACAATTGAATGAGCACACGGATCAGCAGCACACGAACTCGCGCGGTGGGCGCTGGTGGGGTGAGGTAATTGATTGTGGGGCGGGCGGAGAGTTTCCTTTCTGTACGGTAGTATACTTATATCTATTCTGTGCTTTCAGCAAACAAAGCAAAGCAAGATGTCAGCAAGACAGTTTTCTCTACCAAACAGGTCCTCCAAGGTAAAGATGACGTCCCTCTTCAGCCGGAACTTGGGCGGCATCATGTTGATCCTGAGCGCTGACATCTGGCTGTCGTCCTCTTCAGACTCAGTGTCATTCATGTTGGTGCAAACGAAACAGATAATTTTGCACCCAAGGCAAAGGTATCACACAATAATAACATAACAGCACAGAGAAAATCGAACCGATTGGTAAAACAAGGCGTTTATACACTACACAATACACGTGTTGAATTGTTGATGTACCAAAAGGTTGATTAGAAATAAATTAGAAAATAAAATAAGAGCCTATCCTAAACCAGTGCAGTGGTCCGCAGGAATTTAACCCTTAAAAATTGCGACTGTCTATCATCATCATCATAATATCAGCCGCACGACACCTACTGCTGGGTATAGGCCTCCCCCAAGGATCTCCACGACGATCGGTCCTGCGCTGCCCGCATCCAGCGGTTTCCCGCGACCTTCACCAGATCGTCGTCGGTCCACCTTGTCGGGGGCGACTGTCTATAGATGTACATGTCGATGTCGTCTCCTCTGCTCCTTAAAGCTGATGCGACTATGGCTGATGATGATGGACTTATTATTTCCTTGTTTTGATTATTTCTTTAACCAACTAAAAAGCCAGAGAAACCGATTTGCTTTCCTCGACGAACTTTTTAGAAGCCATGATACATTATAAAACCTCATCGCAGGTAAGATACTTGACTTTGTGTTGTGTTAGATTCTTTTGCCTCTTTTTTGTTCACCTCAGCTTAATGAATGAAGTAAGATACGGTTCTATAGAAACCTTGACAAAATGACCTTGCTTTGATAAAACACTGTTATTAATTGGTTGACTAGGTCAAAGACGTCCTCTTGAAAGGTCTCCAGACACTTTGGAACTGCTCGATGCCTATGTTGAAAGGTTTCCAGACAGTGGAGCAGCCAGGATATACTTTAGTCCCCATAGGAATGGTAAGTACCGTAAGCCGCGGCACGTATCTTTAGCGGTGAGAGAAATTGAAGGGAATTACTGGGCATGTTTGCAGTCAACGAAATAAGAACTAAGGAAGCCTAACTCCTAACAAATATTGCTTAAAAAATGGCACCTTCGCATATTCTGTAACACAAAAAGGTCGCAAACTCAACAATGAACTTGTAAAAACATACCTTATTACAATGTACGCATAATCGGTTTAAGTTTGTATTCTAACGCATATCACGTTTTCTATTGGCTGGGGTTTGAACGCAGATCAAACATGATTGGATATTTGGCTCGCGCCGTGTCACTCATTGGGCCGTTGTCGTGCCTTTGTCATTGAAGCGAGGACGGTGTAATGTAGAATGCAGTCAGTACACCTAACCTGCTAAGATCACTACGGCCCGGCGCGGTGGGCGGCATCATAAAATTGTTTTATGAAATTAGTACATTATTATTTGTTAGACATAATGTTTGTTTTATTATGTAGACAGACGACTTGGTAAAGATCGCTCGAATACGCTGAATGTAAGTCATCTGCCATTAGTCGCTCTGGAAAACTAAAAGAGACATAATGTCAGGAGTGGACGTCTTTCGGCTGTGATGATTTTATTGTTATTTTATTTTATGAAAATTATAAAATGATGATGTTGATGAATGATGATCATATTAATTGGTAAGACACTTGATTTCAAGAAGGACTAAAATTAGGTAAGGTATTGAAATAAAATAGGTATGCCTAATAAAAGAGAATGTATTATGTAGCTTTTTCATAACATGTAAGTACATAATGTGGATAATTATCACATTGGCGAAAGCAACGCCTCAATACGTCTTTTAGAGGTGTGACTGCGTATTAATACGTTGCTTTATTTTTATTTTTCACATAAAAAAGCATGCTTTAATTGGCAGTACAAAATTCGTATAGCGACATCTTTTTAAACGACTTCAAAAAAGGAGGAGGTTCTCAGTTCGTCGGAATATATTTTTTTATAGCAGCGTATTCCACCAAGTCAAAATGTATTCTTGCCAAAAATCTTTTTCAAATGCAGACTATTTTAATATGCTTGTTGACCGGTGCGCGAATACCTTAGCTAGCAATATGTGAGACGGTGGATTGGAAGAGGTGGATCAACTCCGTAGCTAGCGCGATCGCCAGATTTGACACCTCTTGAGTTTTATTTGTGAGGTCATGTTAACAGTTGATGTTTAAAAACATTTGTGAGAGTGAAGCCGTAATGCGTTTGCGAATAATAGCCACTTTTGTACTTATTAAGTTGAATACAGGTGTGCTGCAAAGTGTTCGAGACAATCTAGTGCACAGTTGCTGGGCATGTATTGCTATTGGTGGTGGAAATATGGAGTAGCATCTTCGCAGCAGATCTCATTGTGGTGCCGCTGCCTTCGGTGTTGCAATGTGAGTTCCCAATTTTTCGTTTATTCTATTTTAACCAGGGATTTTTTTTACTTGTTAATCAAAGAGGATTGTGTGAATAGAATCGAAACTTTATAGGTACCTACCTAATCATCCCTTCACGGATTGGACAGAGTTTTTGTTACACCCTGTATAATGATAAAAAGCAAGGAGTTTACATCAGATTACTCGTTTTCTATGGATTGTATATTGCAGGACGCGCCATTTTTATAGCATTACAAAATTTTGATTTTAATTTTCATTTTTTTCTGTTGTACTGAATTTCATGAGAGAGTTTTATTCTTGTTTAAAAATCTGTGATAGCAGTGAACGTGAAGATTTGACTCTGCCCCACAAAGTGACTGAACACTTGTTGCATAATAGCTACCATAGATTGCATGTATACGCTCATAGATATTTCTAAATAACGAAAAATATTTTACTTACCAATGTTAAGATATGACCGTATATTTTGTTTTGATGCCTTCTATTGGTCTTTTACACCACTTGACCACACATGACGTCATTTTTTACCACTTTTTAATGATTTTTTTGTCGCTGCGCTAACGACTGTCACCGAGCGCGTGACAGACATGACTAAACAGTGCTTCGGTTGTACTTTTTTAGCCCCGCCCACTCGGTTGTAGTTTGCGTGGTGCTATTTTTTGAGCAGAATTACACTTCCTTAGTATCTTTGTTCGTAGTTTGCAGTAGCCCCGCACCACGTCCCAAAAATTACTTCTGCGCATTAAGGGTGCTTCTACACGGTGCATGTAGGTAGATTGCGCGGGTTACTTGCGCGGGCGTACAATGCTATGTATGGAGCTGGACCCGCTTTACGTGTTTCCACGGAGTATGTAACCTGCGCAAGTGCTCAACTTCCGCGGGCTACTTGCACCGTGTAGATTCTACACGGTGCATGCTCAGACCAAATAAAAAAGTAAAGACGGAGTCCTCCGACAAAGCGGTGAGGCCAGTAAAACTACGCCTTGGCTGTGTACATACACAGTTTATGCACACACATGTAACAAAACTACGCCTTGGCTTTCGTTCGTCATTGGCCGTTCCATATCGAACCCTGCCGCCCGGCCCTAGCCCGCCCCCTAGTACGCACACATGTACCATCAAAAACCGGCCTCACTTCGTTGTTCGCAACCACTGCGCAACGCTCCATCTTCCTTTTTTTATTTGATCTGAGGGTGCATGTAACCCGCGCCTCAACTTGCGCAATCTACCTACATGCACCGTGTAGAAGCACCCTTAATGCGCAGAAGTAATTTTGTAGAAGAACCATAACTGTCAACGCTGCGTGACGTAGAGAGAGTGAGATCCTACGTGTTGAGGCTTGTAGGTACTAAGTTAGAAGGAGGCTTAGCTATAAAATCAATGGAAGATGTTACCTACTTACCTATTAACGACCTTCTTTGTATGTGAATAGAAGTTGTGCTCGGCACACTGAGGAAGGCAGGAGCACTTGGCGAGATTACGGGGCAGATTGATGAGAATCTCGACGTTCCGCCCGACGCACGCCATGCCGTGAGCGTCGCACGGTTCGCCATCTTGTTCCGAGAAACGCGCGAAGTTTACCGTTACAAATTCAATTATGGCGAGATATTGGAAGGCTGTTTTGTTAGTTTGTAATGCACTTTCAGTTTTTTTTGGAGAAAAAAATGTTCTGTTTAATTCCGATGACAATTCAGTTTTTGCACTGACGTTTGATTTGATAGCTTTATTTTTATGCATTGACACTTTTATGCCAATTTTAAAATTTGTCTAAAGAGGTTGTAACATTAAAAGCCTACTCAAACCTGACCGGTATCCTGTGCCGGCTTATAGCATTAAACCATGTGTCGGTGACGGTAACGGTATACCCGACCGATATCCCGACCGGTATTTTGTATTGCATTACCGTAGCTGTTGCGGAACACCTTTGAACAGTGCGTTACCGCATACCCATCGGGATATCGTTACTGCCACCCACTGTACAGGATACCGGTCAGATTTGAGTAGGCCTTAAGTTAGGACCATTCAGACGCAGAAATTAATAAAATAATAAAATAAAAATTCATTTATTTCGGTAATCTTAGTTACAAAAAATTGCTGAGACTTCCCTATAAGTAATCTGACGATACTTGTATTGGGAATGACCCGCTACTTCCCTATGGATAACAGTAGATTACAAAAATAAAATATATTTCAACAGTAGAAAGAAATAAAAAATAAACAAAGTTAATCAAATTACAAAGTTTTTAAATCTAGCTAAGAGGTGTGTGTGTGTGTGTGTGTGTGTGTGTGTGTGTGTGTGTGTGTGTGTGTGTGTGTGTGTGTGTGTTATTGTGTTGTTAAGCGACTCTAGATAAAAGATTTTCGACTTCGTCATAAGTAAGTGTTCCTAACCATAGCGTTAGACATTTTTTACACATATACAAATGCATAGGATAAATTTTAAGTATTTTGTTAAGTTTATTGTATATAAATACTGATTGGGATGAGTACTGTCTTCTAGCAAAGACAGTACGTACAGGGGGTAGGGGGGCAACAATGTCATTTCTTCTTTTTCTTTGAATTGATTCTCTGAACGGTAAGGATTTATGGAATTTTAGGGTCAGATTAAGTATATATAATTTTCGAACTGAAAGAAGTTTACTAATTTTGTACAGGCTGTCTGTAGAGAATCTGTAAGGTTTGAAGTACATGATTTTTATCAGAGATCTTTGTGCCCTTTCCAGATCTAAGAAGTCAGTCTTATTTGCACCTCCCCAGATTGGGATACAATAGGAGATTACTGATTGTGCTAGGGCTATGTAAATTTTATTTAAAAGAGAACTAGGCATTACTGACCGTAGTAATTTAAACACCCACATTAGTTTCCTAATCCTATTTATGACAGATTCCAGCTGCGAGTGCCAATTAAGCCTCTGATCAACGATTATACCGAGGTATTTCGTTTGGCTCACCTTGTTTATGACGGGACATTCACACGGAGTGTTTTCGGGATTTGGGCAGCTATGGATTTTGATGCACAAGTTATTACTTGGCTGTGATGTTGTATAGGGAGCAAAGCAAATATAGTTTGTTTTTTGGATGTTTAAAGTTAGAAGGTTTTCCCTCAGCCAATCCGACACACGTGCCAAACCAAGCGCAGCCACCCCGTGAACAGGGCTCCAAGTCTTGGCAGTGAAGATAATAGCAGTGTCATCCGCATACGAGAGTATCCTTCCCCCGACATCTTGTAAATTACATAGTTCACTGATGTAGATTAAAAAGAGAGTCGGGCCAAGGACACTCCCCTGCGGAACACCGTATTTAACTTCTTTTTCATCACTGATGAAACTGTCTATTTTTACAGCTTGAGTTCTATTATGAAGGTAGCTACTAAGTAAGAGAGTGCATTTCCTCTAATCCCTATCCTCTCCAGTCTGTTTACAAGAACCGAGACAGAAATCGTATCAAAAGCCTTTTTTAGGTCTAAAAAGATGGTAAGGCATTTATTTTTTTTGTCAACTTCCTCAGTTATAATAGAGATCAAATCTAATATAATGTCTTGAGTAGAAATACCTTTACGAAAACCATATTATTGAAATTTAGATAGAATGTTATATTTATTAAGATAATTAATCAGACGGATACTAATAAGTTTCTCAATTATTTTTGAAATAGTATAATTAATGTCTATTAACCTGGAAAACAACTATGTAATTTATTTGTCCATTCTTCATGCACTTGACTGCGGAAACTAGTCAGGGTCTTCAATTTTTTAAGATAAATTAAGTACTAACCGCCTCTTACGTAGAAATACGGTCGACATCCGCAGAACATGAGCGCCATCCGGTTCCTGCAGTGCATCTGACATAGCCCGAAGCTGTACGCCTGGTGGATGTGTGATATAAAATGTATGGAGACATTGTTTTATAATATAGAAACAAGTCAGAAGGGTCATCCACATCGCCGCTAAGCCGGCCATATACGCTAGGTTATGCATGATGGTTATGCCTGTAAGGTCAAAACCGTCATGCATAACCTAGCTAGCATATGTATGGAATAATACTGCATGCCTGTTCATGCAAGCCGCTCGGTTATGCCTGTGGTCAAAATCGTCATGTATAACCTAGCGTGTATGCGACAAAACTGTGCAGTTATTAATGCCTGTTATGCAACCTTGCCGCTCGGTTATGACTCTGGTCAAAACCGTCATGCATAACCTAGCGTGTATGGCCTGCTTAAGGGCCCACCCTTAAGCATCCAGGTTTGCATACGTGTTCGCACACGTGTACACTATGGCGTACAGTTGTAGCACAGGCACAGAATACATAATAGTACAGCACAGGATAAACGAAATTTTCGGTGCAGGTTCGCGGAGCGCGGAGGTTCGCGAACCTGCAAACCTGGTTTGCACACATACACACTTTAGACAGAGTGAAAATAAATGTATGTTAAGGCGCACTGTTCTAGGATCGCGGAGCGCGGAGGTTCGCGAATTTAAGTGAGTACCCACCCTTAGAGCGGCAACGCAACACAATGCAAAGCAATACAACGTAGGCAAAGCAGTGCACTCCTTGGCACACCTCGGCAAGCGACGCACGCAACGCACCGTGAGTAGCGTCAATGTTTGGTGATAAATAATAGTTTGGTGTTGTATCGTTAATTTAAATTGAGATCAGTAGGATAACTTCGAGTAAAGGACCTATTTCGTAATCTTACCCTGATGGAATCGCTGATCCACTCTGGTGATTAAATTCTAATGAAAATGAAATGGACTGTATAAGGATTAGCGCTCGTGATACGCAAGTACCTAGGTAGTTACTTTTTAAGGCTTGCAAACACGACGTATAGGGCGGAGAAAGTTGAGCCGTAATAAATGGATGGGAGACAAAGGACACAATCACAGCTCCTGCAGGAAAGAGAATGTGCACACTTACTTGCTTGCTGCCGAAGGTGACGTCTCCAGGTCCTGGTTTCGCCCAACGGTCTTTTGGCGGCTTAGGGCGGCGCGTTGGGGCGGTAGAAATTCACAGCTCAAGTCACACACCTAGGAATCTTTATTTGTCCACACAGTGGTACCACTTTAACACACTTTTTACACAATTTTTAGGGGCAATTAGCGTTTTAAATACTTATAATTTTAAAGGTTTTGATTAGCACATGTAACCGTGGCGCGCGTCGATGATAGAAGGTTCAAGATGTCTTCCATCCGACAGTTTGTGATTCGCTACTGACGTCTCACTCTCTCGCGTAGGTGAGCGAGCAGGACAGCAATATTGCGTGCACACATCAAGGAAAGTGGAAAAATTAAAAGGAGAGGAATGACGTACATGTTTGCAAGTACTAAAAAACAATAAAAGTCCTTTTTAAATCCACCATTCCCCCGGCCTTGAAGGAATCCATTCCTTCGAAATAAGAGAGAGAGAGAGAGTCGCGATTTGAATTCAAAAAATAATATTAATGCGATGCGTGTTAATACTTAAATAAATATATAAAAAAACGTGTGGTGCGGTATATACTTAAATATATAAAATACTAAAAGCTAGGAGTGTGAGATAAAACTAATTATACATAGGCAACGGGCATAACCGCACAACAGGTCGGTCATAGAGTCCAGACTTGGTTTTTACTTGAGCGACTTGAATCACGCCATCTCTACCAGGATACAGACGCGTAATGATGCCCATTGGCCATTGCAGTGGCGGAATATTTTCAGTATTTATAAGAACAATAGTTCCTACTTTTACAGGATTGGAGCTCGTATTCCATTTTTCTCTACTTTGAAGATTATGCAGATATTCAGATCTAAAACGTTTCCAAAATGACTGTACTAGTGAGTCCATTAAAGAAAACCTAGAGAGTAGATTAGGATTCTCTTTACTTAAATCCGCTGCGGGAAGAAAACTTAACGGAGCGGCTCTTATAAAATGCGCAGGAGTTAATGCGGTGGGTTCCGAAGGATCGGAACTTAAAACATACAGAGGGCGGCTATTTAAAACGGCTTCAACTTGAGTCAAAACAGTAAGCATTTCTTCGTATGTAAGTAGCTGTTTGCCTATCGCACGAAACAACAGCGATTTTACGGACTTTATGTTTGATTCCCAAATACCACCGAAGTGACTCGCAGTGGGGGGATTAGTGCGCCATACTATGCGGTGTTTATTAAGTTCTTCATGAAAAAGTTTATAGTATTCGTCATTTAGTAAGAATTTATAAAGCTCATTTAAATATCCCTTGGATGAAACAAAATTAGTGCCATTATCACTATATAAGTATTGACATGGACCACGTCTCGCAAGAAAACGTTTAAAAACATCCAAAAATGAAGCGGAGCTTAGATCTGAAGCAAGTTCTATGTGAACAGCTTTTGTCACAAGACATATAAATAGGCATAAGTAAGCCTTTTGACTGCGTACACCGCGTTTTCTAGTTAAAGTTATATATAGTGGTCCAGCATAGTCTACGCCGGTGTGCGTGTATGCGTTACATTGTTCTAAGCGAAATTGCGGTAGATCTGACATTAATGGAAATGTTGGTTTTGGATTTAAGCGGAAACAATTCAAACATTTATGAATGCGTTGTTTGATAACACGGCGAGCGGACAAAATCCAAAATTTATTTCTTAGAATTGAAATCAAGAGTTGCGGACCTGCGTGACAATGTTTGCGATGATAATAATCTATTAAAAGTTCAATAACTCTACCCTTTTTCGGTAATAATGCGGGGTGTTTTTGTTCATAATTGAGAGAAGAATAACCTAAGCGACCACCGACTCTCAATATGTTATCACCATCTATAAACGGAGAGAGTTTTCGTAGAGCCGAAGAAAGCAATTTATTATTCTTTATATTTGTGATGTCTGAATAAAAATATTTATTTTGAATAATACGAATGAGATATTTTTCAGCCTGTGCTAATTCTTCAGTTGTAATGTTACTGTGCGAGTTAAATTTTTTAGCAAATCTGAAAACATAAACCATAGAGCGGAGCAAAATATTATAATTTGAAACTCTAGCAGCAAGTAACATTATAGGATGCTCATTAAAATTTTCGTTATTATTAACTAGGTGAGTGACAGTTTTTTCTTCGGGTAACGTAGTAGATTTACTTGGTTCAAATTTCTTAATAGGCCATTCACTATGCGGTAGAAAAAGCCAAGCGGGACCATGAAACCAAAGTTTATGAGTAATGAGTTGAGCGGGTGAGAGAGAACGAGATATACAATCAGCGGGGTTTTCTGAACCGGCAATATGATAAAAGTCTTCAGCGGGAAGAAGCGATTGAATTTGTGATATCCTATTGGCTATATAAGTTTGAAATCTGTGCGGAGAAGCATGAACCCAACATAAAGCAACTTCTGAATCGGAAAATGCGAATATTTTATCTATTGTGTGTCTTTCAGAGAGCTGGTCACGAACATTACTAACCATTTTTGATAGAAGGACTAAAGCGTTTAATTCCAATCTAGCTATAGTTGTAGTTGACTTTGGTGAAGCTACACGTGATTTTGAACACAGTAATGAAACTTTAGGCAGATCGTTATCGTTCTGAACGTATAAATATATGACACAACCAAATGCCTTTTCACTAGCATCTGCGAATGCGACCAAATAAACGCGAGGTGAATTTCTTTCTATATTAAGAAAGCGAGGGAAACGTAGCTGTGAAAGGAGCGGTAACTCTGAAATATACTTTTTCCATGCCTCTATTATGTTGGAGGGAGGAGTTTCATCCCAATCGATGTGGAGTAGCCAGAGCTCTTTAATGAGCAGTTTAGCGAACAAAATTACTGGACCTACTAATCCTAAAACGTCATAAAGACGAGCGGTTGCTGACAGAGGTGGTTGAATAACAATAAAAATGAATTCATCTGTACTAGGAAGCCAGCGGAGCCCTAGTATTTTAAAGCCATTACCATCATCAAACGAAACTGACTCGGATTGGCGGTGCGTTACAGGTATATGATCAAGCAATTCGCGGGAGTTACTTGACCATTTCACAAGATCAAAACCTCCTGATTTAAATAACTCAATCAGTTGGTTAGCGGTTGCGGATGCCTCATCAACGGACGGTGCTGAACTGGCTAGGTCATCCATATAAATATCCCTTTCAACCACGGAGGCTGCCAGAGGGTACTTTTCTCTCTCGTCAGACGCAAGCTGGCGAAGAGTGCGGAGCGCCAAAAAAGGAGACGAACGAAGTCCGAATGTGACACGTGTAAATTCCAAGACAATAATTGGTTCATCAGCGGAAAAACGATATAAAATGCGTTGATATTTGCGGTGCGGTTCGTTGACATGTATATGTTACCGGCAATGTGTATAATCCGGCATTGTATACAATGCCTAGGCATTGTATACAATGCCTAAAACGATCAGGCAATGTATGAAATATAATTCATTTTATACTTTGCCTAGGCATTGTATACAATGCCTGCTGGTCCACCGGCAATGTGTAAAATAAGTATATTTCTGTTGTCTGTTATAAAAAAATAACCTCGAAATTTAAGGCTCACGCTCCGCTGCGCTTCGCGCTCGCCTTAAATTTCTAACCTATACGCGGGACCTACAGGAGTGAAGCAGGTTCGATTCCAAACTCAAATTTCTGTTGTCTGTTATAAAAAAATAACCTCGAAATTTAAGGCTCACGCTCCGCTGCGCTCCGCGCTCGCCTTAAATTTCTAACCTATACGCGGGACCTACAGGAGTAAAACAGGTTCGATTCCAAAGAGCCCCCCTCGAGCCCCCCTCGAGCCCCCTCGAGCACCCCTCGAGCCCCCCTCGAGCCCCCCTCGAGCCCCCTCGAGCCCCCTCGAGCCCCCCTCGAGCCCCCTCGAGCCCCCCTCGTGCCCCCTCGAGCCCCCCTCGAGCCCCCCTCGAGCCCCCCTCGAGCCCCCTCGAGCCCCCCTCGAGCCACCTCGAGCCGCCTCGAGCCCCCCTCGAGCCCCCCTCGAGGCCCCCTCGAGCCCCCTCGAGCTCTCTCGAGCCCCCCTCGAGCCCCCTCGAGCCCCCCTCGAGCCCCCCATCGAACCCCCCATCGAACCCTCCTCGAGCTTTCCCCGAGCCCCCCCCTCGAGCTTTCCTCAAGCCCCCCCCCCCTCGAGCTTTCCCCAAGCCCCCCTCGATCCCCCCTCGAATCTATTCTCGAAAATCTTTTTATTATACACATTGCCGGTGGACCAGCAGGCATTCTATACAATGCCTAGTCATTGTATACATTGCCTAGGTAATGTGTGAAATAGATATCAATATTCATTATATTTCATACATTGCCTAAAAGGGCCAGGCATTGTATACAATGCCTAGGCATTGTATACAATGCCTGCATTTCATACATTGCCGGTAACATATACATAAATACATCTGTCTTACATCAGCGAAGAAAGCAATGCGGAACATGCGAACATTAAGTAAAATATTAAAAATTTCAGATTGTAAATTACAACCGGTATGTAAAATATCGTTAAGTGAAATGCCTGTATCAGTGGCTGCACTGCCATCTAATACGATGCGGATCTTGGTAGTTGTCTTATCATTACGAATTACTGGATGATGAGGTAGGAAAAAACCAGTTGAATTAATATCTTGTTGCGGAACTTTATGGAGAATGCCCTTACTTAAATAGTCTAAAATTATTTCATTGTATTTGTCGCGTAAATCTGGAACCCTATTAAATTTATTTTCTAATGAGAAAAATCTCTTTTGCGCGGAAGTATACGAATCACCGAGTTTAACAGGGTCGTCCTTGAACGGAAGATCGACAGAATAACTCCCATCTGGATTACGGACGGTTGTGGTAGCAAAAATATTTTCGCATTTGCTATCATCGGGACTTAAATATTTGTGCGTGGGCGGTTCCTCAACTAACCAAAATTTTTCTAAAAGCGAGTTTAAAGGGTCTGACGAAACAGTTAAGAAAGAGTGCGAGTTTCTTTGCGGTTGCGATAAAATAGGTGCGTTGCCCAACAATAAGTAGCCTAACGTAGTCTCTAACGCGATAGGTGACTCGTTATTATCGCCTTTAATTTTATTAAAAAGTAAAATTTCGCAATAGAAATTAACGCCTAATAACATATCAATATGTCCGGGCTTAAAATAGTCGTCATCGGCTAAAGGCAGGTTTGCTATATGCTTAATCGCACTGGTATCTATAAAACAGTCAGGGGGCCAATCGCGCTAATATTTAGATCAACTGGACCTCGACTGAACCGCGATCAATCATAACTTTTGACATATTCCGTATCGCGCTAACGTTTTGACAGCTAGTTGAGACAGATGTCATGCGGAACTGGACCGTAACTTGCCGTCCAAGACAAAGTTAAAAGGATGCTACTTTTTTTGGACTATTTCTCAACTATTTGGTGTTTACTCTCACAATTTTGTGATATTTATTCAGTCTAAATGCAAAAATATACAATGCTTTTATGGTTATTGTAAGAAGATCTTCTGTAAGAGTGCTAAATAATCTAAATTTAATGGATGAACTGTGAAAAAGTCGTGAAAAAGTGTATTCAAATGTCCATTCTGCAAATTTGTAAAAAGCTACAGACTATCAAATCATTTAGTTTGTTTACTTATGAGATATGAACACCATAATTATGCCAATTCGGATGCCTTCGGTGTGGAAACAAGATAAAGGTAAGATAACCATACCTAACCTAAAAATTTTCACTGTGAATAAATTTCATTCTTTCTTTGTTTTTGTATTAATTACTTACTAGTATAGGTACCTAGATTTTGGTGGTATTAGCCATAAAATGCCACTGGAATCTAAACTTCTCATTAAGTAAGTTAGGTAAAAGTACCTACCTATTTAGGTATTACAATTTTAATTTACTCACCCTTGTCCATACATACAACTAAAACATTTATGAGTACCTAGGTATACTGCCCGGCACGTAACTTGGCAACATAAAAACTAGACAAAAGATGCGCAGTAGCCACAAACACTAAACTCGGCACATCTTTTGTCTCATCTTTCTCTTGCCAATTTATATGCCGGCATCTGTAATAGGCTAAGAACAATGTTATTTATTTTAACATTATTGTTGAATCATCTATAGTCCTTTAACTTTTAACATGTTTTGTTTTAGATGCCTACGAAGATAACCAATGCATGCTGTGTGCTGCATTAGACATAAAGCACAAAGAGGCAATGCGTTATTCACTCTGTTGGTGGCAGAATCCGTGGGTCTGAGCAGACTGAGGACTAGTGGAAGTGTAACATACTAGCTAGGTGTGGTGCTCGCTGATGCTCTTGACAAAATTAGAGTTGTTTACCTAATTCATCATCATCATCAGCCTATCATCGTCCACTGCTGAACATAGGCCTCTCTGAGTGCACTCCACTGAGCACGATCCGCGGCTACACTCATTCAGTTTATGCTACTGTATCGTTTACCTAATTGTTTCGGGGTAATAGGACAACTGAATGATAATAATAAATTATTTTAGAAAACTTTATTAATGGTATTTCTTATTAATTACTAACTAAACTGCTATCTTCTACGTGCCGGACTACAGCTGCGCCACAAAAAAAAAGTTGGAAATCTGACTTTTTGACTATGCCATGATAAAGTCTATAGTTTGTCGGAGTTTGTCGCCCAAAACCAGAGTTTGTCGGTCTTCCGTTTAGGAGATACATGTGGCTCAGCTGTAGAGACGTCTCTACAGCTGCGCCACACAGATCTCGAAAACGGAAGGTCGTAGCGAAAATCTGATTACTTGTATGTATAGCCGTTAGTTTGTCGGTGTTTGTCGCACAAAAACCAGAGTTTGTCGGTCTAGCGTTTAGGAGATACGTGTGGCGCAGCTGTAGAGACGTTCTCTACAGCTGAGCCACACAGATCTCAAAAACGGAAGGTCGTAACAGAAATCTGATTACTCGTGTGTGTAGCCATTAGTTTGTCGGAGTTTGTCACCAAAAATCAGAGTTTGTCGGTCTAGCGTTTAGAAGATATGTGAGGATACGCTGTGGAGACCTTTCTACCTGGATCTTGAGAACGGAAGGTCGTAGCAAAAATCTGATAACTCGAGTGTGTAGCCATTAGTTTGTCGGAGTTTGTCACCAAAAATCAGAGTTTGTCAATCTTACGTTTAGAAGATATGTGGGGAGGATATGCTGTAGAGATATTTCTACCTGGATCTCGAGAACGGAAGGTCGTAGCGAAAATCTCACATATCTCCTAAACGCAAGACCGACAAACTCTGGTATTTGGCGACAAACTCGGTCGAACTACCGACTATAGATATGACTAATCAGATTATCGCTACGACCTTCCGTTCTCAAGATCCAGGTAGAAAGGTCTCCACAGCGTATCCTCACATATCTCCTAAACGCAAGACCGACAAACTCTGGTTCTTGGTGACAAACTCCGACAAACTACCGGCTACACACACGAGTAATCAGATTTCTGTTACGACCTTCCGTTTTCGAGATTTGTGTGGCTCAGCTGTAGACGTCTCTACAGCTGCGCCACACGTATCTCCTAAACGCAGGACCGACAAACTCTGGTTTTTGTGCGACAAACTCCGACAAACTAACGGCTATACATACAAGTAATCAGAATTTCGCTACGACCTTCCGTTTTCGAGATCTGTGTGGCGCAGCTGTAGAGACGTCTCTTCAGCTGAGCCACGTGTATCTCCTAAACGGAAGACCGACAAACTCTGGTTTTTGGCGACAAACTCCGACAAACTATAGACTTCATCATGGCATAGTCAAAATGTCAGATTTCCAACTTTTTTTTTGTGGCGCAGCTGTAGTCCGGCACGTCTATCTTCTCCTCCAATTGCATATCCTTGTTGGCAATACTAAAACAAAACATAAAAAAATTGTTAGTCACTTTTATAACATGATTATTTTAATAATATGATTCCAAATCAGCAGTTAGTAATAAAAACATAACTAGATGTAGATCCAAAGGCTGTGGGTTCGAGTCCCATGGCCACATCTGACGAGCTAGTGACGAGTCATTTTGTTCTAGTATATGATTTAAAATAAATATTAATCTAATCACACTAGATGCAAAACCTCAACTCTAATGATAACTAGATGTTTTGTATCTTTTAAACATAAATTTAATAATATTGGGGCATATTATTTTAATTCATTAGCGGTCGCAGGCGACCGGACAACAATAGAAAATCGATTGTGTCTCGTTTTACGGGCGTTGACGAGTTAATATCTAGATTAGATTAAAATAATATTACCTTTTTTATACATAAGGTCTCTGACTTCCGCCTTCTGCAAACATTTTAAATCTCTGCAAACTGCAATGTTGCTTCATTTTATCTATTGTAGAACCAATTTTTATTTATCTTAATTTTTGTAATGCTTATTATATTCTATAACCTGAAATTAATAAAAAATATTAGGGAAATTACATAAATAAATACTAAAATACTTATTGGAGTCTGAACTGATGTTATTAAATATTGAATGAAAAAGGGCACACTAATAATCAAAGGGCACAAAATATTAGTAGGAAGTTAAACGGAAGAAATTCTAAATTCTATTTATTGTTTCACTAGTACTTATTACCTTTCTAAAACAGAGAAGTAATAGGTTTTGATCTTACCGTTCATCATTATACATAAATTTCCTCTTCATTCGGTATAGAGCGGCGGTAATCTGAGAAAAGACGCTTAGAAAACACTTTTCGCACAAGTCATCACGGAAATACGAAAATTTGGTATCGATGCATTCAGTACGATGCCCTGATCACAAATATATAAGATGACAAGCGCGAAAATGGTGGGGGTAGAAACTGTGACGTCATAAAGTTTTCAGTACCAAGAAATAGCAAAAACATATCATGTGGTATACCAAATGAAAGGGCTTTGTGAGTAGATTACGAATATATAACACACTATTACATTTTCACTACTTGGTCTAACAAATTATGAGAAAACGTCGAAAGATTTCACGATTCCGGGTTGCCGTTGAACAGCTCTGGACTGAAAACGACTGAATGGATTTCTGCAAAATACTTATCAAATTACTCTAAATATCCTCTATTCTGGTGTCCAAAGGTAATTGACCAAAGATATTTAAAAATAAGAAAGTTACATAAATTTTACTAACAGCATAATTTTCTGTTATTTCTAAGTTCTGATTCCTATAATAGTCCAGTAGTCAAGTCGGTAAAATTCACTCTATTTGGAAATAATACGAGGAGTTTTGAATTTTTGTGCATCAGATGAGCTATTAATAGATTAAAATTGCGACTTCGAAAACTGTGTGGAAGTTTATTTTGGATAAAATCGGAACATTAAAAAACAAATGTCCTAAAAATTAAAATAAATGTCAGGAAAGCAAAGGAGACTACATTTGCAATAATTTATTATACTTACTAGGTACAATATTTTGATAGTAATATAATCTATACCTTCAATAAAATCGTAAACGCAAAAAAGTCTGTAAATTGAATATATTCGAAAAAAAAACAACCAGAGCGATTTAAAATCGGTACGTTAACTGAACATGTTAGAACCGTTAAAAAATGTCTTGTCTGTCTGTCTGACTGAACTCTTATCACGCAAAAACACTGAACGGATTTTGACGAAACGAAACTTTAAATAGTGGCAGTGTATATCTCGGAATACAATATTAAATAAAAAAAATCGAAAGTGACCAACAAATAGTAAACCAGCAACAAAGACATTTAGTACAGTATAAAATTAGTATGCTTCAGAGATCCATTGAAACCAGCGAGGTTGAACTTTGTCACAGTATATTTTTCTTGTCATAAGGAGATCAACCTATTTTCGCATTCAGAGATCCACAAAAACCAGCAGGGTTGACCTTTGTCACAGCACAGTACATTCTTCAAATCATAGAGAGCTCTACTACAGTGACACACGGCGCCGGCATCACTGTCGTCTATGTAATCGACGGCGTAACCTAGGTAACAATATCCATGATTATATTGTTACCTGCGCTCACTGACGGCATGGCGCAGCATGGGGTGGCACGGCATGCTTAGGGCGTACCGAATCATCGTGTGGTATCCTGCGGCCACAACACCATGGCCTGACACGACGCGACATAGCACGTCGTAACATACTAAAGGGTCCTGCGGCATCCCGCGGCATACTGCATGATCACGGGTTTGGGTGTTGTTCTTTAATACGGGTGTAAGTATCCGAGATTCATAGATGACAACTTTGAAGAAATAAAATTCATGTTGAGATCTTCATTCCAGATGACAGCTGTCAAATTTAAAACGGCAATATCTCGGAAAGTACTTATACTAGACTGCTGGTGTCTTTGAAAAAACTAAACGTCTTAGTAGGATCTTCATTTCAGATAACTGCTGTCAAATTTAAAACGGCAATATCTCGGAAAGTGCTCATCCTAGACGGATGGTGTCTTTGAAGAAAAGGAAGGTCTTGGTGAGATCTTCATTTCAGATGACAGCTGTCAAACCTAAAGCTGTAATATCTCGGAAAGTGCTCATCCTAGACTGATAGTGCATAGAAGAAAGAAAGGTCTTAGTAAGATTCCCTTCAGATGATAGCTTCCAAACTTAAAACTGCAATATCTCGGAAAGTACTTATCCTAGACTGATGGTATCTTTGAAGAAAAGAAAGATCTTGGTGAGATCTTCATTTCATATGACAGCTGTTAAACTTAAAACAACAATATCAGAAAGTACTCATCCTAGACTGATGGTGTCTTTAAAGAAATGAAAGGCCTTATTATCTTCATTTCAGACAACAGCTGTCAAACTTGAAATTGCAATGGGTGCATTCTGCCAGACAAATCTCTGAGTTATCGATCGCCGTAGAGTACATTTCAACCATGGAAAGTAAAATATTGAACAATCCATACAAATTACTTTCCATGGTTAAAATTTACTCTATGGCGAACCGCGATCGATGACTCAGAGATTAATCTGGCAGAATGCACCCACTATCTCGAAAAATACACATCCTAGAATGATGGGGTCTTTGAAGCAATGAAAGTTCTTACTGAGATCTTCATTATAAATAACCGCTGTCAAATTTAAAACAGCAATTCTCGGAAAGTACTCATCCTAGACTGATGGTGTCTTTAAAGCAATAAAAGTTCTTACTGAGATCTTCATTATAAATGACAGCTGTCAAATTTAAAACAGAAATATCTCGGAAAGTACTCACCCTAGACTGATGGTGTCTTTGAAACAATGAAAGTTCTTACTGAGTTCTTCATTATAAATGACAGCTGTCAAATTTAAATCAGCAATATCTCGGAAAGTATTCATCCTAGACTGATGGTTTGCTGAAATGAAAGGTCTTCATGAGATCTTCATTTACTTATTTGTTCACCGGTTGTTTCTAGATTTTAATCGGAAATTAATTCAAAAAATTCAAAATTCAAAAATAATTTATTCAGTCTAGGCTGTTACAAGCACTTGTGAATGTCACAGAAGCTACGCCATCGGTTCGCAAACCCTAAGCGGGAGACCTTGTAACGAGAAGAACCGGCAAGAAACTCGTCAAGGGCTGCTTTTTTCTCCCTGTATATTTCATACAGAGTCGTCAACATTGAAAAATGAGCTCCACGTTTAAATAAATCAATAAAATGCATTTATTTCAGGCTGTTACACCCATAGTTTTAAATTACATTAAATTTAACTTTCATTAAACTTAACATTTAAGTTTAAAGTGAGGTCATTTTCCATCACAATAATTAACAAAAGTTTGCATACAATGGGTAGGTAGGTTAAAATTAAATATCTACTACATTCAGATAGGCAAATGTGAGAGTAAATAACTTTCAACTAATTGAGAAATCACTCTGTCTGCTTCTCGAACCAAAAAACACTTGATGCAAGACATAAAAAAACGCAATTCTTCCAATTCAATACGCGTTAAGATAGGTACTCAGAAGCAGACCCATTCCCACTGGCAGCACCCATTCACGAGCATGATGCATGGACCAGCCATCGCTTCGCTCAACCATATTTGAGGAAGCGTAACGACCCGCCCCACATGTCACCACTGCAGAAATGATTAAAGAGAGCATGACATACTTAGGCTACCCATCCTAAGGCAGTGAATTGAAAACTAATATCCAAAAGCTTTTTATAGGCCTTTACTTACAAAACTATAGACGAAAAAACACGAAAAAATATTACGAAAGAAAAATAATGATTTTAGTCATTAGCAATAAAAAAGTGAGAAACCAAAACAAGGATTAGTTATTAATTTTATGTTTTGAGTAAGAAGTGCCAAACAGATTGATAATATTAAACATGAAGAAAAAAATAATATGCGACGCCCTTAGTACAAGCAGACAGAAGCAGACCCATTCCCACTGGCAGCACTCGTTCACGAGCATGACACATGAACCAGCCATCGTTTCGCTCAACCATATTTGAGGGAACGTAACGACCCGCCTCACACGACACCACCGCAGAAATGTTTAAAGTGAGCATGACATACTAAAGCTACCCGCATTAAGGCGTCGAGTCAAAAAGCTTACAATACATTTTAAATAGGTAGGACAATGGGGTTGCAACGCAAAGCTAATTGTAGATGTCGCTGCGTACGCTTGTTCCTAAAACAGTAGACGTTCAGAACAAAATGTATGGGAAAATAGGTATTTATTTTGTGGTATTTATTTACCGAAAAAGACCCATTGACCCAAAATTGATATAAAAGACTATTCTACATTGCAAGTGCCGTAATTGGAAGCCAAATTAAGACGTTTTTATTCTTACAGAATTTATAATTTTTTTCTATATCCAGATTTTTCGGAAATATGTAAGTGCCAACATTGTTAAAGCCTATTTGACAATTTTAAGCCGGTTATACATAATTCTATTAAAATGTAATCTGCTAAGAACCCAGATAATATTAGAATTTACTTACAATATCTTTTTTTATAGTATTTTTGCTTATAGGTGTATTTATTATCTTAATATAAAAATAGCATTGTGAATGCCTAAAATCTAAATATTCAATAATAAATGTTTGTAGTAAAAAACTGGGACAAGTATGTAACCCTATATGAGGATAATATTTGTAATTGATGTAAAATAGGAAATTACACTGTTTTTAATATTTATGTAATTTTCTTATTTTTAAATACCTTTTATCAACTAAAGTGTCAGCTAGAGTGGAGTACCGTACCATCAAGGTACATTAGCCCTAGGGTGCTACTTTAGCCCAAAGCCTAAAAAAAGTTTAAACTTCATGCCACTCTGTCACAGTGAGAGCTATCGAAGCAATTCGCAATTATAACTAATAAATGGCGTATTGTGCCGTCGGTAAAACAGCAGAATCGGCGGTTATAGTGCGTCTACGTAGTGAATTACTTGCTCAGTGGTGCATCTGGGTATTATGTCAAAAACGAAATCGGATATGTGAGACTGCAAAAATTAAAATATTATAAACTGCAAACTTTCTCACTAGACGAAGATATTATGTAAGTTTATAACAGATGTGGAGTGTACCTGAGATCCTAACGCGATGTAAAACAAACAGATGTACCATGGGCAACAGCGTCGCTTAACCACTGCTAAGGTTAAAATCGCTTGCACGTGATAGATTTTGAAAGATAGAGCAATATTTAACCTAAATCTAAGCTATCGTCTATTATATCTCTTAAGTTTAAATTGCAATTAAGGTAAACTATTGAACTGAGTCTAGACTATTTAACTGAATGAACTGAACTATTTAACTGAATGTAGACTATTCAACTGAATGTAGACTAACTAAATGTAGGAAAACTAAGGGGAAATACCATTTAATAAAACGTAAGAAGTCCTTCAACAATTTGTTCAAATAATTTATTATCTTAAATAATTAACACAATCGGAACATTCATTAAGCAAGAATTCTATAAACCAACTCAGATAAGAAACACATTTACCATAAAAGAACGTTCATTAAGCAACTATTCTATCAACCACTTCAAATAAGTAACACAATTAATTTAATAGGAACGTTCATTATGCAACAACTAATCGACCAGATCAAATAAATAACACAAGCAATAATGGATGATTGAATGGAATATAATAGTCTAAACAGCAGAAATAAACATGTTAGAATAATACTTAACTTTCTGTTCCACAACCTTTTCACTTGACTCACTACAGCAGAATGTGTCCAAAAATATGCTATGCTCGGCAAGAGCAAGAAACATCCCGCCATTTTTAAACAACCAATCAGCATTAAGCATTACAGAAAACAAGTCTACCACAATGGCGCCAAACGATCAAATCAATACTTTTATACAAATAACTATTAATTTAATAAACAACCTGTGACAATTAAAATGTAATATTATTAACATTATTTATCATTGAATTAATAATAAAGATATCTATTTTATACTTATTTTAAAATGATCATTGAATAAAAGGAAACTGTAGCAACGGACATGAATCAAGTAATCAAATCAATTCCTTTTTATAACAATTAAGCAACAAATAATCAAATAACAGGAAACGGTAGCAGATCGTCATGGATCAAGTAATCAAATCAAATAATTTTAATAAACTTAGTAACAAATAATGATTTAAATATTACATAAACTTACAAACAAATAATAAACTTTACATCAATCATTGTAACTATGACATTACATTATTTTCTATAGTTTCATTTTCACTATATCTATTACGGCCAGACTGACAGTACTTCGTCCTCGAAGGACATAAAAATATATATTAAAATATAGAAAAGAAAAAATTACAATGTTTGTTTTATTCTTCATAACCTTATTGAAATACACATTTTTAAGTATGTTTTGAACATTGTTTCATAATGTCAAGTAATTTGGTACTTCGATAAATCTCACGAGTTCCGGCCACTTCCGGTCAGTAATAATACCAACACGTTGAATCTAAGAATTAAGAAAATTAATTAAAATAGAGAAAAAATAAATAAAATTAACTATGAAATTATTTGTTAAGAAACTTAACAGGAACTTAACCGGAATCCGTGAGACACTTTCTTTTATCAATTAAATACGTTACTCCACTTTGCCTTTTTATTAATTAATAAACATTTTATTCCATTTTTATTTAACAACACAACATTTTTAGTAGGTATTGCCAGACACCTAGACATGCCAATAACATTCACTCGCTGCTGGTGAGAATAACTGACACCAAGCATCTGACCGACCAGCGAATACCATGTTTCTTAATATCAACATAACTTATAGGTAGGTATTGCCAGACACCTAGACATGCCAATAACATTCACCCGCTGCTGGTGAGAATAACTGACATCAAGCATCTGACCGACCAGCGAATACCATGTACCGAGGCCACGATTGCCAAATACATAGACATACTGATCACATTCACTCGCTGCCAGTGAGATCAACCAGTACCAAGCATAAGGCCGACCAGCGAATATCATGTACCTGGTATACCTATAACATTCATCGCCAAATCATACATAGACATACCGATCACATTCACCCGCTGCCAGTGAGATGATTCGGTACCAAGCATGTGGCTTAACAGCGTTTTAAATATTATACAAAATGGAATAAATATAACTGCCAAATCATACATAGACATACCGATCACATTCACCCGCTGCCAGTGAGATGATTCGGTACCAAGCATGTGGCTTAACAGCGTTTTAAATATTATACAAAATGGAATAAATATAACTGCCAAATCATACATAGACATACCGATCACATTCACCCGCTGCCAGAGAGATGATTCGGTACCAAGCATGTGGCTTATCAGCGTTTTAAATATTATTACAAAGTGGAATTCACGTAGACTTGAATACAGGTAAGGGTATAATTTGGTTCTATCGCTATCAGCAATCGCAAAGGTATTAAAACCGGTAGATTTTTGAACAGTGCTCTGTTGTACTTTACACAAACCGTTTGGCCAATCTGACTTTAAACAATAGTACCTAGGTTAGGTATTATAATAATAAAATATAAATAGTCCTTAAAAGAACATAATGAAACAGTTGTATGACTGTCTTGTGTCTATATTATTATCAAAACTACTACCCATTCACAACAACAGACAAAGTCAAACCCTGGACTGGGCAAAAATAGTTAAAATCAACATTTCCACACCTAAAAACAGTCAAAGCACTAGACTAAACCACTATAGGTAGGTACTTATTACTAATATTTACAATTAAAATCAATATGTATAATTAGAAAAGAATTCTATTAAAATAAAAATGTGGTACGATATCATGTGGCTTCATTAGTTTGCGAATAAACAAGTATTATCATTATCATAATGAATGATGAATCATTACCATTATCAACATCATCATCAACATCACCATCATCATCATCAACGTCAATACTAGCATCAAGACCAGCATCAAGGCCAGCATCAATGCCAGCGTTAATACCAGCATCAATATCAGCATCAATACCAGCATCAATCCCTGCATCAATACCATCATCAATAATAACTTCAATACCAACTTCAATACCAACTTCAATACCAACATCAATACCAACATCAATACCAACATCAATACCAACATCAATACCAACATCAATACCAACATCAATACCAACATCAATACCAACATCAATACCAACATCAATACCAACATCAATACCAACATCAATACCAACATCAATACCAACATCAATACCAACATCAATACCAACATCAATACCAACATCAATACCAACATCAATACCAACATCAATACCAACATCAATACCAACATCAATACCAACATCAATACCAACATCAATACCAACATCAATACCTATATCGACTCCTAAATCAATACCTACATCATTACCAAAAAGGATTTGAAGTCAAGGCATCCGATAATATATTTAATTCCTACAACATAAGAATTCAAAGAATATAAATTCTATCAGAATCTCGTAATAGAAACTAAGCTTTTAGTTTGTCTAACAATATAGTTATCGGACCAATAGAATACTCTTTGCCTGGAACAACTAAAAATATTCAAAAATATCGGTAGTTACGACCATAGAATATGAATATAAGATTCTTGGGTATGACCAAAGTTTTTTTCTTACACACCCGCGAAGAAAGTTGTCAAAGAAATGTTCCCGATAAGTTTTTTTCATTCAATAACACGAAAAAATAACACTATTAACTAACTGAATATACATAATATCAAGCTTATCACAGATTAGGTAATAGTACAAGTACCTTGTGTTTTAATAAAAATAGTGTTTATCTTATCACGCCGTTCTTCTTTCAAGTGGTTAACCGTCACCAAAAGTATCTTTACGTTTCTTGTAGACTAGTTTGAAAGTGAACAATTAAAACTATAATAATATAGATCTCAAGAAAAACGGAAACACTTAAATAAATTATAAAAAGTTAAATATATGTAGTTGATACTTAAATATCACAATTACGAAATAAATTACTCAAAAACATGGTCTAATCAGTTGATAGATTTAAACTTATTGGGTAGTTAATAAATAGTAGTAGTAGTAGTATATAGTAGTAGGTACTACTATCTATATATATCCTATGAATAGTAGTAGCACAGTAGCAGCTAATAGATTCATTTAAGGGTCCATGATAGGAAAACATGGTTTGCCGGGATCATATTTTTGTATAGAAAACTTAAAGTTGTAGCCGCAAACAAAAAAAAACACACGACAAGCTAAAGAGATTCACTAATAGCTATAAGAATTTAATTGCGTATAAACCTCACAGATGATTGTAAAAAAAATCCGAATATCATCAAAACATAACGTGCTGTGCAGTCCAATCTCCAATGAATCTTTCAAGAAAGATAATTGTGCTAAACATAATGATGAAAAAAAAAACAACGTGAAACATCGAAAAAGTGTAGAAGAAAAGTTATTTTCCATACCCTTTACACGTAAAGAGAAGACTGAGACAAATGTTTCCGCATAACCGAGCCTTAAGGCTAGACGAGTTTACGGTCTGACGAAAAGATTGATATTGTAGTTTTCAGTGTGAGGACATTATTTAAAATTCCTCTACACAAAACAAATACTATCTACTAACAAAAGAATCTAAAAAACCCATTAACCGAACAGAATATTAGAAAATGGCTTGGTAACTCAACAATAAAATCGTAAATATCATCATAAGAATAAAGTTCCACTTGTCAGATTTTGTAGAATTCAAAGACAGTGATATGATGTTTTATACAAAAAGTTTTAAATATAACTTTTTGCTGTACACAATACCGGGTATACTTTTTTTTATGGTCCAGTATTTCAGGAAATCGATTAAAAGGTACTAAATTTTTAAATTTGAGATTTTTGCATTTACAATGCTATTTTTAAACAATACTAAATTTTGTCAAATTTCTGGCAAAGTGACAAATAAAGCTATGCAGTGATCCACCATATTGTACAGAGATAGAGAAAGAGTAGATTCGTGAACTGCCTGGCCTTAAATTGGAAAAAGATAACAACTCAACTATACTCAACTCAACTCAAAATTATTAATTAAATCTAGGCTGTTAAAAGCATTTGTTAATTTCATAGCATCTACGTCATCGATTCGCAAACGCTATGCGGTAAACCTTGTAATGACAACAATAAATCTAACCTATCGTATGATTAGAAGTATAAATTTATGTACCTATAGTAATAGTAACCAACCAGCAATAATAAAAAAAAAATTAAGAATGAAAAGGCTAAAAACCATTGATAGTAATACTTCGATAAAGGTTAGAATATTACTGCTTTCGTCAAATGATTTTATTATTACTTTGTAAATGATAACCAAAACGTCTATAATGTTTAAAATATGATCTACACAAAATACATAAATAATATTACTTCAGCAAGTTATTTCATAGTGTAGAATTATAATAACTACCTAGTGACGTAGTTAATAAGCCGTGCTGCAAAAAAAAAATTGTTTGCTTAACCCAAACGGTCACCAATTTCTATGCACTTCAAAAAGTTTGGACGTGCAATACCTATATACAACCATTGTACATACTTAGTAAAATCTGCCTACCTACATGTGAACCTATTTGAAGTGAACAAATATTTTGTTAACCTCATATTAATTTCATTATCCTTCTATACGCCACTAATGACACCACATAAATATGTACCACAAATACCATCACATATCAGTTTTTTATAAATATCTTTAGATGATATCGATTACTAATCTTTCTCTTCAAATTTTACGACAATAATTCGCTAAATTCAACTAACTGAACAGCAGGTTTTATGAATAAATCACAGAAATCGTAAAAAAAACACAGCCACCGAGGGCCTTACCGGCCTTTGCAGCAAGGAACGAGTCCGGATGTTTTTCTTCTTTTCGAAGCAAGGTACTCGAAACTGTTGTGACAGCAGCTTGTATCCCCGCCGATGCAGTTTTCGGGATCAGGACCACACAACGGCAGCGGAGCGGAGTCATCTGGTCGATCACATCAGCATCCACCCTGAAAATTATTAGGAAACGGTGTTAATATTTTGTAATGGACAGAGACTATCCCACTTCTGATGATAGATTTTGAAAGATAGAGCAATATTTAACCTAAATCTAAGCTATCGTCTATTATATCTCTTAAGTTTAAATTGCAATTAAGGTAAACTATTGAACTGAGTCTAGACTATTTAACTGAATGAACTGAACTATTTAACTGAATGTAGACTATTCAACTGAATGTAGACTAACTAAATGTAGGAAAACTAAGGGGAAATACCATTTAATAAAACGTAAGAAGTCCTTCAACAATTTGTTCAAATAATTTATTATCTTAAATAATTAACACAATCGGAACATTCATTAAGCAAGAATTCTATAAACCAACTCAGATAAGAAACACATTTACCATAAAAGAACGTTCATTAAGCAACTATTCTATCAACCACTTCAAATAAGTAACACAATTAATTTAATAGGAACGTTCATTATGCAACAACTAATCGACCAGATCAAATAAATAACACAAGCAATAATGGATGATTGAATGGAATATAATAGTCTAAACAGCAGAAATAAACATGTTAGAATAATACTTAACTTTCTGTTCCACAACCTTTTCACTTGACTCACTACAGCAGAATGTGTCCAAAAATATGCTATGCTCGGCAAGAGCAAGAAACATCCCGCCATTTTTAAACAACCAATCAGCATTAAGCATTACAGAAAACAAGTCTACCACAATGGCGCCAAACGATCAAATCAATACTTTTATACAAATAACTATTAATTTAATAAACAACCTGTGACAATTAAAATGTAATATTATTAACATTATTTATCATTGAATTAATAATAAAGATATCTATTTTATACTTATTTTAAAATGATCATTGAATAAAAGGAAACTGTAGCAACGGACATGAATCAAGTAATCAAATCAATTCCTTTTTATAACAATTAAGCAACAAATAATCAAATAACAGGAAACGGTAGCAGATCGTCATGGATCAAGTAATCAAATCAAATAATTTTAATAAACTTAGTAACAAATAATGATTTAAATATTACATAAACTTACAAACAAATAATAAACTTTACATCAATCATTGTAACTATGACATTACATTATTTTCTATAGTTTCATTTTCACTATATCTATTACACGCCACGCAAGCTGTCACATACGTTTAGTTCGTGCAAGGGCGATACGCGCGCACACGAATTTTATTGCAAACTGGTTAAGCGACGTTGTTGCCCATGGTACCTAGGTTCTTTTCTTTTGTAGTAATTATGTGAGAATTAAGTATATACCGGGTGTAACAAGACCTTCAACGAAGCCGAGGTCTACGTATTCTGCCCATCATCATGACCATTTCTGTTCAAAATTATTCCTGGGAAATGATTTTCATTTTTGGTGTTAAAAAGTATTGCATACTTTATCACGCAATGTAACGCGTACAACAGACCGCGCCTGCGAGTATATGCTACACAACTGCGTGCAGCCAAGTTGAAAGACAGCGTTTATGTGCATGCTTATGAGATACATCTAGTGACGTCGTTTTGAAGCCATTGTTTGTTACGAAATACATAAAATTTTGATAATGTTTCATTAAACAAAAAGTAGGCAATAACGAATAAATTAAGATTACATAAAAGTTTTGAAAAAAATTTTTGACCTTGACCTTCAATAACTTCTTAGCTATTGGTTTCCCAGGTATAGTCTAAAAGGCAAAAATGATCCTGATGATGGGCGGAATACGTGGACTTAGGCTTCGTTGAAGGTCTTGTTACACCCGTTATATATAAAACGACATTATAATTTTCCCCGCATTTTCAGGTATCTTTGACCTATGGGCTGAAGTAGATGTTTTTTTGTACTATTGTGCCCTATGAATAATGTTTCCTTCCTACTCCGAGCTCTCTGAGGTAAGAGGCGCTGTATGCTGAAAAACAGGTTTTTTAGTACAAATATTAATTAGGACCCACCTAAACACGTAAAAACGGCTGATCGGATTTTGATGAAATATGTATATAATACTATTTATTCTAGTTAAAGGTTCCCTAAGGATTTTCTCGAATATCCACGTGGACAAAGTTGCGGCTGGAAGCTAGTTTACAATATTCAGAATAGGGTCCAGAGATATTAGTATCCCATTTCTATCCCCGCCCCCATCCATATCACAGAATAGATATGTCCAAGTCCCCGTTCCTGTCCCCAATCCATCCCCATCCTCCATCTCCGTCCCCCTCCCCGTCCCCTATCCCCTTCCCGTCCCCGTCCCATTTTAGAAGTATATACTCCTACGAAGTTTCATGTCGACATGTCTATTTTACAAACATTACTTTTCCATATGAAATTTCAACCCTTAACAAGTTGAATCATGTCCACCGTGTTGAACTTCAAAATAAATGTCATCTTTGCAATCGTCATCCCATTAAATCTCAATGACGACATCCATCGATTTTTAGGTTTATTCATCTCATATTTATTTTATTTATAACCTTTAACCCCTTTGATTTTCAATAAAATATGAAATGTGTGTTTGCATATTTATTTTTACTTTCCAACCCTAAGCCTAAATAATAAATTTAGTGAGTTTTACTTTGAAAATGAAGGACTTTTCAGATATAATTTCATCCACCTTTTCACCGCTTCGGGGATGCAATCGTCAAAAACGCAGGCACACATAAATATTAATTTTCAATTGTCAGCCTAAATACAAAATTTGAAGATCCTAACTTCGAAACTGACGAACTTTCATACAAACTTTCATCCCTTATTTTACCCCCCTTTTGGGATGGAATTTCCAAAATCCTTACTTAGTAGATGCCTTTACTGTATAAGGTATTTATGTGCAAAATTTAAGTCTCCAAGTCAGCGGTTTGGGCTGTGCGTTGATATATCAGACAATCAGTCAGTCAGGACTTTGAATTGTATATATATAGATTAAGATAACATATACCTATTACAAGAGCAAAGCTATCCTATGACCCCGGAAAAAAATAAGAAAAAATAAAAAAATGATAGCAAAACCGATTTTACTACCGAAGCTACTGGACTATTATAGGAAACGGAAAACTTAGAAAATTATGCTGTTAGTAAAATTGATGTAACTTTCTTATTTTTAAATATCTTTGGTCAATTACCTTTGGACACCAGAATAGAGGATGTTTAGAGTAATTTGATAAGTATTTTGCAGAAATCCATTCAGTCGTTTTCAGCCCAGAGCTGTTCAACGGCAACCCGGAATCGTGAAATCTTTCGACGTTTTCTCATAATTTGTTAGACCAAGTAGTGAAAATGTTATAGTGTGTTATATATTCGTAATCTACTCACAAAGTCCTTTCATTTGGTATACCACATGATATGTTTTTATTATTTCTTGGTACTGAAAACTTTATGACGTCACAGTTTCTACCCCCACCATTTTCGCGCTTGTCATCTTATATATTTGTGATCAGGGCATCGTACTGAATGCATCGATACCAAATTTTCGTATTTCTGTGATGACTTGTGCGAAAACTAACCTCAAACCTTGTTTTACCGCCCTACTAGTAATAAAGAAGCAAAATTCCTCCAATGCTGTTATATTATTATATGAAAGCTGCATCTTGATGGTTGTGTATTTTCTATCTCTTTGGTCAGCATTATGCTCAATTTTGATCTTGCTTTGCACTTCTGTAAAAAAATTCACTTTCATTATTACTTCTACATTTTGGCATAGCTATAAAAAGTTCACTGCTAATACATAATTACATACCTTTGATTATTGAGGTACCTTGTTGACTGGGGCTCGGTCGTATTTTGTTTATCGTTACACCTCAAAGAGTGGTAGTTAGTGGTAGTTCGTTTGTTTTATGACTATATGTGATCACAAATAAATCACAAAATACTAACAACTTAAACAATCGCTTCGTTTACAAAGATATTTGTTCGTTTAGCAGCACTACAATATTTTCACAATATTAAATGATCTCAATAAAATTCACTCTCTGTTATGAAATTATTACTTTAAAATTGCTTTAAAATACTTCATTAAATATTAATTCTATTTGTAATAATAACATAACCTCTGTTTCTCAACTCAAAACAAACACTTAAAAAAAAGAAGCGTCAAATTACACCTAGTGATGTGGTAAAATTGTTAAGTCGACCGTCGATTCCTAAAAATAGCGTATGACATCCCTAACGTTTCAACTCTGACAGCCGTTCAACAATGATGGTAGTTTGGTTGGCGGTGGAACTTTATGGCGATACGGTTTTTCACCACAGTTGGATCATTGACAGAACTGGAACAAGAGCAGCCTAATGTGAACCTTTCACGTTGTAAATTAGCGCGATCGGCCTCCAGGTAATAATGACGTGATGCGTTCCACGACCATAGGTTTAATAGAATAACTACTAAAATTAAATCGCGAAGTAATATCTAAACACGTAATTCCGTTAATTTTTTGCGGAGTTCCACCAATACCTTGCACTTGGGTATATGGGGTTTTATTGCTAATTGGAAGCGATAGACGATTACAACATTCGACAGTTATATAATCACTTTGAGATCCCGGGTCAATAAGGCATCTCAATAAATGAGAGCGGCCGTGCGAATCTATGTATTTTATTTTTGCGGTTCCTAATAATGCGGATGTCCCGGTGCGCTTATTATATTCACAAGAATGATTACAAATCGTGTTGTTATTATAACTGGCGGCTAGTGGCTGCGACGGCGGGTCGCGAGCGCACGGAGCAGGCTCGATGACGTCACGCGGCGGCCGTGAGTCCCGAGCGACAGCGGGTGCGGTAGCGGGCGGCGATTGAATATTATTATATTCTGCGTGCGGTTATAATGATTATTATTAGATTTATTTTTATTGTTTTGCGTATCAAAATGTAATAAAGAGTGATGCTTGGCCGAACAATACGAACAAGTACCATGCGATGTACAATTAAATAATTTATGTTTAGTACTTAATGATGCGTTTTGTTTAACAAAATTAAATCTTTCATGCGGGTTGAGTTTCATAAAAGCAGAACATTGATATAAATGTAAGTGACAATAATTTTTACATAAAGTGCATTTCGTATTAGAATTATTAGAACTTGTACCAGAACCCAAATCAGTAACAAACGATTTGGTCGGAGCGAACTTCTTTGAATTAACATTAGTACTGCGTTTATTAAAATTAGCGGTAGGAGTATGAGTTGACTGAATTAACGCCTTTGATTGGTCTCTTATAAACTCAATTAAGGTAACATAAGACGGCATACCTAACTGTTTTTGCTGACTATACATTTCGAATAATTTGACTGTTTCGGAGTCTAATTTTTGCAATGCGATATATAGAAAAATAAAATCAGTCAAATCTTTTATATTCAACTGTTTCAGGGCTTCAACAGGTGAGTTAAAATTATACAAAAATGAATCTAAAGCCGCGGTATTATTATTATTCAAGGGTTTAAATTCTAACAGCTGATTGAGGTACGAAGAAGCGAGCGAACGCGGGTTTTCATATTTATGCACAAGAGCTTCCCAAATAATATTATAGTTCTCAGCGGTAGGTGGCAGCCCTGCACACACAGAAGTAGCCTTGTCGGTTAATTTTCCGACTAAATAAAACACCTTTTCACCAGAGATGTGCAAAATACTTTATTAAAAGTATTTAAATATAAAATACAAATACTTGGCTATTTTTGTATTTCAAATAAAAATACAAAATAGTTTTCAAAAAAAAGTCTTTAAATACAAAATACGTATTTTCAAAATACTTCTTTCAAATAAAATACCTTTTTTCGTATTTTATTTTTTATCATTGTTATTATTTTTATGAACAGTTACAAGTGTACTACGACACTATGTACTACACTACACAGTCCATAATAATTAATTAGAAGACGTTATCTTTATCTTTTGCAATAAACAAAAAAACACAAAGTTTCAGAAAGCGTTATAAATGTTTGTACAGTGCCTTTGGTCTTGAACTAACGATAATTTAAAGGCGTGAAATATACCTAATTTTATTGACAAAAACATCGACATGTTGGGGTCTATCCCCAATTCCCCACTCCTGTTGGAATGGCCGCCATTTTAAATTTGACTTTTTTTTAGATGACCTTGCGGAAAAATATAAATTTCTCCGGATTTAGAAGTCCTAGAGTTATAACAAAAATACTGTTCGAAAGCTAATAATACCACCTATCAACTTAAAAAAATAATGTGTGAACTTTCAACTCAAATATGACAAAAAATTACTGAAGTAAAATTTTATACGAAATTTGTGTACTTTTTTTGAGTTTTTATTACATTTCTCAAAAACTAGGACATTTGCATTATTCAAATACACAGGGATATTATCTACAAAACGACTTCAAAATTTATTGCTCTACGTTGCATTTTTTGAGGTTATTTTTGTTTGAATTATGACCCTTAAAGTGGCGGCCATTCCAACAGGAGTGGGGATAGACCCCAACATGTGGGTGTTTTTGTCGATAAAATTAGGTATATTGTTATGAAAACAACTGCCTCCCTCATGCCTAATACATAACATAAGAAAACAAAGAGCATGACCATGGCCGACACTAGATCATTTCATGAACTTTCTTCTAAAGTAACAATAATTAACCGCAAAAAATACAGTTTCCAAAAAACAACGCAATTAGACAATGCAACTGTTCCACTCTGTTCCCTTGACCTGTGGCCCGATTTTTAATAAAGTATGATACAGAAATAATAATAATAATAATAATTAAATCATTTATTCAAGCGACCATGGGCATGGAAATGAAACTTGCTTCCAAATATAGATATTATCAATATCATTCGGGTTGTCTTTTTTCAACAGACTTCAAAAAAGGAGGAGGTTCTCAATTCGATTGTATTTTTTTATAGTTGTTCGCGCGTATCTTCGATATTTATAGACTTATTTTGGTGGTTCTTTTTTGTTTGATTGAGTTTTCTTGCGAGATGGTCCCAATTTTGATTATTTTTTAAAACGTTCCAGTACTTTTCAAATAATCCTGAAAATACTATGATTTTGCGTTAACTACCTTGACGATTTGGTTATTATGAACCGATTTTTTGTTGGAAAAGGGATACCCTAAGTGTCCTTTTAATTTGATTGACATTGGACCTTGGACTTCGAAGATATTCAAGGGAACTCCTCAAAGTCAAATAGGATATGTATAGTGATTGTGATATTGGTAGATCTGTGACAATCCTAAACAAATCAAGTTATTAACTCTTAAAATTAACTATTAACTTAACTATTAATTAATTATTAACTCTTTAAAAATAAACAGCGTAAATTAAGAAATTGAGTTATGGGCATTTTGAAAATATATAAAATTAAAAAATATTACATGCTTAGACACTTACCACAAAAAAGTTAAAAATAAAAAAGCTTCTTTAAAAAAAAGAAATATCTTCAAAAACCTAAAAATAAAAACAATAACAGCTTCAAATAGCTCTAAAAGGCAAGAAGTAATATTAAAATTACCAATACGCATATCAATTTTAATAAAAAATAACGTCTAATGAAGTCGGGTGGGGATTTTAGAATAAAAAAAGTTTTCCTCCATCGAACCCCAACCGACTTCAATAGACGTTTTTAGGGTTCCGTAGCCTAAATGGCAAAAAACGGAACCCTTATAGATTCGTCATGTCTGTCTGTCTGTCTGTCTGTCTGTCTGTCTGTCTGTCCGTATGTCACAGCCGCTTTATTCCGAAAGTATTAAGACTACACAGTTGAAACTTGGTAGGTAGATGTATTCTGTTAACCGCTTAACGAATTTAATACAAAAATAAGAAAAATAAAAGATTAAGGGGGGGCTCCCCATACATGGAACTGAAACTGAAAAAATTTTTTTTCTTCAAACCAACACTTGTTGGGTGTCTATAGATAGGTCTTTAAAAATGACATTGAGGTTCCTAAGACAACTTTCTCTCAAATTCAACCGTTTGAAAGATATTCACCGCCAAAGTGGTAAGATGTGTGTCCCCCCCCCTTTAACTTTTGAAATAATAGAGTGAAAAATCTAAAAAAAATATATGCTGTAGATCTTAATAAACACTTTCAACCAAAATTGGTTTGAACGAGATATAGTAATTAGTTTTTGAGATATAGCACATTTTCCAAAACCGCAAATATAACTTTGTCATTCATATCAACACTGTGAAAAACAAAGTTATTTTTGCAAACGAAAAATGATAGGTGGTATTAAATATGGTATGGTATAAGGTAACTACGGAACCCTATGGCGCGTGGCCCGACACGCACTTGGCCGGTTTTTTTATTAAAATTTATATGCGTATCTGTGATTACAATATTATTTCATGGTTTTTAGAGCTATTTTTAACGATTTTTGTTTTTATTTTTAGGTTTTTGAAGGAGGTTATAACTTTTTTTCACTGGGATACATTTTTTTGGTGCCATATTATAAGTCAACCCTAATGAAAATAAAATCTAGAGAAAGAAAATTTTAAATTTGTCGCGGGTTTGAGATGACACGACTCGTTGGCCAGACTTTATACTTGGAAACAAGTTTCGTTTCTGTACCATACTTTTTTTTAAATTGGGCCAATAACGGCAGACTAATTTTTACAAACACTCTAACTTGGGATCATTGTAGCTTTAAAAAATATTAGTGTTAAAACTGGTCAAATAAATAAAATATGGTATAAAATAACTTCATATTATTTCACTGATTTGTTCAAAGAGATCATCCTTAATATTATACGCAGATCGGCATACGTGGCCCACGTCTGCCTAGTGTAGAATCTGCTGAAATGCACCCATTAGAACCCATTGGTATCGTAGACAGAGAAACGGTATAGATAGAAATTAAACGAAGTGTCATGACAAATTACCGAGCTCTGTAATTGGTTGTTTTGTTTTGTTTGACATTGACATGACATACATATGACATACCACAGAATACATATACCAATATACAGAAAAAAGTAATTTGTATTTTAAAAATACTAAATACCTCATAAAAAGTATTTCAAATAAAATACAAAATACATTTTGAAAAAAAGTATTTTAAATACAAAATACAAATACGTATTTTGTATTTTGTATTTGTATTTTAAATACATGTATTTCAAATAATTCACATCTCTGCTTTTCACTATTACTTAAAAACTGATTGTCATGTACAACACTTTTAAACTGTTGATAAAAAAGGGGCCAGGTGCGAACATCGCCATTAAATGATAAAAGTTCAATAGGGGGTAAGTGCGGTTTGATAGGTTTCAAAGAATGAGACTGCGATTCTACAACAGAAGAAACTGAGGGTTGTGCAGGTTGTTGAAATAATGCAATTATGCGTTTTACATAACAAAACATTTCTTCAAATGCGGTCCAAGGTTGGTAATTAACTTCAGCGGAAGGATTATTTTTAGCGAAAGCCATATTAAAGGCATCTAAAGCCTTAACAAAATCATCGCGAAAATTATCTAAGTTAGTGACGTTGCATAATAATGCGCCAGGCTCAGTCCTTTTTGCCTCCACGTGCTTAGCGATATTATAAATACTTTGCATACGCTCAAAAAGTATATTACGTTTAGCGTTTAACACTGACAAGTTCGGATCCATGACAGTGTCCTCAGCTTCACTTTTATTATCTTTCGTCATTTGTTACGAGAAACGATTTACGAACAGAAACAATAAACTCAAATGTTCTATAAAATAGTTAAAATGTGCGGTATTATGTTGCGCGTAAGCAAAACGTAAGTAAACAGACAGGAACAAATCAGCTGTAGTCCAATAAAAGTAGCTTTATCTGGACATATTAATAAACTCGTTGTTTTTATTAGTTTATCGGATATTGATATTAAGTGTCAAATATAAATTAGAAATGTGATGTAAAAAATCCGGGGTGGTGACCGTTTCGTATAAAAATCATGAGATTTAGTACATTACCTAGCTTTTTCCTAAAAGCAAAATAGTTAACCAAATACCTTGTTAGTATAATTTTATGGTTCATTAAAATGCTATCACCTAATAGCAAAATTAAATTGAATCCAAATTCGCATGTTCGTTTTTTTTCACAGTATTCATCTTCTCTCAATATCTAGATAAGCCAAAATGTTAACTATGATGCTTGTATCTTATTAAGCTATCATGAGTCTTTTTAGACATTTTAGACAAAAATTAAACATTTATTTTTTACGCTTTAATAATAATGTATTTCTCAGTAGTTAAAAATCGTAACTGTGAAATCTTTGTTTAATAATTGGCTTTTGTGTATTACAATCATGTTTTCATCAAAATTAAACATGTTAATATCACGTTTATGATTTGTAAATTACGCGCAAGTAGTAGTGGAGCACGCAGTGAGTGCGGGGTGGGGAGAGTACCTACCACCCACTCCACCCCGCCCCGCGCGCCAGCGCCGCGCACGCGGCGATTTATTTCAATTATGTGCTTTGTACGGACCGCGTTATGTATTTGAAAAAACAATGGAATTTCCTAATTGTAGGATTTGTGAATGTGCGTTAAGGTGACTAGATATCTAAAATGATAGTTTTTGGAGGTGAACTGCTCTTAAATTAGCCGACAAAAATTCCACAAAAATATATTTTACGCCTTGATATACGGCCTATAATCTGTACATTTGAAAACTTTGAAGTATATTAAATACTATGCAATAACAAATTTTTATGAGAGGCTGTTTTCAACTTAAATTTCCGAACTACTCATAAACTACAAGTGATATGATTATGGTTATTATTACACCATAATGGTAATTAATTTCTCTTGAATCTGTACATTTTGTATTTTAAAATAACTAATAGTTTTGCCAAAAATAATGTTTAACCAATTGCACATCAAATTTCCACGCACGGGCGACGAAAATCAGTTAACGCTGACGTTCGAAGGGGAAGGCCGCGCCCTGCGCTGCCGCCATCCACGTGGTTACGCAAAGTCGAACATTCGATTGCTAAGGTGTCTACACTTCTATTGAATGCGTTACATGCTTCCTTAGTGCAAGTCACGTAACTTTGTGTGCGAAAAGACGCTTTATGTGACTATTTATAAGAATAGTTTAGTAGAAGTTTACCTCAGACCAAATAAAGGGCAAGTGCGTGTCGGGCCACGTGCAGTAGGGTTCCGTAGGTACATTATACCATACCATATTTTAATACCGCTATCATTTTTCGTCTGAAAAAATAACTTTGTTTTTCACAGTGTTTGTATGAATGACAAAGTTATATTTGCGGTTTTGGAAAATGTACTATATCTCAAAAACTTATTACTGTATCTCGTTCAAACCAATTTTCGTTGAAAGTGTTTATTAAGATCTATAGCTTATATTTTTTTTAGATTTTTCACCTTCTTACTTTAAAAGTTAAAGGGGGGGACACACATTTTACCACTTTGGCGGCATATATCTTTCAAACGGTTGACTTTGAAAAAAAAATAGTTTTAGAAACTTCAATGTCATTTTTAAAGACCTATCTAAAAACACCCCACAAGTATTGGTTTGATGAAAAAAATTATTTTCCGTTTCAGTTCCATGTATAGGGAGCCCCCCTTAATCTTTTATTTTTTTTATTTTTGTATAAAAATCGTAAAGCGGTTCACAGAATACACCTACCTACCAAGTTTCAACTATGTAGTCCTAATACTTTTGGAATAAAGTGGCTGTGACATACGGACGGACAGACAGACATGACGAATCTATAAGGGTTCCCTTTTATTGCCATTTTGGCTACGGAACCCTAAAAAGGGAGTTTTACTTGAATAATTATTGTACCTACATATTATGTAAACATTTTATTCTGCTGTGTGCCTGTGTTATAGGTAGGTATTTTTGTTTGTGAAAGGACGCCTTTTATGATTGAACAATTAATTGGTTTAGTATATTAATGCCAAATTCTTTTACAAATGCCAACTTAGTTTTATTAGATAGTTCCTGTGGCTTTCTTCCAGCTCCATCATCAAACCTTTAGGAGCCTTGTTGGCTCCCTAAGATGTGAATAAGAAGGCCAGAAGACTTGTTGAAGTGGTTTTATTCCAAGCACATAATTAACTTTAGACACTTGTTTAAAAGTTTAAATATTAACGACGTCCTATATTTACCACGGTGAAATATGAAGTGTGTCAACACATGACACTCCTGTCACATGCAAAGCAGATTGTCAAAGCTTAAACTTCGAACGTAGCATAGATCACAAGAGGTGCGTGGTTGGATAACCTCCTCGTGTTCCCTCTACTGTCTGTCCCCGTTCATCCGTGAATTGGGAACGACAGTGAGAGGGACGGTGCACCCTGGGTATCACTGGAAATGATTCCTTTGGTCTCATTTGCATTGATGGCTAATAATCCGACCCTCCTGTTATCCTGTACGTAGTGCAGGACCAGGGGCCCGCTTCTGGGGGGCCGAGGGGAGACAACCCCAATAAAAATCTCACAACCGTAGCCCTGTACGTAGTGCAGGAACGGGGGTCGCCTTCATGGGGACCACGAGGAGACAACCTCTATAAAAAAATCCTTAAAATTCCGGTATTTGAGGACGAGGTGCCGGAAGCCTGTTTTAGGTGGTTGACGAAGGAGGTCAACCTTAGATCGCCACCCTTGGGTACCTCCCGCCCCCCAAGGTGTAGTAGGGTTACCCGGGTACAGCGATCTCTGCCCGGGTGGACTGACGGTTCTCCCATACTCGTGGGTCTAAATATGGCTGAATTAACAAATAAAAAACAAGACGTTTCGGAGAAGATGGACATTGCCCAGAGACCGAAGAAAAACTGTGGCTCGAACGAAGACGCAACTACTTCGTCGGCTAAGAAACCAAAGTTGGATACTGTTGCAAGTGCTGGGGATCTTAGTGATGGCAATGCGGGAGTGGTTGAAATCCGGATACCAACTCCGGAAGAATATGAAAATAGCATGGATACAATGTTCCAGAGGTTTCACCAGATGGAAAAAATGACGGTTGATAAGGTGCGGGCGCTCATCCTGATTGCGGAATCTGATGACATAACCGAGGAAGATAAAAACAAGCATAGTCGAAGCCGCCCATAAGATCGAAGCTGGGGTAAAGAGGACTGCAGAAGCGACTAGGAAACGCCTCCAACATTTCAAGTCAACGCTCGGAGACTGCTACGATGAGCTCGAAAGTAAGCGAGACGAGAATTGTAGGCTGAGGGAGGAGGTTCTTCGCCTCAAAACAGAGTGCCTTAACCTAAAGAAGTTATCTGCTAAGCGGGAGGCCGAGGCAAAGGCCCTAAAAAAGATCGAAATTCCGGATGAGGTGATACAAAGATTGAAAAGCTCTATTGTGAGCGAAATTAAGGGCATCTTTGACGAACGCCTGCAAGGCTTAGAATCGCGCCTTTCGTCAGTCCGACAGCCGGCGTCGACGACTCGTGGGCAGATGCCTGAGACTGCAACATATGCAGCAGCTGCAGCACAAGGTGCGCCCAACCGAGCACCTCACCAGACGTCCCAACAAACTACCTCACTTCCACCGTCGCTAAGTACTGATTGGCAAGAGGTGAGGAGGAACAAAAACAAGAGGAGAGCAAGGGTTGAGAAGTCACAGCCGGAGTCTCTCCCGATCGCTGCTAGGGAAGAAGCAGCTGTCAAAAAACCGCCACAGAAGACCCACCCTAGACGCCCTATTCTGACTCCACCAAGCACCTCGGCGGTAGTGCTAAACATTACGCAGGAGGCCAAGGAGAGAGGGGTCACTTTTGAGGATGTTATGAAAAAGGCCAGAAGGGCAATCTCCCTCGCCGATATTGGCCTCGAAAAAGAAGGGCTTAGAATGAGAGAGTCACAGACGGGAGGGAGAGTAATGGAGTTGCCGGACCCCCGCAAAGCGGATGAGCTCGCCAGTAAATTGCGGGATGTGTTGGGAGGGGACGCTTCGGTAAGTCGCCCAGAAAAGACGGTGGACCTGCTCATCACCGGATTGGACGATACCACCCAGAAAGAGGAGGTCCTAGAGGTGGCGGCAGCTAAGGCAGGTCTTAGTGCAGCGCAAATAAAGATGACCGAGGTGAGGACTGGGCCGGATGGCACGGGTTGGGTCAGGCTCAGATGCCCTATAGAGGCTGCGCAAGTGGCGATTGCAGGAGGCCACATCAAGGTGGGCTGGATAAGAGCGGAGATTCGAGCTACCGCCCCTCTCCCCCTTCGATGTTTCAAGTGTATGGGGGTGGGGCACGCCAAACCAAAGTGCCCCTCAGACGTTGACCGAAGTGGTCTATGTTTTCGTTGTGGGAGGCTAGGCCATAAGGCTGATGCCTGTGTTGCTGAGGTGCAGTGTGCGGTATGCACAGCCCACGGGATAGCGGCGAATCACGCCATGTGTGTGTAGCAGGCTTTGTAACCCCCCGGTGATAAGGGGCAAGGGCCCCGAGCGCCGTCGGGACCCAGTACATAAAGACGGCCAGCGCCCGCCAAACTTGGGTGGGCGGAGAGAGAGGATGTCTGAATAATCGGCATCCCCAAAACCCGGAGGTCGGTCGTTCCCAATAGGATGCGTTGACCGCTGGAAGAAGCAGGGGGCGCGAACATCTGCCCCTCGCAAACAAACGACAGTTCTGTCCTGTCGTGCCGCTGTATTCCCCTCCACTCTATTCATTAGAGTGGTTTGGGAGACGTGGTGTTGGGTCTAGGCGGCAGAACGGGGAATTCTGTCGTCCAATTATGGCCCGGAGGTGGAAGAGCACTCCTGTGTTCCGGAGTGCCACACCGCCCACACCGTAGGAGACGCTCGGCGTCCTCGTGGAGCCGGAGTCCGAAGGGACCGGCGCAGGGCGAGGACACGGAGAATGCCATCCTGGTCCTGCTGTCCTCGTCTAATGAGCGGATGGAACACCCCGGGGTTTTTAGTGGATGCACCACATAACCGCCGCATAGTATTCTCTAATACTATGACTAGTCTTGACAGACAAATTAAACGAATCCAAACTAGAATAGGTGGCTATTAAGGCCTACATGTACATCCATGACACTCCCTGTACGTGTGAGCTCTGGCCCCGCCGGTGACCTTGAGTTGCGAGTCGGCAACAGGGTTGGACTTAGTGGCGTAAATATAGCGCGGCGAAACGGGGTGGGCACGCGTACTAAGCCTACCTCAGACCAAATAAAAAAGGGAAGACGTAGTCCTCTGAACAAAGCAGTGAAGCCGATAAAACTACTCCTTGGCGTGTACATACACAGTTACACGCACACACATGTAACGAAACTACGCCTTTTCTTAACAGCCAGCGTGCGAAGCGGACGTACCAGGACGTACTAATAAATTATAAATTCCATCAAAGAAAATGCCGAATTGTGTAGTGAAAACCAATCTTCGACACTTAAAAAGCAGGATGGAGTCACATTTCACACGTAAGTAAAATTGGAAACTAATATTTTCACTAATTCAAAATAAACATTAAGGTATTACTTGAAACACAAAACCTCAACACAAGTGTTGCCATGCCAAACGTTCTATTTTAAACCTGTTATTGGGTAACATGGAAAGTAACGTAACGTTATTTGTTTCTTGTTAAAAATAACGCGTTAATTATTTCTGTTTCTGGACTGTTTTCACCCACGACGGACGGAACGGAATGGAGGCGGTATATGCGTTTGGGGTTAGAATAATGTGATCCATCAGTATTTAATCAGGGGCCTATTTCATAAAAGATTAGTAAATTTACTATAACAATTTACCATTGTTGTTATTGGGGTAGAACTGTTTTTTAATAATTATAAAACATAATTTCTACCCCAATAAACTACTACAATGGTAAATTACTGTACTTTTTCATACTTTTATGAAATAGACTGATAATAGATGATTAAATACTGATGATCTCCGTCACCTTAGAGGTTGTTTGTTTGATTGTCTATGTCTGTTACCATTTTCCTCGGAAACTTTTTTAAACCTTTTTTATGTTTGTTTTGAAGTCGGTTAAAAATCCGGATTTTTACTAAAAAGTCCTGACATTTTGCTAAAGCAACCACACGGAGCGACGTGATCACGATAACAATTTGTTTTAATAAATAAGTAATTTATTGTTGTTTTCTGTTATAATGACGTGTCAAATTAAAATTTCAAGTACTTAGATAATAAAAATAAAGTTTTAGTTTTGTGTTTTAAGCTTTAGTTGTTCAGTTTATCATTTATAATTTTAAGTGTTAATTAGTTTAAAATTGACTATTTATTGCAAAATTTGTTGTTTTAATAAAAATGTTCTAGTTGATTGTTAGGTACAAAAATAAAAATAAATATTTTAAAGCTAATTTATAAGGTTTGTTTTGCTATAATGTGAATGATCCAAAAACGCTTGACATTTTCTAAGTCCGGCCGGAATGCTGACACAAAAAGCCTAGAGTATGGCCAACGAGTCGTGTCATCTGAAACTAGCGGCAAATTTAAAATTTTGAAACTTTATTCACTCAAAATACTGCGAAATAGCAATTTTAGACATTCATTAAATTGTTTTAGCTTGGATTTTTGCCAAGATGTATGTAATGTACCTAAGATGAAATTGATATTTCGCGGTATTTTGAGTGAAGTAAGTTTCAAAATTTTAAATTTGCCGCGCGTTTGAGATGACAAGACATGACTCGTTGGCCAGACTCTAAGACAGCCATTACATGGTCATGCAAGCGTCAGTCAAATTCCATCAGTCATGAGTTTGACTGATTGACTGATGGAAAGAACAAATCGCATCATGCAACCATCAGTCACTACACTACATTACACGGTAGGTTAATCGTCAGTCACAGCCCGTGACTGTGGTTAAACTGACAGCAAAACCTACCATGTAATGGATGCCTAACATGTCAGGACAAACATCTCGCCTTAAATACACGAAACTTTAGTATTCGTTAGTTTTATTTTTTAGATTTTTCCTATTTCCTTCCTACTTCCGCCACTACTTTTAAAGCGAGCTACTCACAGCCCCTGCATGCAGGGCTTTGAGAAGCTCACTTTTTTAGGGTTCCGGACCCAAAGGGTAAAAACGGGACCCATTACTAAGACTCCGCTGTCCGTCTGTCTTTCTGTCTGTCTGTCACCAGGCTGTATCTCATGAACCGTGATAGCTAGAAAGTTGAAATTTTCACAGTTGATGTTCTTCTGTTGCCGCTGTAACAACAAATACTAAAAACAGAATAAAATTAATATTTAAGGGGGGCTCCCATACAACAAACGTAATTTTTATGCCGTTTTTTGGTACGGAACCCTTCGTGCGCGAGTCCGACTCGCACTTGGCCGGTTTTTTGTCTATCTATCTACACGTGTGGTAAATACTGTGATCCGTCAGTATTATTTATCAGGGATCTATTCAATAAAAGAATGAAAAAGTACAGTAATTTACCATAGTAATAGTTTACTGGGGTAGAATTATGTTTTATAATTAATAAGTAACATAATTCTACCCCAATAATAACTGTGGTAAATTATTATAGTAAATTTACTAATATTTAATGAAATAGGCCCCTGATTAAATACTGATGGATCACAGTACCAGGCGTGTAGCCGTCGCCTCACACCCGAGTCAGAATGGCTGAATGCCTATCATAGTCTGCGTCTCTTTCATCAGTAATAAATAAAAGAGACGCTTTGATAGCCATTCAGAAAACTGACAAGTTTTAAGCGCTTGTAATACCTCCCTTGGGACCGTATTATGATCTCTTGAATCCAGGCAGTTTTTTGTTTTGATTCTGATATGTGATAAATAACGTTATTATTTCATAACGCGTTATTTTTATAACATTGGGGTAATATCAATTACTATGGCAACACCGGTTCACACACTAATGCATGAAAAAACTGGCTTCAGTCCCTTTCTTGGAAAACTCCGTCTTCCCTTTTTTATTTGGTCTGAGCTATATACAGAAAGCTTATAAATAGGTAAACGTGATTACACGAAAATCATATACCTATCTCATCTTGATCAATTTGGTTATTGTCGACAGGCGCGGTCGCAGCCTGAAATTTTGGAGGGGGTCGCTATACACACAATAATACAATTGCTTTTTTTTTATTTTGTTAATTTATAGAAGCAGTGCCGGTTTAAGCACTACCAGCGCCCTGGGCGATATTTCTACGGGGCGCTCCCTACTTACGCAATTCCAAGATTTTCAATTTTGCCTTGATTTTTTAGTCAGTTTCACCTACTAATCTTGTAATCTTGCTTGTTTATGGTAAAAAAAATGGCCGCGCAGCGCGATTTTTAGTCAGTTTTATCGGCTAATCTTCTAATTTTGCTTATTACTGTAAAAAAATCGGCCAAGTGCGTGTCGGGCCCCGCGCCGTAGGGTTCCGTAGTTACCTTATACCAAAACAACCACTATCATTTTTCGTCTGCAAAAATAACTTTGTTTTTCACAGTGTTGGTATGAATGACAAAGTTATATTTCCGGTTTTGGAAAATGTGTTCTATCTCAAAAACTACAAGATATATGTCGTTCAAACCATTTTCGTTGAAAGAGTTTATTAAGATCTACAGCATATATTTTTTTTAGATTTTTTGCTCTCTTATTTCAAAAGTTAAAGGGGGGGACACACATTTTACCACTTTGGCGGTAAATACCTTTCAAACGGTTGACTTTGAGAAAAAATTGTCTTAAAAACCTCGATATCATTTTTAAAGACCTATCTATAAACACCCCGCACGTATTGGTTTGAAGAAAAAAACCTTTTTAGTATCGGTTACATGTATGGGGAGCCCCCTTTATATTTTATTTTTTTAAAATTTTTGTATTAAAATAGTTAAGCGGTTAACAGAATACGTCTATCTACCAATTTTCAACTGTGTAGTTTTAATACTTTCGGAATAAAGTGGCTGTGAAAATCTATAAGGGTTCTTTTTGCCATTTAGGCTACGGAACCCTAAAACCGCCACGCAGCGCGATTTTTAGTCAGTTTCATCTACTAATCTTGTAATCTTGCTTGTTTATAGTAAAAAAAAAACGGTCGCGCAGCGTGATTTTTAGTCAGTTTCAACTATTAATCTTGTAACCTTGCTTGTTTTTAGAAAAAAAATAGCCGTGCAGCGCGATTTTTAGTCAGTTTCATTGACTAATCCTGCTTGTTTATATTAAAAATGGCCGCGCAGTGCGATTTTTAGTCAGTTTCATTCGTCGCTTCGTCGCTCATCACCAGGCAACAATACGATTGATAGTCGACCGGTGGTCGGGCGTTTTCGGCGCCCCACACACGAGGGCGCCCAGTGCAGTCGCACCGCTTGCATATAGAAGATTTTTCTATTTGACGTGTACGATTTTGGGGGGGGTCATGTCCCCCGTGACCTTCGGACCGCGCCTGATTGTCGATCTAATGAACACATACCTACCTATATCAATTTTATCTCCACCCTAGTCGAACCGTGGTCCCACGTGTTCATAAAAGGTTGACAATCACTGACTGCCTTGCTTATAGTCTAGGTGTAAACAAATACTATAGAAACTCTATAGTATTTGGTGTAAAGAATTTACTTGCGACTCGCGACTCGCGACAGCATGGCCGGGAGTTGGTACACAAATTACGACCTTATTTTGCAAGAAATAATGTTCATATCAAGAAATAATATTGAAACGTAACTAAGAAAAAATATCAGTAAATGAATAATCGTGGACATTTATTGTTTAATTTGTTTCTTATAGTACTAATAATATTCTGAAGGCATAAATTAAACACTTTTGAAATAGTTACGTATTTTGGTTTTCCAAAAATCACAAATATTTGTGACTTAAGAAATCTGCAAAGAGAATTTGTTTAATTTTTAACAATTTATTAACACACAATGTATACCATTCAGTATGACTTATTAAATTACAGTTACCTATAATTTCTGGTAAGATAAGCCAAAATATCTGCAACTTACTAAACCTTCTTTATTAACAATAGTTCCTATTGATCAATTAGTTTAATTTTGATGTATTTACATGAAATGCAAGCGTCATAGCATAATACATGTACATTTACTGAGTTATTTATTATGCTGTAATAATGAAATCAAAATTTGCTGAAAATTTAGTTTTAATTTTTTTTAGTTTAATGCGAACTTTCGAAATGTTTAATTCCTTTTATTTTAACTATAACTAACACTTATTTATGACATAGAAAAAGAAAATTTCAGTTATCTAATTATGTCCAGATAAAGCTAGTTTTATTGGACTACTGGTCTGTTTATGACCTTGGTTGACCTATAATGCAAGCGGGCGGGCTCGAACGGTACGATGCACGAACGAACGAATTTGCGGAATAGCGAGTAAGTACCTACTAGATAAACAAATGAATGATAAACGTTAGCGGGCGAGTGCGCGGGCACTTTGCTAAACACAGCGGAAAGAAAAAATACAAATGGCGGAAAGAAATGGAATGCGAGATGCAATCCTAATAAGGAAACAAAATGGCGGGCGAAATAATTACAATAATATGCGTAATTTATTGTAATAAATGGCGGAAATAGTATGATGCGATGGTGTGATTTAAGAACAAATCATTAAAGTATTTAGTAGGTGTAGGTAAATTCTAAGGTAGGTAATTACCTATTTGTGCGGTTAAGTATATGATTAAAAGATAAAAATAGCTTGCCAATGCGAGATGCGGTGCGGTAAAATAAAGAAATTTTGACAAACTATCAATCTCGTAATCGATGCGGTGAGTAGGTATAATACCTATAGAATGTGTTAGCGATATGTAGGTATATAGGTACAAAATGCGTATTAATGCAGATAAATAGCGATAATTGTGTAAGTGTGTTAAATATTATGGCGAACAATAATAATGATAATTATCAATAGAAATGCGAGTTTGCGGGTAGGTAGGTAGGTACCTAGGTGCAATATTGTTTTAAGTTGTAAACTAGTTAATGCGGCTCGATAGTGACCAACAAATATGGTGATTAAATTCTAATGAAAATGAAATGGACTGTATAAGGATTAGCGCTCGTGATACGCAAGTACCTAGGTAGTTACTTTTTAAGGCTTGCAAACACGACGTATAGGGCGGAGAAAGTTGAGCCGTAATAAATGGATGGGAGACAAAGGACACAATCACAGCTCCTGCAGGAAAGAGAATGTGCACACTTACTTGCTTGCTGCCGAAGGTGACGTCTCCAGGTCCTGGTTTCGCCCAACGGTCTTTTGGCGGCTTAGGGCGGCGCGTTGGGGCGGTAGAAATTCACAGCTCAAGTCACACACCTAGGAATCTTTATTTGTCCACACAGTGGTACCACTTTAACACACTTTTTACACAATTTTTAGGGGCAATTAGCGTTTTAAATACTTATAATTTTAAAGGTTTTGATTAGCACATGTAACCGTGGCGCGCGTCGATGATAGAAGGTTCAAGATGTCTTCCATCCGACAGTTTGTGATTCGCTACTGACGTCTCACTCTCTCGCGTAGGTGAGCGAGCAGGACAGCAATATTGCGTGCACACATCAAGGAAAGTGGAAAAATTAAAAGGAGAGGAATGACGTACATGTTTGCAAGTACTAAAAAACAATAAAAGTCCTTTTTAAATCCACCACACTCATCCGAATACCGGCAGCGGCGCTGGTCAGTCCTTAGGTTCCTCACCCCATCTGACGCCAAAATCTCCACCTCCTAGGGTGAGGATTGCATAATGGTGATTACATTTTGACTTTTTCTTCCACACAATCGTCGATGATAGACGGTTACAGATGAGCACGATTATGTGAAGATGGAGAGCATCTAAGTACTTAATACAATCACGCCTGCAGTCAGCGATCATCAAATTCGAAGAAATATTCGACAAAATCTTGCGTTTACGCTAGATTTTAGGCCCTCCGTTGCCTTGAGGCCCTCCGCTGCCTTGAGCGGGATCCCGGCGCGAGTGTCCGCTCCGGGTGCTGTTTCCTGTATATTCTAGAGCAGCGCTGCGTGTGGCGGATTGCCCGCCGCACGCGGCGCGGGCGGCAAACACGCTTGCGGGTCCCGCACGACGGGTCACGCGAGCGGGGCTGTTTCTTGTATATTCATAGAGCAGCGCTGTGTGTGGCGGAGTGCCCGCCTCGCGGGTCACGCGACGGAGCAAGGCACGGAATCCCCGCGACGGAGAACGGCGCGGGCCCCCGCGACGGGCTCCCGCGCCGTGTACCCGCGCCGGGATCCCGCTCAACGCAGCGGAGGGCCTTAGATTCTAGAGACTAGTCCACTCTACAAAATCGGTCAAAAAATAGGCTCAGCACAATCTTCAATTTTATCGAAATAATAATAATATAATAATAATAATAGTTTATTTGGAACCATTAAACAATTGTTTCAATTAGTATTAAACGTTAATGACTACAAAAGTTATAAAACTGTGTCGCAGCACTAACGCCCGTCTCCGGTAATAACAGGGACAGCGTTCCAATAAATAAGTAACACAAACGCACTATTTGATAGATAAAAGAATACACAGACTGTCTGAAACACAGCAATATAAATAAAAACTAAACTATATTTTTAAATTTTAATGTACTACACAAATGCCTCACTCAATATGTGTTTAATTGTAATTAGTGTGTAGTATGAAAAGAACAAAATGCTAGCCAGCATGAACGTATATTTACCTACCCCACAAATCTAATGTGAAATGGTTCGGAGGAAACACTAGCTACTACCATACGAATCACATCGTGTCTAGCCTTGCACTGGCGACGCAGCGCAAGCGCAGCGTGATAAAAGAGGCGGGGCGATGGGCGCCCGTGTTTAGATTAACCGATACAATACAATAGGACGATGCAAAGCTACTATTCCAGTGCAGAAGCTATACGATACGAGTTTATGTTACAATAACTTATTACATTTTACTATTTGTAAATTAAATAAATATCAGATGTATTTTTAGGTAAGTATACATATAGTATTACATTATCTGTGATTGATAGATAGTGAATTTTGTTAAGTAGTATATTTGTTTCTGTATAAATTTGTGTAGATTAATTTAGTCATTTTAGTTTAAGAGCAAGTGTGTTCCAGACGTATTCACAATTTTTTTTTTCTTATAGTTTATATACATATATATATAATTATTACATAACTTAATATTAATCAAAACTTTGCAGCGCATTTTGTATTTATATAGGAGTTTAGACGGCCTCATTCATCTAATTCGTTCAGAATTCTATTACAATAAGATCCTCAGTTTCCTCGTACGAAAGTTTCCGCAACCAAATCGTGATACGTGATTTACATTCTTTTAGTGTGCACGGGTAAATATTTAAAATTTTGTTTATTTTGTTATAAAGGCGAGGGGAAAGGTAATAAAAATTACGTCTAAAAAGATCCAACCTACTATATTCAAAACGACATACTATATCCGCTCTACGCTTATTTTTTATAAGATCAGGATCATAAGGCATTTGTGAATGTTTGCGTAGTAGCACATGCAAGATAAATATTTGACGCACTGTTAAAACTCCGGTGTCAGCGTATAATTCATAAGTAGGATACCGGATTGAATTAAACGTCATCACTTTCAAGACCGCCCTTTGCGCTCTTTCAAGGCGTAACATATGGGTTTTATTAGCCCCACCCCATACAGTTATACAGTATGACAAGATAGACTGCCCAAGGGCAAGGTAAACAGTTTTTAGAGTAGGGGCATCAATAAGACTTCGAAGACTCTTAAAGACAAAGATGAGTTTTCTGGTGCGATTTGATGTAGCCCTAATGTGTTCATCCCAAGATAATGTGTGATCTAACCAGACACCTAGATACTTAAGTTTGGACGTACGATTAAGCAATAGACAATCACAGTTCATTAATTTAGGACAAAGTCGTTTGTGAGCTTGAACCTTAAAATCAATGGCAGGAAGTGACGAGGTTATTGGTGCAAAAGTGATGAAGTTTGTTTTTTCTAAGTTAAGGGTAAGAAGATTTACGGCTAGCCAGTTCATCACAGCACTTAACGCAAACTCGGCGTTTCTGCGTGCATCCTCCCAGTCCTTGCCATGAATTACCAAGGCAGAGTCGTCCGCATAAGTAATAACTTTGCAAAATGGCAAAGACATTTGACAGAGGTCGTTTATATAAATAAGAAACAAGGTAGGTCCGAGGACACTACCTTGTGGAACACCAAAGGTCAGTTTTTCATCATTGCTGGTAACCCCTCCAACGAGGACGCCTTGCGAACGATCACTAAGGTAACTACTGAATATGTCTAGAGCAACTCCTCGCACGCCTACATTCTCCAGCTTTTTCAACAGGATTGGGACAGAGACAGTGTCAAACGCTTTGGAGAGATCCAGGAAGATACCAATAGTTTTATAGTTGTTATTTAAATTAGTTGCGACCGTTTCCGTTAGTGTAAGTACTGCATCTTCTGCCGATCTACCTTTAGTGAATCCGTATTGGTTGTCAGAAATGATTTGTTTTTCACGTAAGTAAGAAACTAGTCTGATATTAATAATTTTCTCTAAAAGTTTTGATAAGGTAGTCAATACCGAAATAGGGCGATAGTTGGTGACACTGTCTCTGTCCCCAGACTTATAAATAGGGTGCACTAGCGCCTTCTTCAGTGCTTGGGGAAAGATGCCAGAAGATAGGCACAGATTGAAGATGTGTTCAAGTACAGGACTGAGTGTATATTTAGCGGATTTAATCACTGCTGCCGAGATACCATCCCAGCCGATAGCGCATGTGCCCTTCAAGCCATCAATCAAACGCTCGATCTCCGCACTGTCCGTGTTAAGAAGAGTCATTGACTGCAGTGGAGGATCTGAAGAGGTAAAGTTATAAACAGGATCCGTATAGGTTGAGTCGATTTTTGAAGCCAAGTTTTTCCCAACGTTCGCAAAGTACGAATTTACTAGATCTACCGCGTCACAGGGATCATCACGGAGAGATAAGAGCTCATTTGCCGGAGTAGTATCTTTATTTAAGTTTGTAGATTTTTTTATCAAATCCCAAGTAGCTTTCGGGTTATTTTTAGAATTCTCAAATTGTTCACGTTCATATTGCCGCTTTACCTTTTTAATTAAGTTATTGCAAAAATTTTTATATCTCTTGAAGCTTGTTATTAGGCAGGAGTTATTAGGATCCTTCTTTGTGTCGCGGTATAGCTTATCACGGTGCCTTAGACAACGCAATAAGCCTGGTGTAATCCACGGTTTAATGATCCGTTTTCTACTGGGAATTACTTTTTTCTTTGTGTTTGCTTTAACAACGTCAGAAATCAAGCTTACAAGAGAATTAGTTGCATTTTCAGGGTCATTGCACATGAGTATGGGAGCGTAATCAATACACTTCAGTTGTTCAGTACAAGCTGTCACGTCAGTATATTTAGATATGCTATGGATTTGGTAACTGGTATATTTCTTATTTCGAGACTAGTAGAACGGCTTTTCTTTTCCAAATTTTCAATCTTATCTTCCAATGACCGCATGTAGGCAACGTTCTCCCTATTCTCCGCTTCCATCTTATTAACTTTTTCTTTTAATTGTAAGTTTTGTTCCGAGAGAAATTCAATAGAAGCGTGAATACTATCATTTTGTTTCCTTATTTCCGTAATTGACCCCTGCAGAGAGTCGAGTTTTTCATCTTGACGCTGTTTAATTTCGGTAATGGACTTCTGCAGAGTGTCAAGTTTCTGGTCTTGCTCAACCTTGAAATTCAAAAACATGTTTCTTATATCATCCATGAAATCATTCAATTGCACTTCCTCACGTACACGTTTTTGTCGGACAGTCACTCCATGTTCCTCTTGCAGAAGACGATTTTCAGCAGCCAGGTCTGGTTCAGACTCACTACGTGCAGGAGAAGTGGCTGAGGGCGGTGCATTGAGTAAATTTTTCTTGAGTGGCATCTTAATGTGTCGCTATCTGAGTTACTAGTAGGTAGGTACAAATCAGACGTCACGTAGTACTTTTGTAGCTTTAAAGTACCAGGAGCCCAGAGTAGGGTTGTACGGAAGTTACTAGCGTGGTAGCGTAGCGAGTAGTACCAGGCGAGCAGGGTCCAATGGAGGTGGGAGCTATATACGATGAACGAGGGTGCGTCAATGTGTGCGCGGAATACTGGTACCAGAGTGGAGACGTGATGTTGAAACAACGGCTATCCTTTCCTCGCACGCGCGCTTGCACAGTACCGCAGCGACAGTTAAGATGACGAATACGAGTTGTTTTGTTTCGCTCACCAATTATGTCCTTATCGCACTGTTGACAATCACTTCTTCAGACTTATGTCGTCCTAATTTTTACGACGGATTATTTTTAGTATAATTAATGATTTTAATTTATTGGAAACACAATAACGCTTTGGGAACGTCTACTCGTGACCGAGGTCCGGAGGGGAGGGGGAAATGCAACACTTTAGCGGCTTCTCGCGGGAACTTAACTAGGTTTTGTCTATTTTAAAAACTCTTATCGTTGTTGTCTGGTACGATGATGGTAAAATAATCTAGTAGGTACCTATAAGTAGGTACATAGGGTGGAACCCTAACGGGCTACTCTACCCGGGTCAAGTGGATCGTGCCACCGCGTACCCACAGATCCGGCGGAAAGGCGCAGGTCTTCGAGAGGAGTTTAGTTGGTAGTGGTGCCTCCTGCCATTCACCCCATCTGACCCGCCCACACCTAGTGGGTAGCCTGATGGGGAGATTAGGACGATACTCCCTTTTTCTGCCCGGCCCCCTCTCGATCTTTCGAGATCGTTAGGGAGCGGAGCAGGGGTGAGAACCGCCCGGCACTGACACGAAGCCTATTAGGCTTGGTGGGAGGGTCGGGTGCGGCGACGGACATGCTCGGGTGTCCCGAGTGTGACCGAGTTCAATATGCCGTTTGGTATGCGTAAAGACTGCATTCTCCTCTTGATACAACAAAAAAAGGTACATGTGTTTGGAACCTCACTCAAGTTTGGTAGGTACCTAGGTACCGCGTATAGCGTTGGGAATTTCGGACCTCATAGGTTTCACATGATCGTTGATCGCAGTGAAAATGCTATTTCTTTACCTTGAAGTCTATGACGAGTTCCTCTCCTGGCGCCACCTGTCCGGTTGGGTTGGAGATTGCCGTGGATATCTCATATGGCGAATGGATGAAGTACTATTAAACAAAAAATATCGAGGTGGTTATAAGAAGAACTTCAGGAATCTGATGATTTTAAGGAACCTCTGACTCTTTTGGATCTTCAACGCAAATCGTTTGGAAGCAGTAAAAAGAAGCATTAAACCAATCGTTGAAACATTCGTCTTCATTTTAAGCAAAATCATTTAGAAAGCACTGCCACCTGGGGCCCTATTTTCGATTTCTTCGGCTGGCGTCAAGCGCTCTTTTCTACTGATTTTCGTTCGACATTTGACTCAAAGGATTGAGATTGACTTTCATTAGAAAATCAGTAGAAAAGAGCGCTCGGCGCCAGCGGAACGATTAAAAAATAGGGCCTCAACGTCATCGTCATGGCGACCGAATTTCTGTGGATGGAGTGTCAATCCGCAGTGAAAATTTCGACCATGTAATGAAAAGAAAAATCGCTCCTTAGCTATACATAATATAATTACCCTGACAGCCTTCCGCAGCGAGTCGACCCTGATATAACACTGCCCGCTGAGGTAGTGGAACTTCTGCAGTGGCTGGTGCCTGAACAGCTCGTCCTCCTGCATGTGCTGGAACCGCGCGTACAGCGAGTTGAACGACACGCACATGCCCACTTCAGTCATCACTGGAATCCAGTACATGTTCTGGGAGAAACAAAGGTTGGATATGTGAAGTTGAGAGATGTAGATCTGCCTCCCTACTCAAATAGCCATTCCAGTACTCCACTAAAATTAACGCTTGTAGATTAGAATTACAATGTATGGGAATGACATAAGCAAACGCTTAGGTCACGGAATAATTAATAGTAGGTCCTGTCAATCCCATATACAACATGTAACAGAAAGGGGGTATCAACCCGAAAGGAGGTCAATGTACTCGTGAAATTGAATACATTCCAGCAGAAAAAAAAATTCAAATAAAATGAAAAGAATTGAAATCTCCATACAAAATGATGGCGGCAAATTCAAATTTTCTATGGAGAGACCAAAATTTTTTTTCGATTTTAAAATTTTTTTCTCGTGGAAGGTGTTCAGATTCACGAGTACATTGACCTGCTTTCGGGTTGATACCCCCTTTTTGTTACACGTTGTATAGTCATTCTATTCTACTAGCGTTAATTTTACTAGAAAAGCCATTTGAGTAGGCCCTGAGATTTACGTTTTATATAACGAACGTCATTATTTATTTTCTTCTCATTTTATAAGAGCTCATTTGCTACCAGCTATGCAAAAGATTTTGCTACTGCCTAATAGCTCATTACAATCTATCTCATTATACCTTCGATTCCTCGTCACCTCCTCCCTTTGTCATTTTATCCTGTAAGCCTTTACATATCTGCCTGCCTGCACTCTTATCCAAGCTTAACACATTTCCCCAAGCATTCACTTATTCATAACAATACACCTCCACTTATTTATAGTTACCTACCTCTCCTACAGCATCAGAGACCAAAACCCTCAGCATATTGGTAGGATGTACACTAAGCGCCAGCTCCATGAGATCGATGTCCTTCACTGTGTCGTCGTTCTGGTACTTCCAGAAGTTCTGCAGATTGAGGCGGAACGAGACGTCCGCCACCAAGTCTAGGAAGCCGAGGTAGTACTCATACTTCTCGGGGTCGGATTCTTCAGTCACATTCCAGTTGCTGAATTTAAAAAGTATTTTTTAAAAACAAAACCTCCTTTAAAAACCTTAAAAATAACCTACAAAAACAGAGAAATCGAGAGTTTGTACGCATAAGTACAATATAACTGTATACAAGGTTATTTTAGTTCATTGAAAACCTCTCGTGGGGTTGATCAGACCATCAAACTGACACACCTTTCATTACGGGACCAACCTTGAAATCGCGATACAAAAATCAGCTGATTTATTTTTCGTGATTTCGATGTTCAGTTTGATGGTCTGATCAACCCCACAGGTTCTCAATGAACTTAAAATAACCTTGTATATTAAACAACGCCTTTCGAAGTCGGGTGGAGGGGGAGGGGGGTCAGGGGGACGAAGAATTTAATCATAGGTTTACCTCTACGCAAATACCTACCCTCGACGAAAATAACTCGACAATGTAGATATGACTATGATCATCAGTCCCCACAGCTGGGGCACAGACCTTCTTTATGGATGAATAAGGAGGATGGGCCACCACGTGCTGGCCCAATGTGGATTGGTTTGGTACTTGGTGGGTGTTAACGACTGCAAATGCGGTTGGGACCAACGGTATAACGTTCCTTCCGAAGCAGCGGAGGAGCTCGAGGTATAAAATTTTTGGTCACCCATGACCAGGGCCAGGCGCTAAACCACTGCACTATAGAGCTCCTATGCAGGTACCTATGAATAAGAGTGCATACAAAATAGAGAAGGACCAATCATCCGCGTGTCTCCGCTTATCAATCCAGACGCGAAGCGCACAGTTGTCGATTACTGGGTTGTCTCACGTCTCAATGACATCTTTAGCCCTCTCAACGTCGATCCGGTCCATGAAGCAGGCGGTGACGGCGGGGAAGGCGCTCCACCAGCGCCTGTAGTCGCGCTGCATCGACACCACCACGGGCTCAGAGTCGTACCTGCATGGTGATACATTATGTGCTAGAACTTTAGGGAGTAAAGGTCAAGAGTTTAGGTTTGGGGTATTGTTTATACTGGACTCAAATCTATCGTAAGTGCGCGGGACGCACGGTAAACGCCCCCCTGCCCGCGTGGTGTCTGCGGGCCTTCCCTCAACATAATTTTCTTAGGTCACCAACTGAATTCCTGGTAATATCATTGTATTTAACCTACAACGACTGTATGTATGATGTATAAGTAGGGTAGAAGTCTTTAAAGACTTACCTCGACCACTGGCTTACTGCACAGTACACAGCACCGAAAAATGCACTCAGACACAGCGCAAACCAGAGGAATCTGGAAATAAAATCTATTGTCCATCAGCCATTTTAATGTCCCCACTGCTGGGGCACAGGCCTTCCTTATAGGTGGATAAAGAGGACGGGCCATAACCCACCACGCGGGCCCAATGCGGATTGGTGGGTGTTAACGACTGCAAATGCAGCCGGGACCAACGGTTTAACGTGCCTTCCGAAGCACGGAGGAGCTCGAGGTAATAAATTTTTGGTCACCCATCCCATGACCGACCCTTGCGAACGTTGCTTAACCTGCGCAATCGCTGGGCCAGGCGCTAGACCACTGCGCCCCCGAGCTCTTCAAAAAAATCTATTATAACCATCAAATCTAAGTACATCATAAATCTTTCTATTCATAGGCATTCTAAGATACAGCGGTTTTTTTTACCACAGTGTATGTTAATATAATGGCGTGGTATTATTATACTGACTTCAGTGTCATTATGACCAAGACCATGTCCATTTGAACAGTACCGGCGTTAGGGGGGGGCGAGCACGGGCGACCGCCCGGGGCGCCGGATATGAAGGGGCGCCGCAGGCGCTCCTTTATATTCGCAGCCGCAGGTGCCCCTTTATACACACTCGCTCATTGAGCGAGTCCTATTACTATCGGAAATTCCCTTTTAGCGACAAAATCCAGGAGCAGCCCTAGGGCGGCGGTGCAAGCAATGCGACTGCACTGGGCGCCCTCGAGTGTGGGGCGCTGAAAACGCCCAACCACCGATATTATTGTTGCCTGGCGACGAGCGACGACACGACAAATGAAATTGACTAAAAATCGCACTGGGTGGCCATTTTTTAGTATAAACAAACACAAACAAGATTAGTGGATTAACTAACTAAATATTCGTAATAATAAAAACACGTCTATTGAAGTCGGGTGGGGCTGGAGTACAAATTCCTTTTTTTTATTCTAAAAGCCCCACCCGACTTCAATAGACGTGTTTTTATTATTACGAATATTATTTCTTGCTTTTTAGAGGTAGGTTTTTTGAAGTCGGTTTTTTGTTTTTTTAAACAATTTTTATTTTTTAATTTTTAGTGTAGGTACCTTTTGTATTGGGTAGTGTAGATATATTATTTGGGTAGAAAAATCGGCTCAGCCAAATGTGAGTTAATCGCGGAGAAACATACATACATGCGGGTCAAACTACGAACCTCCTTTTTTAAGTCGGTTAAAGAACTACACTTAAGATATCCCTTTTCAAACAAAAAAATAATTATCTTATTCAGTTCAAAAACAAAGAAGTTATACGACTGATCATCGAGGTAGTTCACACAAAAATCATACTATTTTCGTGCTTTTTTCAAGATTACTTGAAAAGTACTGAACCGATTTCAAAATTTTAAAAAATGGGACCAACTTGGAAGTTCACCTAATCTAATAACGTTTGAATCATTTCAATCGGATCAGCCGTCTTCGAGTAATCGGTGTACATACAAAAAACAAAAAAAAAAAAAAAAAAAAAAAAAAAAAACGGGTCGAATTGAGTACCTCCCTCCTTTTGAAGTCGGTAAAAATCGCGCTGCGCGGCTGTTTTTTTTTACTATAAACAAGTAAGATTAGTCAATGAAACTGACTAAAAATCACACTGCGCGGCGATTTATGTTTTCTATAAACAAGCAAAATATCAAGATTAGTAGATGAAACTGACTAAAAATCTCGCTGCGCGGCGATTTATTTTTTCTATGAACAAGCAAGGTCACAAGATTAGTAGATGAAACTGACTAAAAATCGCGCTGCGCGGCCGTTTTGTTTAACTATAAACAAGCAAAATTACAAGATTAGTAGATAAAACTTATTACAAATCTCGCTGCGCGGCGATTTATTTTTTCTATAAAAAGCAAGGTTACAAGATTAGTACATGAAACTGACAAAAAATCGCGCTGCGCGGCCGTTTTTTTACTGTAATAAGCATAATTAGAAGATTAGTAGATGAAACTGACCAAAAATCGCGCCGCGCTGCCGCTTTTTGCTATAAACAAGCAAGGTTACAAGATTAGTAGATGAAACTGACTAAAAATCGCGCTGCGCGGCCGTTTTTTTACTGTAATAAGCATAATTAGAAGATTAGTAGATGAAACTGACCAAAAATCGCGCTGCGGTGCCGCTTTTTGCTATAAACAAGCAAGGTTACAAGATTAGTAGATGAAACTGACTAAAAATCGCGCTGCGTGGCCGTTTTTTAACTGACAGGCAAAATTGAAAATTTTGTTATCGCAGATAGGGGGCGCCCCGTAGAAATGTCGCCCAGGGGCGCTGGTAGTGCTAAAACCGGCACTGCATTTGAATAGATATCTATTACCCTTAGATAGGTACCTATCATCATCAGGCACAGAATACATAATAGTACAAGTAGTATAGGCAACTGTGGTTCTAAGGATCTCTACGACGATCGGTCCTGCTTGGCCCGCATCCAGCGGCTTCCCTATTTTTGAAGCTCTTTTCGACTGATTTTCGTTCGACATATGACTCAAATGTTCGAGATAGAGTCATATGTCGAACGAAAATCAGTCGAAAAGAGCGCTCGACAGCGGTCGAGCGATTCAAAAATAGGGCCCCAGAACCCTGAGTGTAAGTTTTTCGTTCCAAATCATAAAACGTAACCAAAAAGTTAGTCGAGTAAACGCAAACTTGAAAGTATGTGTAACAGAGTGCTTAGTGCGAGTTTCTTATAGACTGAGCGGTCGCGGGATTTTTGGTAACGATCAAGGAAAAGGTTAGATTCATTTTCATGGGTTGTAGAGTGGTCCCCTAATGTGAATGATCTCGGTCTGCCTGCTCTCAGTGGTTGCAACTTCGAGTTATAGCGCTTACAAGAGGCTTCATTGTGACGAAAAAAAAACGATCAGAGAAATGGGTAGTTTTAGTATATATTCAAAGTATGTCGTCTCTGCAGATGAAGCAAGTTGGTCTGCCAGCTCATAGTGGTTGCATTTCTGAGCTATGACGTGCACAAGTCACGTCATTGTTACGAAAAAAAAACGATACGGGAAATGGTCAGTTTTAGTACCTATTCAAAGTATAGTATCTCCACGTGTGAAACAAGTTGGTCTGCCGGCTCTCAGTGGTTGTATTTAAGAACTATCATTGTGTACGCAAGACGCTTATTTGTAGAGAAAGCCTAAAAAAACTTTGAAAAACGGGACAATAGGCAAATTTTTAAGTGCACGCCGGCCGCTTGCGTATCTTCGACTATATGAGTTCCCTCCCCACCTTAAGGCATCTCTAAACTCGCGCGCGAAAAGCCCCAAACCTCCCGCGAAGCAGTGTGCGTAGTGTGGAACCGATTTGAATCGAATCCACACACCCGCGCGTGAGTATGGAGAGGTCTTGCCATGCCTGTGCCACCGCTCATCCCCCATCCCCTCCTCCCCCCCACTTCCGGTTTTAGCGTCAATAAAGATGTTCGATCCGGGTGCCTTGTATCGATATTCCGGATCGCCATGGATCGTAATTCACTGTATCGATCCAGATTACAGAATCTGGATTTATAGGCATCGGCTACACGCTCGGTAAATACTGTGGCCCAGCGCCATAGAGTAAATTTAACCATGGAAAGTAAAATATTGAACATTCCATACAAATTACTTTCCATCGTTAAAATTTACTCTATGGCGATGGATCACAGTTAGTCTAAGCGGTCACGGGATTTTTGGTAACGATCAAGGAAAAGGTTAGATGCATTTTCATGGGTTAAAGAGTGGACCCCTAATGTGAATGATGTCGGTCTGCCTGCTCTCAGTAGTTGCAACTTCGAGTTACAGTGATTATAAGAGGCTTCATTGTTACGAAAAAAAAAACGATCAGAGAAATGGTCAGTTTTAGTAACTATTCAAAGTATGGCGTCTCCGTAGCTGAAATAATGTGGTCTGCCGGCTCTCAGTGGTTGCATTTCAGAGCTATGACGCGCGCAAGTTACAACAAAATTTTTTTTTCGTCAAATTGTATTTTTAAAAATACTAATCGATAGAACTCTTTATTTTAATGAAAAAAATGTTTAAGCCATTTTTGTCTAAAATGAATAGATTGGTCGGAAAAAAATACTTTGTTTTTTTTGTATGGAGTGAGATATTCAATGTGCTCTTTTGGCCAATTCCTAATTGTTTCTGCCTCAAAACTACTTCTGCGTCAATATTTTATTGTTATTTTAAACATTTAAATACTCCTATACTATCAGCCAACGCGCGCCCAAAATTGTCCGTTTAATACATATTGGATTTCAAAACAGTATCAAATCGTAATTTTTAAGTAAAAACTGATTGTTTTGTCGTTATTTATTACTTTCTCATCAATTAAAACACAATAAAAGCCAACAAAACTTTTGGTCACTATTATTACTATGGATGACTTTTTTACAATAATAAATCAAATAAAACCAAAATAACATAATGCAGCGGGATGTTAAGTAAGGCCCAGGCGGGTTATTACAAACTAATAAGTATTATTATTTTACAAGTAAAAAGAAAAAAAAAGAGAAAAGGTTAATTCAGATCAATGATTAATATCATATTCAAATAAATGAAGTTTTTAAAATATTAACGATAGAAACTAAATTTTATTAAGATTTTTTAAAACCTTTATATAGGCTTTACTAAAAAAATTAGGCTCGTTGATAAGTAATTTATAACAAAAGTAAAGATTTTGAAGATATATTATTAAGATCAAAATTGTATTTATGAACATTGATAGAAACAAGCAGAAACTAAAATCATCAATATTTTATTATGCGACAGATAATAAGAAGCACCAGTTAATTCATTTTCATACATCCTCCGCCAGAGATTGATCAAGCTGTGATTTGAAGACGGCTATCAAGAAAGTAAATGAAGGAGATCCAGATCGCAATATACACACAACTGATCTATCAGGATTGTAAGATCTGTTTCGATAAGTTTAAAAAAAATCACATAAATAGCATTAAAAGGTATGGAAATCCTGAAACTGAGAACTTTGGTACATACAGCTCTTAAAATGCCGTTCAGATCACTTGGATGTATCATCATATCAGCCGCACGACACCCACTGCTGGGTATAGGCCACCTCCAAGGATCTCCACGACGAACGGTCCTGCACTGCTCGCATCCAGCGGTTTCCCGCGACCTTCACCAGATCGTCGGTCCTCCTTGTCGGGGGTGCTACCCACGGAGCGTCGTCCGGTCCGCGGTCACCATTCCAGAACCTTTCCACCCCAACGGCCATCGGTTCTTCTCACTATGTGTCCAGCCTACTGCCACTTTAACTGAGCAATCCTTCGAGCGATGTTGATTACTTTAGTTTTCCTGCGGATCTCCTCATTTCTGATTGGATCACGCAGAAAAACGCCGATTATGACTCTCTCCTTTGCCCGCTGGGTGACCTTGAGCCTCCTTATGAGACCCATAGTTTGCGGCCACGTTTCACTGCCGAAGTCATCACTGACAACACACACTGGTCATAGACTTTCGTCTTGAGACACTGAGGTAAATCGGACGGAAAGATGTTTTCGAAGCTGCCCGAATGCTACCAATCTGAGTTTGATTGGACGAGAGATCTCCTTCCCGCAGTTGGACTTACCTAACTGGACTGCCTGTCCTAGGTACTTCAACGTAATGGACAACAACTCCTAGTGTTCCCAATATGAACTGGAGTGGGCACAACATGGGCATTCGATATGATTTTCGTCTTATAAATGTTCATCTTGAGACCCACTCTTTGGGAAGCACTAACGGAAATCTTCGAGCATTGTGTTCAGGTCTTCCAAGGTTTTCGCCATAAGAACTATATCATCGGCAAAACGAAGGTGTGTTAGGTACTGGCCATTCATCTTGATTCTGAGTCCTTTCCAGTCTAAGCAGTCTAAAAGTTTAAAGATATCATCCAACGCAGCTGTGAATAGTTTCGGGGAAATAGTATCTCTCTGTCCTACATCTCGCTGCAGTTGGATACAATTTGTGCTCTGGTTCTGTACTCGGATCAACATGGTGGCATTTTCGTACCACATCACCCTGATATACCTGTAGTCCACTTGGAAACTTTGGAGAGACTGCAGCATCGCCTAGGTTTCAATCGAATCAAAGGCTTTCTCATAGTCCACGAACGCCAAGCATAATAGCTGATTTTATTGATGTGGTCTATGGTACTAATGCTTTTTCGGAACCCGGCTTGTTCGGGAGGTTGGAAGTCGTCGAACTTACGAGCAAGGACCGGAATTGCTTTCCGTTAAAGGGGTTTTTGATTGGGTATTCCATGGACTTGTTTTCAAAAACCCTATCAATACGGTAACCCTATCAATACGGTAACCCTATCGAAAGGGTAACCCAAGTAAGCACTTACCGAATACGAAAACCCTATCGGGGAAACCCTATGAAGGCTTTATGAAGGGGTTTTAAATGGTGTTCAAGCAATTTATACCTAGTTCCACCTGGACTGAAGGACCAGGGGGCCTATTTTTGAATCGCTGGCGAATTTTGAAAACAAGTCTATGAAATACCCAATCAAAACCCTTTTAACGGTAAGAGGTTCATGAAATACCCAATCAAAACCCCTTTAACGGTAAATGGTTCTGGGGCTCTATTTTTGAATCGCTCGGCTGGCGTCGAGCGCTCTTTTCTACTGATTTTCGTTCAACATTTGACTCAAATGTATGAAGGTTGAGTTAAATGTCGAACGAAAATCAGTAGAAACGAACGCTCGACGTCAGCCGAGCGATTCAAAAATAGGGCCCCAGAACCGCTTACCGTTAAAGGGGTTTTGATTGGGTATTTCATGAACCGCTTACCGTTAAAAGGGTTTTTGATTGGGTATTTCATAGATTTGTTTTAAAAAACCCTATCAATACGGTAAGCATAATTGATCATGTTCACAAACAAACGAAGTCTAGGCAATCTTAAACTTCCTAAACTTTTCAATACCAGTCTGTCCCTGAGCAAGGAAGTCAAGTATCTAGGAGTGATACTAGACAACAAACTCCTCTGGAATAGACATCTCGAAGGAAAGCTAAACAAAGCCACCATCATCTTTTGCCAATGTAAAAGACTACTCGGCAAAAGCTGGGGGCTATCACCGAAAATAACTATGTGGCTGTATAAAACTGTTATACGTCCCATTATTACATACGGAGCCGTTGCCTGGTGGTCCAAAACAGAGCAAAGCACCGTCATCAACAAGCTGCAGAAATTCCAAAGATTGGCATGTTCTGCGATAACCGGCTGCATGCGAACTACCCCCACAGTCGCCCTAGAAGTAGCCCTGGATCTGGCACCCCTGGACCTGTTTATACAACAGGAAGCCTCCATGGCTGCTATAAGGCTTAAACACCTGGGTCTGTGGTACAACCGAGAGGGTCCTCACTCCACATTGTGGAATAATCTAGTGAAACATGAGCCACTAATTGCTGCCCCATGCGACAGGATCCCTAAACAATACATTTTCGAAAAGAAATACCAGATACAGTTACTAGAAAGTGACCGAGATTACTCCGGCATACATGAAGTCCGAATTTATACGGACGGCTCCAAGATGGGGACTGGTACTGGAGCCGGAGTATTCTCACAAGACCTAAATATCAAACTATCACAAGCATTAGGCCAACACAGTTCGATATTTCAATGCGAATGTGTTGCAATAATAAATGCCGCTTCCACGGTCCTGTCTAGAGGTATGAAGGAACTAAACATCCGCATACTGACCGACAGTATGGCCGTCCTTACAGCACTGGAGGCCAACACGATCAACTCCAGTATCGTCTACGAATGCCACCAAGTTTTGGATCGTTTAGCATCCAAAAACAAAGTAATCCTACAATGGATTAAAGGGCATAGTGGATCACACGGGAACGACGCCGCCGATGAGCTGGCTAGAAGGGGATCTTCCACAATAGTGGCAGGACCCATACCCATCCTGCCACTCCCGTTCAGCCAACTGCGCTCATGGGTAAGACAACGTACTCGTGCTGCACATAATACTCGTTGGGTAGATCTAACAAGCTGTAGACAGTCCAAGTTGGCGATGACCGCAGTCTCGCCGCGGTTGACCTGTAGACTGCTCAGCCTTAATCGTCCAGACCTCCGAATAGTTGTAGGTACACTTACAGGTCACCTAGCTTTAAACCGACAACTATTCATCATGAATGCGACAGACAGTCCCCTATGTAGAGGATGCCTGGACGCAGAGGAAACAGCCGCCCACGTAATCCTGGAGTGCGTGGGTTTGGCCACACACCGGGCAGAAATCCTCAAAGACGTGAGGTCGCTCCTAGAAGCCTGTGAACGCCCCAGGAGGCTTCTGCGCTTCTGGAAGGAGCTAGGATGGCTTGACTAGCCACACCATGCTGTGTTCACGCATAACGGACCAAATGGGAGTCTAAATGCGGAGAAAAGAGCCCATCACCAATACCAATACCAATACCAATACGGTAAGCATAACGTCGACTAACCCTATCGAAAGGGAAACCCTATCATTTGGTAAGTTTTTTATTAAGGTTTCCCTATCAATTGGGTTAACCAAAAAAGAGGTTTTCGGCACCCTGATTATCTAAAAAGAAACTATTTAGCGACCGGTTTCATTCCACATACATTGCTACTTTTCTTTGGTATGTTTTTTTTAATCCAAAAAGAAGTAGCAATAGCAATTATACATTGGGTCTTATTGTATGTCTCTAGTGAAGAAGCTATGTGTACAAAGCCCTGTAAATTTTGGTAATCTTTATTTAATTTTAATTGTATTAGGTAGTCTATTCTTTAATATTAGTAAAGTCATGTTACGTGTGGTAATAAAAAGTTTATTTTCTTTAAATAAGGTGTTACAGTTATTTTATCAAGTAAATCACTTAAAATTTTAGGTCTTCTTTGTTTCATTAAAATAAATGTAAGGACATCAGGTAATGGTATTGAAATTAGCTTTGTAAATTGGCTTATTATATTCGTTGTGTTTTTGGATGAGTTGTTTAATGGTGATGTGATATATTGTATTGTAGTTTTTCCTGAGCCCAGCCTGTTTGATTGGTTGATTTTCATTAAGATTACCAGATACCATAAATAAATAAAAATAAATATTATTTATAGTAATGCCTTTGTAAAGACTTTGTATGTGTTTGAAATCAGTGATATGGGCTTGTAGTTTCCTATTTCCTTCCTTGATCCTTTCTTATGTAAGAGTATTATGTGTGACTCTGCCCATTGTCTAGGTATAATAATCGTGCGTAGTATTTCGTTGAAAACTTTAGCCAGTATTGGCCCCATCTCTTCCGCAATACCTCTTAAGAGTTCGTTAGGAATTTGGTCAGGTCAAAACTATTAATGAAACAATTACAACTCAGATATTTATTGTTTTTTGTTGAGAACATTTTAGCTTTATATTTTAGTTGCGTTGTAATTATGGTAAAAACAATTGTATAATAGACCTTAACTGAACGTTTTGTTGGCTTTTCTAGTGTTAAAATTGATGAAAATAAAAAATGGCAAAAAAAGGTTTTACTAAAAAATACGATTTTATACTGTTTAAAAATCCAAGCTGAGTAAATGTACAATTTTGGGTGCGATTTGATGGTGTATGATTATTTTAAACGTTTGAAATAGTGACGCAGAAGTAGTTTTGAGACAGAAAAAATTAGGAATTGGCCGTAAGAACACATTGAATATCTCACTCCATACAAAAAAAATCAAAGTATTTTTTCCGACCAATCTATTCATTTTAGTCAAAAATGGCTAAAGACATTTTTTTCATCATAATAAAGAACTATCGATTAGTATTTTTAAAAATACAATTTGCCGAAAAAAATATTTTGTTATAACTTGCGCGCGTCATAGCTCTGAAATGCAACCACTGAGAGCCGGCAGATCACATCATTTCAGTTACGGAGACGCCATACTTTGAATAGGTACTAAAACTGACAATTTCTCTGATCGTTTTTTTTCATAACAATCAAGCCTCTTATAATCGCTGTAACTCGAAGTTGCAACTACTGAGAGCAGGCAGACCGACATCATTCACATTAGGGGACCACTCTTTAACCCATGAAAAAGCATCTAACCTTTTCCTTGATCGTTACCAAAAATCCCGTGACCGCTTAGACTAACTGTGATCCATCGCCACAGAGTAAATTTTAACCATGAAAAGTAATTTGTATCAAATGTTCAATATTTTACTTTCCATGGTTAAAATTTACTCTATGGCGCTGGGCCACAGTATTTACCGAGCGTGTAGCCGATGCCTATAAATCCAGATTCTATAATCTGGATCGATATAGTGAATTACGATCCATGGCGATCCGGAATATCGATACAAGGCACCCGGATCGAACATCTTTATTGACGCTAAAACCGGAAGTGGGGGGGAGGAGGGGATGGGGGATGAGCGGTGGCACAGGCATGGCAAGACATCTCCATACTCACGCGCGGGTGTGTGGATTCGATTCAAATCGGTTCCACACTACGCACACTGCTTCGCGGGAGGTTTGGGGCTTTTCGCGCGCGTGTTTAGAGATGCCTTTAGGTGGGGAGGGGACTCATATAGTCGCAGATACGCAAGCGGCCGGCGTGCACTTAAAAATTTGCCTATTGTCCCGTTTTTCAAAGTTTTTTTAGGCTTTCTCTACAAATAAGCGTCTTGCGTACACAATGATAGTTCTTAAATACAACCACTGAGAGCCGGCAGACCAACTTGTTTCACACGTGGAGATACTATACTTTGAATAGGTACTAAAACTGACCATTTCCCGTATCGTTTTTTTTTCGTAACAATGACGTGACTTGTGCACGTCATAGCTCAGAAATGCAACCACTATGAGCTGGCAGACCAACTTGCTTCATCTGCAGAGACGACATACTTTGAATATATACTAAAACTACCCATTTCTCTGATCGTTTTTTTTTCGTCACAATGAAGCCTCTTGTAAGCGCTATAACTCGAAGTTGCAACCACTGAGAGCAGGCAGACCGAGATCATTCACATTAGGGGACCACTCTACAACCCATGAAAATGAATCTAACCTTTTCCTTGATCGTTACCAAAAATCCCATGACCGCTTAGACTATTAGATTCATGCGAATAACTTTACAATCGCGTTAATCGAGTAAACGCCAAACGCGGCGTAAATCGAAAACGAGCGAGTGTGAGATGAAGTTACATGTTACCGCTCGATCCACGTTTACTCACCGTGAATAGCGTTTAATTATTTATGTTGGTAGTACGTTTACGTCGTGATATAATCCAACCGATTCTAAAAGTGATATATTTCTATGTAGCCAAAGGAAAACTGCTACTTTTGAATTTGGTAGGGTTATAGGAATGTGTTTGTTTACTTTTTTTCAGTCAAACTTCATCCAAATAAGCTGGCGCCAGGCTGGTCCTAAATCTTTCTAAACTATTGTAAATAAAATTATGCTTATCGCCTAAAATGTTGAGATGGGCGAAAAAGGACACTTGAAGAGTAAAATGAACTAATCGACGATGGTGATTTGGTTTTGTATTGTGCACTTCACCGAAGAACCGAAGAACGTACCTCAAAAGTATTGTGAAAAAAAGGTGTTTTGAAGTGTTTTAAGATTAAAGTGATTCTGAATTATTGTGGGAACAAAATGCTCATATTTAATGTTGATTTGGTCATTTCGTCATATGTGAACGTACGAAACTACGAAAAAATGAAAACGAGCACGTCTCAATTCGAAATTAGGGTTACATTTATGGAACAGTGAGTAACAAACATTATTTTAAAAATACTTAGCAATTCTTTGCTTTATTATAATTTGTGTTATTTACGATGTCATTGTTTTATAGACATGGAGATATCAGCAAACCCTCATCAAATGTAAGAGGCAGGGTTTTACATCTAAGGTTGAGGGAAGAACTCGCAGAACTATTAAATAGTGATGGAAGTGGTGACACTAAAACTGCTGAGAAATGGAAAAAAGTAAGTAAACTACATATCTAATAAATTATAGTTACTTAACTACTTAATATTTAAGTAGTTTGATACTGCAACCAATTATCTGCCTAAAGGAAAAAAAATCATTTAGTTCCTCTAAGAGGGTCTATGTAGATCTATTTAAAACTTAAGAAAAAGTCTTTTAACGTTTTTATAGTTCTTTTAAAATTTTGTATGAGGTCTAGACGGAGTCACTTTGCTTCACTGAACCAATCAGAATCTCCAATACCTATTGTTATAGAACTAACAGAAGGTAATACATATTTTCTTTATAAGAAATAAAAATCATAAAATCTAATAGGTAGTTAAAATTTAGCAAAAAAATCAATACCTACATAGGTATCTCTCTAAAAAGGTATTTATTTGTCATGTTTCAGAATTAGATCCTCAAGATGAATTGTCTCATGTGTGGCCTGTGCCTTCTCCAGTGTTAACCATTAGAGAAGAGGAAGTAGAAGGTAAGAAAGTAAACATTAAGTGATTTAGGCACTATTATCACAATTAATTAATGCTACCAATAACAGCTCTGTCTTAACTTATTAACAACATTGATATTTTCAGGTGTCAATGTAACTCCAACCTGGGCTGTTTCTCCACCTCAATCTCCAGTCCGGTATATTAATATTAACCATTTGCACCTTCAGCGAATAATAATGTTTCTTGCTGAAAAGAATAGATGTTCTTCTTTAGTAATAGAACAACTATTTTGGCAATGACCTTGCTCGGTATCCCATACTTTCTGTAACAAATAAACAATGACAATTAAATTACAAGTTAAACGTTTTGATGTTATTACCACGCCAGAATAATTATAGGCTCTTATTTTTTGCTACTTTACTAGAATATCTGATACTAACCGTTGACTAACAGCCAGGCTGGCAGCAGGAGAGGTAGTTGTTTATAGGTTTATAATATCTTTAGGTGTCAAGACTTCCATAGTACTTAATTAACTTCTAGGTACACACTGCACATTTTTGCGACACTTAGGTACATGTTTTTCAACACATATTTTGGTAGGGAAGGACCCGTCCATCACCTAAAATAAAATGAGTTGAGTCAAACACCAAGTTATTAGGTTAGGTTATCAGCTGTGTACCAAATGTTGAGGAGGGAGACGTACATACCATTAATTCAAAATTAATGCTCTTTAGTAATGCCTTTAATTGGTTTTTGTCTTCCAATTCTTTGCAAAGAATCTTAAACCACCTTTTGATAAGCTAATAACCTCTAAATTCGTCATCCCGTATTATTGTTTGTTTAATGAAACTCGAGATCTTGCACGACTGGCATAGATGAAATTCCGATTATATTGAGCCTCTGCGGCAACCAGCATCTTCCAACAATTAAAAAAGCACATTTCCATGTTCTCACTACAAAATATTATGCTTTTCACTGAACAAAAGTAGGTGACAAAGTTACGGTATCTTCTCACTCAATTTCACGTTTTTTTCACTGAAGTTAACCATTCGAAATGTCAAAAATGCGACTCGCACTCGCGAAATATAACAAACAACCAATCACAAGTATAGCATACGCATAAGTAGGTAGGTATCGGGAGTTTTGTTATGTGAACGATCTCCGGCTCACCACCGCACCAAGATTGACACACTCACTTCCAGCACTTCTGTACACCAGGAAACTCCATGAGTTCCCATACATTATATTAAATACTTATTTTGGTTTCCATCCTCACATAAGTAAACAGCCGCTGCCTCCATCCCGACTGACAGTGACAGTTCAGTGTTGCCATATACTGAGTGTTGCCATCTTGTGCGTGTGAGACAGAGTATTATATCTATTCCATAGATACAAACACTACATCCCTTCCTTATCATTATTTTTTTCATATTTTTTTTTGACCGTTGAGATCACATACACATAATCTCAGGAAAGCAATCAATCATGTACTTAACTTACTACACAATCGTTTAACACAATCAATAAGGTACTTATTCACTTATAAAGTTATGTCTTTAGAGATCACAGCAAAGTGCTTATTAAGCTAACACTATCAATTAGAACAAGCAACCATTCATGTTAACATTAGGTAAATATATCTACATTGCAGTATTGAAATGAAACCCAAAATTAAAACTTTAGAAACCATAACAAAATAATAATTTGAACTTAATGAATTAGAACTAGTTATCCTTGAGAAATTACAGTAAGTTCAGTTAGTTATTGATTAGTTACTGCAATGAATTAGACCCGATCATATTTAAATTACCTAGGTATATTAATTTATAGAAGTCTTTTGAGTATTACAATAACATGTCCATTTCATTCTAGTTCCCATTATACTATATCCTCTGAAACCACTTTCCAAGTACAATTGGCGGCACATCAAACCACACATGTTGCCCTTGAGGCCGTCCGTCCCTTATGCAATAAAAGCTGCTTCCACGTCTCAACCATTCAACTCGATGTGCTGTCCCGTGTACCCTGTACAATGTACATGCCTATACCCTCTATTTCATTTATGTGTAATAAATACATTCCTTCTCAACTTTTCCTGTTCCTTGATTTCTTATTTAATGTTCTCACTGTCTACAGCTCCTACACATAATATGTAGTAGAATTAAAATCAACTACTACTTAGGTTAACTTTTCCATTTATCCCCATCTCTCCTTTCCCTCTTCTTTTTGTATTTTTTTTTATCCTGGTTTTTCACTTTAGATCGTTTGGAGAATTATTTTAGCTAGGTGATTTTCCAGGTACACAGTCAAGTTATAGGTACAAAATTCAATATTCATTTAAAACATATATCTTTAGCCTGTTTATTGATTGTTGCTATTAAAATCATTATTATGTAGCCGGCCAAATAGAAAACAGTATTAAACTATTTGATACATTTAGAAATAAAAGAAGGATGTCCAATTCTGACCCGCCAAAATGTTGTTTCCACCAACCAACCATCGTGTACAGAGAAGTATATAGCTCACAAATTGCGCCTTTATTGTTATTTATAAACTGCCAACTATTATGTACCCATTGAAAAACGAATATGTTTTTATGTCAATGTGATAGTTTAATGACCTGAGAGCTGTCGTCACTTCAATCAGCTGTTATGTAGTTGCCTGTTATCCATACATAATAAACTACCCATATCAATGACTTTATTTGTTTACAAATATTGATAATCAAAGTCAATAAACTTAGACAGGTGCACAAAACGTAGAGATTTATTACCTGTCCAGTGGGGTGCACCCTTCTATACCTTATGAAAAGTTTGTTTCTAGTTATTGAACAAATATTTAAAATTATTGATGTCCAACAAATTCCTTAAACGAGCTAATAAGCTCACTGTACTTTTTATGCAAGGCAGTCAATGTTTTGTTTTTAAACATATTTTTGTTATAATCTCATTCATTTACTATTATTTCTTACATTTGCTTAGTATTTAGTTCCCTGTCTATTAGCTGTCAAATATTAATATCATTTCCAAATGTATTTCCTAGCTTTCATTATTATTTTGTTATCTAGTTCTTTTAGTTAGGTTCCTACAATATAAAAATTTATTTTGTTATTGACATTAAGTTGAATCAAAGATTTTACTATAGTTATTATCGAGCTAATATCAAATAATAATTTTATTCTTCATTAATGTTATTCTTACTATATCATGTATCCTCTGTAATTTGTACCTAGCCAATATTTGCATACCTCTAGTATAGGTTAAAGACCTATGTGACTTTGATATGTATTATATCATAAATATGTATTGCCCTTATGAGAATTTGCGTTTTGAGAAGATGCCTTTTCGAATGAGGGTACCATATTTGTTGCAAATAAATATCCTGCATTATGAATAGAGATTCTATCAGCATAGCTTGGTATTTCCATCTCCCACTGTCAATATCCTTTTTTATCTTCGAGACACGCCCCAGGCAAGTAGTAAATTGCAATGTTGCTCCTCCTAACTCCAATAAACTCGTATATATGAAACAGATACTAACTAATATACTAGAAAACCTCGACCCGTCACCAGAATTTTCTCAGGCTGGAATTGAACCTGCGACCTTTGGAAGACCAGTCCAATGCTCTTCCACTGAGCTACTGAGACACTAGTGCCAACGTCAAAATCTTTCTAGTGCCTATACATATATTATATAATGAGGAAAACTATGAGATAGATTTAGACAGATTATTACATCAAATTTAATGGTCATCTACATCCAATTTAATGAACGTCGGTCAACTCCAATTGAATGGAATTCTACATCCAATTTAATGGACGTCGGGTAACTCCAATTTAATGGAATTCTACATCCAATTTAATGGACGTCGGTTAACTCCAATTTAATGGAATTCTACATCCAATTTAATGGACGTCGGTTAACTCCAATTTAATGGAATTCTACATCCAATTTAATGGACGTCGGTTAACTCCAATTGAATGGAATTCTACGACCAATTGAATGGTCGTCAGTTATCTTCGATGAAATGGAAACCTTTGCCGACTGGCAAATAGACCTGCAAAACAAGCAAAACTTAAATACTGAACAAATTTAAAACAAAAATGTCTGAACTAAAGCTATTGTTATTATGAATGGAAATCCCTTAATTACAGTTTTTTTCCTCTAAGTACATTTTGATTTATTCTTTTACTAGCTTACCACCCGCACCTCCGCCTGCGTGGATCACGGGTTATTTCGTACGGGCGGAGACCCGTGCCCAGCAGTGGGACAAAAGTAACCTATGTCCTTCTCCAAGGTCCCATCCATCTCTGTACCACATCTCACCAAAATCGGCTCAGCAGTCCAGGCGCGAAAGCGTAATATAACATAGTTTACTTTCGTATTTATAATATTAGTAGATATTATTATTAATGTAATTATTAAAGAGCTTTATTAAGTAGTGAGGAACTTATTGCAGAGCAATTTGCCATAAAGATACTTAGGTATGTTAATGGTGCTTGTTTGTCAATTTAATTGTTTGCACTCATCATTTTGTTTGCACCAATTTCCGTGACAAGACATAAAATTACAGATTGAAAACAAAAATGAACAAAGCGTATATATAACAAAGCTACTACTACACTGAAAAAGTTAATGTGTTCACTATGAATTCCAGCTAAAGAATGAGAAATTAGAACATCACAACATTTGCAAATTTTAATGTTATTAGCATTTCAACACTAAGGTATGTATATAGCTAGAGACAAAATAGTTCATACCATACCTTTTTCTCCTTTTTTTTATTTTTTCTTTGTATTTTGTATCTTTTGCCATTGATTTTGTATATTTTGCTCTTTTCAAGATTTAAGCTTGCAAAAACCAGAGGCTCATTCATAAGGAAAGGCATAGCCCTTATAATAAAGCTCCGCAACAAGCCACTGATTCTCCCTTCGATGAATTTAAAACCATGTTAAAGACGCTCATGGGTAAAGGTTATTATAAAGTAGACGACTATCTGAAAGATCAAAATGCCTGGAACAGATGTAACACATAGCACATAACTTGCTAGTAAGCAACCTTTCTGCCAACAGTCATGCTGCACTGTATTTGGTAACGATATATTGAAATTGTAAATATCGCTACTTTTCTCAGTTAAAGCTGACAAGTTTCCCACGCCCGTTCTTCCTTTCAGTTAAAAAAAACCTAGAACAAGTGGCAGGAAAACAAACGATTCAAAAGCGCTCAATTATCAGTTCACTTGAATAAAGATACTTCGACGCTGACTTTAAACTAGTCTTGTTTAATATACATTTTAACTTAGTTAATTACACGAGTCCGGTGTTCACTGAGTTGTCAATTTGAAAATCAACCACTCACAGGCACCGCAATGTAGGTATGCTATCTACCATAGCAAACTACAAACTGCAATGCTTATAAAATAGTCCCCAATGAGATTCACTAAAACACAGTGCTGTTCTGATGAGTTTCAACTATTTTAAATAAATAAAAAATATACATCCGATTGTACGCAAGTATGTGTCCGGACGCTCGCCGGGAAACACTTAGATGATAGGGGCCGCTTTAGTGTTATCAATAAAAATAGATACATTGCACATTGATCTCATTAAAGGTAAAAGTAAAAGGGAAGCTTGTTTGAAATTGTACAAGAGATTCTCAATACACTTTTCTGCAATTAGTACTCAAATAGACTATAATAGGTATCTAGTATTTCTTAAACATACAACAATATCAGATAAGACACATGCTGTGCCGGCAATATACATAACAATAACTGAATTATACAGATTGCCCGAGGTAAGTTTTTTATTCTTTACTTTTAGTTTGACATTTTTACCTCAATGATTTAGCCTAAATAAGTAATAGGCACTTAGGCATAGTTAGGTTACAGGTCATTGAATCGAATAGTAATAATCAAAAGGGCATACAATGTAAACAATACAGAAAATGTGTACAATGTCTAGCTTACCCGCTCTTACCGGCTAACCTAACCTCTTTTCCGACAGTGAAATGTAGCCACCTAGTTAGTGGATCCTGTCTTACTATTATGGTGATGTTAAGCAATAATCTGGTAATCCAATGAAACTGAAATACGTGTTCTTGATAAGTACCTACTCCTTCCCTTCAAAATAAGAGAAAATTTTTTACCTTCGTCGCCACTTATAGCATACGCATAAGTAGGTAGGTATCGGGAGTTTTGTTATGTGAACGATCTCCGGCTCACCACCGCACCAAGATTGACACACTCACTTCCAGCACTTCTGTACACCAGGAAACTCCATGAGTTCCCATACATTATATTAAATACTTATTTTGGTTTCCATCCTCACATAAGTAAACAGCCGCTGCCTCCATCCCGACTGACAGTGACAGTTCAGTGTTGCCATATACTGAGTGTTGCCATCTTGTGCGTGTGAGACAGAGTATTATATCTATTCCATAGATACAAACACTACAACAAGCAAGAACGTTCTCACTTGGTCAAGGAGCGTTCCCCACGGCCTGCCTGTGGACGGGCCGCGCCGAGCCGAGCCCGTCTGTCTACCCGCAGGTCGTGGGAACCGACAACGTCTGGCGCGCCGGGTAGTCCAGGCAAAATAAAATTTTGATCACATTAAATCCTACAGTTCATTTTCGTTTTTCTAAATAAAGATTAGGGTTATTATAACATCGTACTATGGCTGCTTTTCCTCTCCACCATAAGCGTTATGAGATATAGGTAAAAAATACCTAACTTCTGGAAAGTAATGTTCATAAAATTCTACAGTGGAGATTTATGATGCGTTTGCTTATTTACATACTTAATATTTAATTAAAAAATAATCACTGATTTTATGTTTAAGGTTAAGGAGATAGGGTGCGTTACAATCATATTTTTGGAGAAAGTATAGTAATGTATCTTAATAAATCGTACACAAGGTGATTTTTTTATAATATGTTTTTAAGCTTAATCCAGGAGCATCTTTAAGTTTTCACTCCAGTGACTTTAATATATCTAGTGATTTTTATGTTTTTACGTAATTTTTGCCATTTATTTTAGCCAACAAAAAATCCTACACCAAATATTTTATCTCGTCTTCGTTTCTACCCTTGCAATAAACCCTCATAAAAAAATCACCAGCTTTTATGAGTAGCATACGAAGTTTTAGCCATTAATAGCTGTAGTTGAATTGCGCATCAATCGGACGGAGTCAAGTGACAGATCGAAAATATCATTTCTCGTCCCCAATACATAATAGTTTTATCGCTTGGCGGGTTTCTTAAGTTTTATTGTCTGCCACTCCTACCACTTGATCGTTTTTCACACTAAATTGGTTGCAACTGTTCGCATCGAGTTGCGAGAAGTTCGGGTTAGTAGATAAGTTAAGGTCCGCTAAGAAACAGCGGCATAAATACGACGATCGAGTATCACTAGTATGAGCTCGCGCAGACCGGTACAAGTTTGAGTTGTTGCAAACTGTTTACGTTACAGTAAACTATCGTTTTCTCTCTTTCACTCGTATTGACTGTGAGCAGTATATCCGACAGTTTACTGTAACGTAAACAGTTTGCATCAACTCATGGTAGGGCCACAGGTATTCTCGAAACCGTAGTGATTAACCGGGGCCTCATTACGCACCAACGGACGTGTATGTAGTTGTCTCATTTACACCCGCTCCCTCACCGACTGGGGTCGGTTCGCCTGTTTGGTGCTCTCTTCCATTCCTAGGGTGAAATGCCCTAAATTCGGCCACGTCAGCAATTTTAGAGATTAAATCTAAATATTTATATTAAAATTGAACTACAGCATTGTAATTTTTGTTATTTACGATTGCTACATGATTGTTCTTTATAATAATTGTAAGAAAATCAAGGAAACAATAATAGTAAAATTAACAAAAAATAATATATGACGAGTGACCCAATTTTCCTAAATTCTGACGCGTATGCCCTTCATTCGACCCATTTTTCCCTAAATTCAGCTAAGGTGAAATAAGCATGTTAATTAGGAAATTCAATTGTTTTTATTGACATTCAAATAAAATAATTAACATAATTATTATTCCGATCAACATTAATCATATTAGGCATAACAAAAATCTACGAAAAATAAGCTTAAATAAAAAATTATATCAAGTCTAATACTTGAATGCATTTATTGTATATTTATCAACATTAATAATTTTAGGCTTATTCAAAATCAACAAAAATATTGTTGGCTATATATTGTTCTTTATATGAGTATAACAACAATCATATCAAAATTATGAATGTTTATCAAAAACATTATTTATAAAAAATTAATAAACATAATGAATACAGTCACGTTCACACTAATATTTTTAATGCTAGGTAGTTCTATTTTTATCAGTTAATATATTAATAATAGTTATTTAGGAATTTATAGATTTTATTCAGAAGTTTTTCGTGAATATTTATTATTAATATTACATTGATTACCATTAAATATTATAATTTTAAAAATAAATTCAAATGTTGATTTGTGGTATCAAATATCTAAATGAAATTAATTTTAAGTTATTCAAAAGTTTTTATTTTTGTTTTATTTTTATTTTATTAAGGATATTTTTTATTTTATTATAAATAATTAAGTTCTTTTTTGGAGTGGAAAGTTTTTTCATTTAGATCTATAAGTATTGTAATAAAAATTTTATAAGATTGGATGTCAGCAATATTTATAATATTTGTTTTATAAATTTCTTTTGCAGTAATCTATTATAGAAAAAGATAAGTAGGGTAGGTGCACCAGTGAATGAACACCCCCCCAGTGATGGAACAAATGTGTTATTTTTCTATAAAATAAGAAATCTTTTGTTTTCTACACGCAACAGAATTTTTTTAATGAAAATTATACTTTATTACCTTAACTGGCTGCACAGACGACTATGTATGTTCCGTACTTTCTAAATGGCGATTGCTCAAAGTAGACACGTTGTGTAGTGTTCCTGTTTCTATGGACCAATACTAAGAACTATGGTGCGACAACATATTTTGATAATAATTTTTAAGTTGATATATGATTCATTCTACAAAGAAAATTAGTTTCTTAGATGTAATAATGATTATTTCGTCTAATAGAAAGCAGATTGTAAAGAATTTCATTATTTTAAACAAAATATAGGGGTGTTCGAGTACTGGATTAAAAATTGAGAAATAATTAGTTAATGAACCAGGTGTTCATTCATAGGATCTAACGTATTTTTTGGTTTAGGCTTATTTTGTGTCTTACTTTTAAAGGAGTTTGTTCATATTTAGGGGATAGCTATAGTAAATCATTGTCAATCTTTGGACCAGTCTTCGAACTAGGGTTTGCATTCATTAGTTTTTAAAATTTTAAGATTCTTCTATAGTAAATGCCTAGTTCATTTACTGATTATTAAAAAACTAGTAAATGAACTATAGGTACATTTCTTAATTGTTACATTAATTATTTTTTTGTTTTTAATTTTAGACCACTTCTAAAACAATTAGAATAACATAGCTGATGTGAACTATAAAGCAATATGGTGGAAAATACTTAGGTCTAATTTTTTTAATATTGGCTGTCCTAAGTTAAATAAACTCTTCGACCTGACTCTTCAACTCATGAAACAGAGACATGAAGTGAGGATACAGGTCATACAGAGCCCCAGGAGCATCCGGAGGATTCCAGAAAGGAAAATAGGCAAGCCTCAAGAGAGGCATATGCCAGTGGGTTGGGTATCGTGCGCCATTTAGAATTTAGGTTTCTTTTGAAATTTTATATGTTTTACCAGTTTGTTATGCTATAAAATATCGTGTACAGACATAAATTAACGATTTCTCTTTACATCCACCTTATGAAACTAGTAGTTCATTTATCGGATTTCAAACATTCGTTAACTGGATTTTGCCGTTCATTCACTGGTGATTTGGGTGGGGTACTTTTGTGTAAAATTTGGATTATCTAAATAACTATAAGCATTTCAGAAATACTGATGATATTATATTGAACATTAATAAATTCTGAATAGTATGTAGTGCCATTATTATAGCAAAGTCATCCAGAAATAGGTATTCGTAATTTTTAAAGTTTCAAATCGTCTTAAGGGTTCATTCACTGGTGCACCTACCCTATATGAGATCTGAGTTAAATTTAAATCATTTTATATTATTAGTATTAATATTTGTATTTTCAATAATTTTAATAATAATTATTATTAATCATAAAAATAATTATATAAGACTTTTATTAAGTTTGACCGTTGTCCGAATATAAGATCATATTTATTCTATTTTCAGCCACCCTTTCAAAAACGGCCGAATTTAGATTTTTGACTAGTTTTTAGGGTTCCGTACCCAAAGGTTAAAAACGGGACCTTATTACTAAGACTCCGCTGTCCGTCTGTCTGTCTGTCTGTCTGTCATCAGGCTGTATCTCATGAACCGTGATAGCTAGACAATTGAAATTTTCACAGATGATGTATTTCTGTTGCCGCTATAACAATAAATACTAAAAACAGAATAAAATAAATATTTGAGGGGGGCTCCCATACAACAAACGTGAGTTTCTTGCCGTTTTCTGCTCGATATTAATAACAACAACAGGTAGACAATTGAAATGTTCACAAATGATGTATTTCTGTTGCCGCTTTAACAACAAATACTGAAAACAGAATAAAATAAATATTTAAGGGGGGCTCCTATACAACAAACGTGTTTTTGATGTTTTCTGGTACGGAAACCTTCGTGCGCGAGTCCGACTCGCACTTGGCCGGTTTTTTGAATCCTGATTTTGAACAAGCTTTTATTAATTAACTAATAAAAATATATGAAAAAATATCACTTCAAATCATTCTTTGGTTTAGGTTTTATCACATAAATGCCAATGGATTGAGAAATCAGTAAGTATTTAAATAGTAAAAGTATTTAAAAATTTATTTCCCAGAACTTGCTCGTAACTAGAATTTGACACCAAAATGGTACAATGCGTGGCACAACAACGTAGGTCACTGGTCAGATCGTTACTGAGTGCAAACCATATGACTGCTTACTGCCATTTTTAAATACATCTAATTTTATCGACAAAAACACCCACATGTTGGGGTGTCTATGTCTATGTTGGAATGGCCGCCATTTAAAACTTGACTTTTATCATACCTAAACCTACTGTATTTCACTATTTTATTAAACTGTGACGCCGCACAGGGCGCGCGCCGCGGCAGGCGCCGGCGCGCCGTGGAGGAGCGTTCCCACGGCCTGCCTGTAGACAGGCCGCGCCGAGCCGAGCCCGTCTGTTTACCCGCAGGTCGTGGGAACCGACAACGTCTGGCGCGCCGGGGCTCGCCGGGGCCTGTGCAGAGCATTCCCAAGGAGCGTTCCTACGACCTGTGGTGTCACAGATTAGGCCGAGCCAGCACGCCGTGGGAACCGACGCGTCCGTTGACGTCTGCCGTGGCGCGCCGTTGTCTGCCCGATCCATCGGGTGTCGGTAACTTCAAAGGATCGGCGCGGCGCGGCGCGGAGCGTGGCCTGCCGGCGCCTGCCGCCTGTCGGCATCTGCCGTGCGTCACAGTAATGATATCTATCAGTATTGTAACTCGGCCGTCCTTGAAATACCTAATTACACCATAAGCCGGTTCATATTTCAAGAGTTATTGTTGTTTGAATATGACCCTTACCATCTTACGTACCTAACCAAAAATTATTATTTTTGAAAATGGACAAATATGAATGAATACAAATCTCATCAAACGATTAAATCCAATTTTTTTGAGTTTTGTATTTTATTCATTTTCGAAAATTAACATTTAGTGCTTAGGGTCATATTCAAACAACAATAACTCTCGAAATATACAACACAGCAATGAAATTTTAGATTCGTTTTGTAGATAACATCCTTGTGCATTCGAATTATAGAAAAATAACTAAGAATATTAAAATGAGGTGTATTTCACGCCTTTAAATTATCGCTAATTTAAGACCAAAGGAACTGTATAAAAAATATTTAAGGTACCTACTAATACTTAATCTTTTTTTCGGACTTTCCAGGCAGGTATTTTTTTTATCTGTGGATTAGTTAATTTGTTAATTAAATGTCATGTCAAGGTCAACATGTATAGTCTGACGTGCAGTTCACTGTACACATGAGGCACCTCAGGCCGTTCTTTTTTGGTCTATGTTGACCTTGAGACCGCCTTTATGCCCTGAGTAATAAATGTTGTTTTCGCAGTTTAATTGTATAACTTGATTGAAGTGCTGTCGTGTATCGTAATATTTTAGAATCCATATTATTATACGGTCTATCTTCACCGCGAAATCAATTTCTAAGCAATCAAATACCTTGGTAACCAAAACTAACGATGAAAACAAAAAACCAAAAAAATGCGGAAAACCTACCTACACATATTAAAAGAAGAAACAAATTAGCTTCGATTCCTTCTGAATGTACAGTGCCTTTGGTCTTGAAGTAGCGATAATTTAAAGGCGTGAAATACATCTAATTTTATCGACAAAAACACCCACATGTTGCGGTGTCTATGTCTATGTTGGAATGGCCGCCATTTAAAACTTGACTTTTATCATACCTAAACCTACTGTATTTCACTATTTTATTAAACTGTGACGCCGCGCAGGGCGCGCGCCGCGGCAGGCGCCGGCGCGCCGTGGGAACGCTCTGCACAGGCCCCGGCGAGCCCCGGCGCGCCCCGGCGCGCCAGACGTTGTCGGTTCCCACGACCTGCGGGTAAACAGACGGGCTCGGCTCGGCGCGGCCTGTCTACAGGCAGGCCGTGGGAACGCTCCTCCACGGCGCGCCGGCGCCTGCCGCGGCGCGCGCCCTGTGCGGCGTCACAGTTTAATAAAATAGTGAAATACAGTAGGTTTAGGTATGATAAAAGTCAAGTTTTAAATGGCGGCCATTCCAACATAGACATAGACACCCCAACATGTGGGTGTTTTTGTCGATAAAATTAGATGTATTTCACGCCTTTGAATTGTCGCTACTTCGAGACCAAAGGCACTGTACATTCAGAAGGAATCGAAGCTAATTTGTTTCTTCTTTTAATATGTGTAGGTAGGTTTTTCGCATTTTTTTGGTTTTTTGTTTTCATCGTTAGTTTTGGTTACCAAGGTATTTGATTGCTTAGAAATTGATTTCGCGGTGAAGATAGACCGTATAATAATATGGATTCTAAAATATTACGATACACGACAGCACTTCAATCAAGTTATACAATTAAACTGCGAAAACAACATTTATTACTCAGGGCATAAAGGCGGTCTCAAGGTCAACATAGACCAAAAAAGAACGGCCTGAGGTGCCTCATGTGTACAGTGAACTGCACGTCAGACTATACATGTTGACCTTGACATGACATTTAATTAACAAATTAACTAATCCACAGATAAAAAAAATACCTGCCTGGAAAGTCCGAAAAAAAGATTAAGTATTAGTAGGTACCTTAAATATTTTTTATACAGTTCCTTTGGTCTTGAATTGGCGATGGTTTAAAGGCGTGAAATACACCTCATTTTAATATTCTTAGTTATTTTTCTATAATTCGAATGCACAAGGATGTTATCTACAAAACGAATCTAAAATTTCATTGCTGTGTTGTATATTTCGAGAGTTGTTGTTGTTTGAATATGACCCTAAGCACTAAATGTTAATTTTCGAAAATTAATAAAAAACAAAACTCATAAAAATTGGATTTAATCGTTTGATGAGATTTGTATTCATTCATATTTGTCCATTTTCAAAAATAATAATTTTTGGTTAGGTACGTAAGATGGTAAGGGTCATATTCAAACAACAATAACTCTCGAAATATGAACCGACTTATGGTGTAATTAGGTATTTCAAGGACGGCCGAGTTACAGTACTGATAGATATCATTACTGTGACGCACGGCAGATGCCGACGGGCGGCAGGCGCCGGCGGGCCACGCTCCGCGCCGCGCCGCGCCGATCCTTTGAAGTTACCGACACCCGATGGATCGGGCAGACGACGGCGCGCCGCGGCAGACGTCAACGGACGCGTCGGTTCCCACGACGTGCTGGCTCGGCCTGATCTGTGACACCACGGGTCGTAGGAACGCTCCATCACGTGGCAGTGTGACCATTTGTGGCAGATTTCTGCCATTTGGGCAGATTTAGGGCCTAAATTTTAGCTGTGGCAGAATAAGTTGACGATTCAAAAAAGTGGCAGAATTCGGCAGATTTCAAGGATTTTTTTTTATTTTAAATACACTTGTATATATTAGTATTTTTCTATATAAAATACTTCTAATTTCTGTCTTATTCACTAATTATTTACTTTATATTTTATTATGCATTTGGCAGGACATTATTTACTGAGGTGTTAAAAAATGATAAAAAATCAGAAAAAAAATTGTTTGTTTTTTATAGCTTTTTTATTTCTCAATGAAAATAAACTAGGAGCCCTCTAAACACGACATATGTCGCGTGTTATAGCGTTTTATCGACACTCAACTGTCAAAATCCATTGTCATTTGACAATTTGAAATGATAAATCGCAATTATTATAACGTTTTTTGTATGAGGCATTTTTTGGCATTTTCTGGAGTCGGGTTTGGCAGATTTTGGCAGATTTTATGCCAGTGTCGGGCAGATTCGCCATTTTTGAGATGGTCACCCTGTCACGTGGTCTTCTCACTTTTCGATTGTCGTTGCTCGGTATCGACCGCGTAAATAACTCACACTCACAATTTCTAGTACAGCCTTTCGTCACAAGATGGCGTTGTTCCGATTCCATACTAAATCGCGTAAATCGCGTTTACTTTAACGCGATCGAATAAGTAAGAAAACTCGCACTAAGCACTCTGAGTGCTTAGTGCGAGTTTTCTTACTTATTCGATCGCGTTAAAGTAAACGCGATTTAGTATGGAATCGGAACAACGCCATCTCGTGACGAAAGGCTGTACTAGAAATCGTGAGTGTGAGTTTTTTACGCGGTCGATAGCGAGCAACGACAATCGAAAAGTGAAAACACCACGTGACCAAGTGAGAACGTTCTTGCTTGTGATTGGTTGTTTGTTATATTTCGCGAGTGCGAGTCGCATTTTTGACATTTCGAATGGTTAACTTCAGTGAAAAAAACGTGAAATTGAGTGAGAAGATACCGTAACTTGTCACCTACTTTTATTCAGTGAAAAGCATAATATTTTGTAGTGAGAACATGGAAATGTGCTTTTTTAATTGTTGGAAGATGCTGGTTGCCGCAGGAGGCTCAATATAATCGGAATTTCATCTATGCCAGTCGTGCAAGATCTCGAGTTTCATTAAACAAACAATAATACGGGATGACGAATTTAGAGGTTATCATAAGGTGTTTTAAGATTCTTTGCAAAGAATTGGAAGACAAAAACCAATTTAAAAGCATCCTAAAGAGCATTAATTTTGAATTAATGGTATGTATACGTCTCCTTTCTCAACACTTTGTACACAGCTGATAACCTAACCTAATAAGTTGGTGTTTGACTCAACACATTCTTTTTAATTTTAGGTGATGGACGGGTCCTTCTCTACCAGTGTTGAAAAACATGTGTCGCAAAAATGTGCAGTGTATATCTATCTACATAAATGAAGTTAATGAAGTTCTATGGAAGTCTTGACACCTAAAGATATTATAAACCTATAAACAACTACCTCTCCTGCTGCCAGCCTGGCTGTCAACGGTTAGTATCAGATATTCTAGTAAAGTACCTAGCAAAAAATAAAAGCCTATATTCTGGCTTGGTACTTAATAACATCAAAACGTCTTTTATTTTAATAATTTCAGGTTTAAAGAACCTACCTAGCTAGGTACTATTATGTCTACAACAATCACTAATTTATAAGGTTAATAGGTACCTATATTCTAGTGCATAAATTTGTGGCATCAGACAAAAGTGACTGCACCTTAAGACCTTCATATTGTAATATAATGAACATTTTGCTAACGTTAAGCTAGGTACGTATCTATATAGGTAGTTAGGGATCATAATTTTAATAAAATAAAACAAGTGCTTAAGAAATTATGGAGTTTTAATAAAGTTAAAAAATACAAAGGTACTTGATCTTATTGTAACCTCCTTAAATTAATTAGATAAATGCGATAATCAATTAATCAGTCTTAAGTTTTATTATGTCACTAGTTACCGCTTACTTATATAGTAATAATCTTTGGCATAATAACTATTTGATAACTAACAATATTCATTAAAAAAATCTACCTATTGCATAGCAATCAAATTGTAGTAATGAGAAACAATATAAGTACTTACCTACCTAGGTACCTAAGTAGAAACTTTATATAGTACCTACATAGTATCAAAGAATAATTAATTTGAATTTTATAAAATTATTGTGTACTTACCAACTCTACACCTAAAGTAGGTGGGCAAGTAAAATATTAAAACTAAAATGTAAATACCAATATAGTTCTTAATGATTACAATATTTATCAACTAATTTCTCCATTAATTCCAAGCCTTAATACTAATTGTTGCCAGTCTCTTTGGGTTTGTAGTTCCATTTCTCTTATTCTATTTTTCTTTCTTCTCTTCTATAATATATAGTCCTCATGTTGCCTGTGTCTGATTCTTCTCCATTCCTCATCGGCCTGGAGAAATATTAGACAGGTTTGTTCAGTTTTTGTGAGCCTCACCAGTCTTCGAGGTGAACATATATTTAATTCAGAACCACTTTAATCTTGAAACACTTCAAAACACCTTTTTTTTCACAATACTTTTTAGGTACGTTCTTCGGTTCTTCGGTGAAGTGTACAATACAAAATCAAATCACCGTCGTCGTTTAGTTAATTTGATTCTTCAAGTGTCCTATTTCGCCCATCTCAACATTTTAGGCGATAAGCTTAATTTTATTTACAAAAGATTAGAAAGATTTAGGTTAGGACCGGCCTTGCGCCAACTTATTTGAAGTTTGACTGAATTAAAAAGTAAACATTCCTAGAACCCTACCAAATTTAAAAGTAGCAGTTTTCCTTTGGCTAGATAGAAAGATACCCCTTTTAGAATCGGTTGGATTATATCACGACGTAAACTTAGTACCAACATAAGAAGACAATTAAACGCTATTCACGGTGAGTAAACGTGGATCGAGCGGTAACATGTAACTTCATCTCACACTCGCTCGTTGTCGATTTACGCCGCGTTTGACGTTTACTCGATTAACGCGATAGTAAAGTAATTCGCACGAATTTAAGAAACTCGCACTAAGCACTCTGATGTGAGTGTAAGTTCTGTCTTACTATTCGTTAAACGTTTGCGTTAGCTCACTTATTCGAAAGTTAAGTTAAAGTTATTAAGTTGTCGGCCTGTTTTCGGAATCGTTTTCGACCAATATTATGCGACCAAATTAACAGCTACACTTTAAGAGAGCCGTCTTTGTGTAACGTAATACCTCTTCCTAAAATAGGATAACATTTCTTATCAATGAGTTTAGTGCTTATTCCTTTTTACTCGCAAAAAAGACAGAGACGAAAAATTCGACCCGGCCCGTCATTCTTGTGACATGTGGTGAGCACTTGTTTGTTTATAAGTACAATAGGAACTTTCTAAGACTTTGATAGATAGATAGATAGATAAAACTCTTTATTGCTCACACATTAGAGGAATAATTACAAACAATAATATTAAAACTACAGTGGGCAAAGGCGGCCTTATCGCTGGAAGCGATCTCTTCCAGGCAAACCTTTGTTACAGAGGATAACTTATTTATTAAAACAGGCAGTGTGCCAGCAACATATCTACAAAACACAGAACATTACATTTTACACTTAAAAAACAATATATAAATTACATATAAAGATATACAATATGAATACACTACATAAACATACACATATATAATAATTGTTGCAGACTAGGATTTAGTTAGAAGGTATGCGTGCAATTTTTTCCTAAAAACAGCAAGGGATTCCGAGTGGCGGATTTCACTTGGCAGGCTATTCCAGAGAATTGTAGTCTTGACTGTATAAGACTCTTTGTAGTAGCCAGATTGGGTTAGAGGGGTGTTCAGGCGGTTGTCAGATTTGGACCTAAGTGGCAGACTATGGCTGAAGCCGAGAGGTTGGAAACGCTCCTTAAGGTAAGGGGGAGATCTTGGATCATACAGTATTTTTTACAGCAGAGTAAGAGCGTGCTCCTGACGACGCAGCCTGATGGGCAGCCACCCTAATTTTTTCCTATGCTCAGACACATGGTCGAACTTGCGCAAACCATAAATAAATCGAATACACAGATTCTGTAGACGTTCCAGTTTGTTTAGTAAATCCTCATTGAGGTCAATGGCTGAGACATCTGCGTAGTCGAGGATTGACAAAAGGAGTGATTGCGAAAGCTCGACCTTGGTCCTCACAGGGAGCAAATTTCTCCATTTACGTAAGGAACCAGCTGCACCGTAGACTTTTCTGCTCACTTCAGCAATGTGGGGAGACCATGACAGGGTGCTGTCAAAAAGAACGCCAAGGTTTTTGACTACATCACTGTAGGGTAAAGGAATGGAATCGAAAAGGAGAGGTGGGACATTAACGTGTTTTAATTTGGCAATCTGCTTAGATCCACCGATAATGATAGCCTGCGATTTATGGGGATTTACAGTGAGCCCATGGGTTTGGCTCCATTCAAGGATTGTGGAAAGGTCAGCATTAAGACTTGCAATCAGATGGGAAATATTGTCAATAGGAGCTTGTGAAAAGATTTGCAGGTCGTCTGCATACAAATGATACTGACATGAGAGAAGAGGTGTTAAAAAGTTAATAAAGATAGAGAAGAGAAGAGGGGAAAGGACTCCACCCTGAGGTACACCCGCCATGACATCAGAAGGAGCAGACAATTTATCGTCAACACGGACACATTGTCGACGTTCGACGAGGTAGCTGCGAAACCATTCGACCACGGCATCCGAAACCAGGACAGTTTTCAGCATTGCGAGGAGTATATCGTAATCAACCGTATTAAAAGCATTGCTGAAGTCCAGGAGTACTAAGGTAGTGAGCTGTTGATTAGACATACCCTCTCGGATGTCATCAGATACCTTAGTCAAGGCGGTGACAGTGCTATGCCCGGGGCGGAACTTTGTTTTGAACTTTATTACTAAAAAACTGCAAAAAATGCATTTCGGCGGCATTCGGCTTCACTGTGGTGAGTGCATTTCATATCGGCGAGCTTTCGTAGTTAAAGAGCGAAGTTATTTTTATTTTAATAATGAAAACCAGTGCGACGCAATTTGAAATGTTGGTGAATTTTATGGAACAGTGAGTATCTACCTATAATACTTCTTGTTGCACTGCAAATAAAAGATTTGCGTTGTCTAAAGTTCTTACTATGATATTTTTGCGTACCCATGAGTACCTATCTATGTACATCCTTACACAGGTAGGTATACTTACACAAAAAATAGTATTGTAGTATAGTACAAGATCAAATGTCTTCCCGCCCCAGAGGTGATCATTTCGCAACATTAATTTTTTTCGTTTTCCTATAGATATGGAGATATCAATAAGCCGACCAAAGATGCTCGAGGCAGAGTGAAAGCCATTGAACATTGGGCAAAGCTGACCAATCTGTTGAATGCTGACCCCGCAGGCGAAAGTAAAGTTACAGAGAAATGGAAAAAGGTAATTAAAGGCACCTTTGCAAGTCCTGGATTCATAAGTAGTACTGTAATGTAAAAAAAATTAACCCCCGTGTTCATATATCAATTTTAGGTATGGAGTGACCTCAAAAATAATACAAAAAAAAAGGCAGCAAAGATAAATAAAGCTGCTGGTGGGACTGGTGGTGGACCTGCCTTACAGCAGAAGCTAACAGATCTAGAGCAGCGGATCCTGAATATTATTGGCAACCAGGCCGCTACTGGTTTGGTTGATGTGGTGGAATCAGGCTTTTCACAGGTTCGAATACCCTTATAATCAAGTTGAATATCTAATATACTATACTGCAATAAATAATATTTCCTACATTTCTTGACATAGTAAAGTAAAATAAAATTATTTGCAGGAGCCGGAACTAAACATTATTTTAAGTGAAGATCGGACTGTAACACTGCCACCTACACCACCTCTTCAGGTCATACCCGAAGAGAGTCCAACTGTTTTTACAGTACAAAGTAAGTACCTTTTACTCATTATTTTATTTTTATTTATTGGTTCCCCAACAACTTATATACTTGTAAACTAAGAGCCTAATTAAGTCAATTACCTACAGGTAAACTAAACACCACTTATTTATGAAAAAGTAAACTAAATTAGAGACATTAATGTTACAAAGTACTCAATATTAAATTAGAAAAATTAAGCCTAAACAAACAAAAGAAAACTAAACAACCTTACCTATTTTACTAAATAACTTCTGTAAGAAAAGTTTAAATATTTGTATACTTACTTCTTTGTAATTGTTTGATTTGTGTAATGTGCAAGTATCTATCAGTTATATTAAACTTTAACATTATTTTCAGTGGATGATTATGAGGTATGGAACCAGCAACACCCAGGACCATCTCGTGTACCCCACATACCTCCTCCACCCATCGAATCACCATTTCAAATATCGCCACTCCAAGAGGGAAATCATACCCCTCCTCCGCCACCAGCAGCTGCCCACCAACCTGACCACCGAGGACAGACGCCTCGTCGAAGACGTGGTTCCACTGCTCGTCGTAACTTGATGTCTCTGTCACCTCGACGACGAAGACCACTGTCTTATGTGGAACAGGCAGCTGACCATTTTTTGAATGCAGATTTGGAGTGGCGAAATTTTGTTAAGCAGCAGCACACAGACAATAAAGAGATAGAACTGAAAAAGCTTCAATTGAAAGAAAGGGAGCTAGAGTCACAAAAAAGGTGGCAAGATATCTCGATGGCGGCGATAGCTGCTTTAAATAAAATAGCAGAAGGTCATTTGAAAACGAAATAATTACTATGTTTTAGGCTTAAAATTGACACCAATAATGTTTTCAAATTATAGTTTCAATCACTTTTCTTTATCATGTAGGCTTACATTAAAACCAAAAAGTAGGTAAGTAATCAAGTAATTAAAAAAGTTTTTATTACCTTCCTTATAACATTTTATGATGATTAAAAAAGAATACTTAATAATATACTAGAAAAAATACGACTCGCACCAGATCAATACTCAGACGGGAATCGAACCCGCGACCTTTGGATATCCGGTCCAATGCTCTGACCGCTGAGCTACCGAGTCACTAGTGACATCGTCGAATTTTTCCTAGTATATCCTAAACTCTTACGCTGTAAGCCAGCGTTATTACACCAATGTGAGGAATTACCTCGACATTCAATTGAAATATCTTTCCAGATATTTTAACAATTGATTTCATAATTTCATAATTTCTTTATTGCACAGTCACATGGTATAAAGTTGACAATATTTAGGTTAATTAGTACATGTGACACCCTGTAAGGGTGTTGGCAGAATGAGTGACTTAAATTCTATAATATCATATTATTATTAGTAGGTTTTCTTAAAAAATTAAAATTATAATTATTTTACTTATAGAAAACGATTTATGCAGTATAAATTAAGGTTAATTCATCATTATCATTAGATATTTCATTTCATAATAATAACATAATACTCAATATGATTCATATTTTACATTCTTTTAATTAATACGATGGATTCTAATTAAATTTATCTTCAAAAAATTCTGAGATACAATAATAACATTTGTTAACTAAAAAGGTCCTGAGTTGCATTTCAAATTTTTTTGTTTCTTTTATACATTTCAATTCATTGGGTAAGTGGGTATATATTTTTATTAACATTGAATGGGGAGCGGATGAGTGCAATTTTAATTTTGATGATGGTAGTTTTAGTTTGTTCTGATATCTGTTATTTCTTCTTATCTCTTTTCGCGGCGAATATAGATCAAAATGCTTAGTTATAAATTTACAAGCTTCAAATATGTATAAGCAAGTGAGAGTAAGTACCTTGAGTTTGCAAAAGTAAGGTCTACATGACTGCATTTGGTCTATATTACATATTATTCTTATACACTTCTTCTGAAGGACGAAGATTTCCTGGATATCTGTGCAATTTCCCCATAGGATGATTCCGTAGGACAGTATCGAGTGTGCATAAGCATAATAAGCCGCAAGTGCAATATCTTGGTTAGTAGCTCGTTTCAATTGACTAAGGGCGTAAATTAAGGATGATAATTTCCTAGCTAACTTTTGAATGTGTTGTTTCCAGGTTATATGAGTATCGATCTCTATTCCCAATAGGGTGGCAAAATCCACAGTCTCTATAGATGTTGAGTTGTAGTCGTATTTTAGATCAAGAGGGGCTTTTTGGTATGGTTTAAATTGGAGCAATTTAGTTTTTTTAAGTTTAATTTGTAAGTTATTTTTGTCTAGCCAATTAGTTATATTTTTGAATATTAAGTCTAAATCGTTTTTTAATGTGTAGGTATCTGAGCAAGTCAACATTACCGAAACGTCATCCGCAAATGAAACACTATAGAACCCAATTTGTGACGGCAAGTCATTTATGTACACTAGAAACAAGATACATCCCAAAACACTTCCCTGAGGAATGGAACCCAGCACTGCAGCCTGTTCTGATCTTTCACGTTCAATCCTTCCAGTATTAAAGTTAGTATACTCTATTTCAACGTATTGTGAGCGATTTTTTAGGTAGGAACTAAACCAATCATGAGCAACTCCTCTTATTCCTAGCCCGTATAATTTTTTTAACAATAACTTATGATTTACCCTGTCGTACGCCTTGCTCATGTCTAGTAGTATACCGATCGCATATTTTTTATTATTTATTGCATCTAAAATTTTCTGTATATATTTATATAAAGCTAAAGTAGTTGATTTGTTTTTCCGGAACCCATGTTGACTTTCGTCTAATATTTTAAATTTTTCAAAGAAAGCGTTAAGTCTATTTGCCATTGCTGTTTCAAAGATTTTAGCGAACGTGGACAATAAAGCTATGGGACGATAATTAACTGGGTCTGTCTTGTCACCCTTCTTATGGATGTCACTAGTGACTCGGTAGCTCAGCGGTCAGAGCATTGGACCGGATATCCAAAGGTCGCGGGTTCGATTCCCGTCTGAGTATTGATCTGGTGCGAGTCGTATTTTTTCTAGTATATTATTAAGTATTGTTTAAAAATAGCATTGTAAATGCAAAAATCTCAAATTTAAAAATTATATAGCTATTTCATCTTAATCAATTGTTAAAATATCTGGAAAGATATTTCAATTGAATGTCGAGGTAATTCCTCACATTGGTGTAATAACGCTGGCTTACAGCGTAAGAGTTTAGGATATACTAGGAAAAATTCGACGATGTCACTAGTGACTCGGTAGCTCAGCGGTCAGAGCATTGGACCGGATATCCAAAGGTCGCGGGTTCGATTCCCGTCTGAGTATTGATCTGGTGCGAGTCGTATTTTTTCTAGTATATTATTAAGTATTGTTTAAAAATAGCATTGTAAATGCAAAAATCTCAAATTTAAAAATTATATAGCTATTTCATCTTAATCAATTGTTAAAATATCTGGAAAGATATTTCAATTGAATGTCGAGGTAATTCCTCACATTGGTGTAATAACGCTGGCTTACAGCGTAAGAGTTTAGGATATACTAGGAAAAATTCGACGATGTCACTAGTGACTCGGTAGCTCAGCGGTCAGAGCATTGGACCGGATATCCAAAGGTCGCGGGTTCGATTCCCGTCTGAGTATTGATCTGGTGCGAGTCGTATTTTTTCTAGTATATTATTAAGTATTGTTTAAAAATAGCATTGTAAATGCAAAAATCTCAAATTTAAAAATTATATAGCTATTTCATCTTAATCAATTGTTAAAATATCTGGAAAGATATTTCAATTGAATGTCGAGGTAATTCCTCACATTGGTGTAATAACGCTGGCTTACAGCGTAAGAGTTTAGGATATACTAGGAAAAATTCGACGATGTCACTAGTGACTCGGTAGCTCAGCGGTCAGAGCATTGGACCGGATATCCAAAGGTCGCGGGTTCGATTCCCGTCTGAGTATTGATCTGGTGCGAGTCGTATTTTTTCTAGTATATTATTAAGTATTGTTTAAAAATAGCATTGTAAATGCAAAAATCTCAAATTTAAAAATGATTAAAAAGGTTGTAAAATGTGAACAATTTTAATGTGTATTATTTATAGTTTACTAAAACAATAGTAGTATTTTAGGATAGGCAATTTTATGAATGACTGTTAACTTGTAAGTGAGCAAAACAAGATTCAAATAATATTAATATGTATAGTAGGTAAACTATGATAAGAGTGTCTATTGGTCACTTGAATACACAATAATAATATTTTTTAGGTTTAAAAATGACACCAATGTTTTAAAATTATAGTTTTTTCAATCACTTGTCTTTATTGTGCAGGCTTAGATTAAAACAAAAAGTAGGTTATCAAGTTTTTGTTAAAAAATATTAGCTTTCTTATAACATATTTAAAAAAAGGTTGTAGGTAGGTACTTATGCCCAGTATTAAGTGAACAATTTTAATGTGCATAATTTATAACTTACTAAAACAGTACTAGTTTATAAGTTAGCAAAACAAGATTCAAATAATATTAATATAGTACCTGTAGGGACACAGTATGTTCCTACAGGTTCATATTACCGAACCAATTTTGTATTGTGTAACTAGGTGCCGCGCAGTCGTCGTCGCGCACCCAACTTGTTAACGCGCTTCTCAATATTATAAAAGTTTAATTTAAAATACTCTCTTTTACTGCCACTCGCGTGGTCCGCCTTGTTAGGATACATTCATCCAACATTGGTGACCCCGAACGAACTTTAATTTATAAATACGCGTACTTAAATAGTTCTTGAATAGTTAAAAAATAAATAGTGTACCTGTAATTAATTAAGTATTTAATAAAATTTCGGACAATAAAATTTAAAAAAGTGCAATTATGACGGGTACTGACAATCCAGAAACGCAGCAGCCTCCGACGCCAACACCATCGTTTACGCCTACAAGTCCTACAACTGACATCATGGCAATACAATTAGCGTCGCGAATCCCAGAATTTTGGGCGGATCAACCACGCGTATGGTTTATTAGAACCGAGGCAATTTTAGCGCCTCAAAAATTGAGTGACGACTCGCGTTTTGATATGGTGGTATCAAAATTACCAAAAGACATTATTACTCAGATTAGTGATTTTTTGTCAAATCCACCTGCGTCCAATAAATTCGTCGCAATTAAAATGAAATTGCTTTCGCTATTGGAAGATTCGAAAGCTAGACAAATAGAAAAATTAATAAGTGAAATGGAGCTTGGGGATCAAAAATCCTCTCAACTTCTGCGACGGATGCGAGATCTGGCCCGTGACAAAATCCCGGATGACACACTTCGCGTGCTCTGGCAAGGACATTTGCCAAGCACAGTCAAGGCAGTATTAGCCGTCACAGAAACAAAGGACTTAGACAACCTAGCCTCGGTCGCAGACAACGTAGCTGAGGCGACTCGCTCAAGTCAAGTGTCTGCAATAACGACAACCTCTAACACAACAACTGAAATTGCGCTGTTGCGAGCAGAAATAGCTAAACTAAATATTCGCGTGTTGAACGCGGAACGCTCTCGTCCAAGATACAGAAATTTCAATCAATATCGCCGGTACTCATCCAGATCATCTAGCCGGCACAGAAATTACTCATCGCAACATCCACAACATTCAAGTCCTGGAAACCTTTGTTTTTACCATCACAAGTATAAAGAAAAGGCTCACAAATGCGTGCAACCTTGCGCATGGAACAATAAGGCCAACATGACAACGCCGCCGGAAAACTAGGAAGCAAGGCACAGTTGTCAGCGGAAATCTGTGCCGTATCACCTTGCGCCCGCTTACGTATTTTAGACATTAATAGTGGACTCCGATTTTTAGTAGATACTGGAGCAAACGTTTCCGTATTACCCCTCGTTCGTAATAAGTGTCGTTCACAATCGCAGTGTTCTGATTATAGACTATACGCAGCAAACGGAACTGAAATTAAAACCTACGGTGTAAAAACTATGGTGCTAAACTTTAAACTTCGCAGACCATATAGGTGGGACTTTATCGTTGCTGACGTAAAACAACCAATATTAGGTGCAGACTTTCTCACTCATCATAAACTATTAGTGGACCTTAGTGCACGTAAGTTAAGAGACCAAGTGACCGACCTAAATGTAATCGCTTCAGTGGTAAGTGTTGCTGAACCTTCCATAAATACGATTAGTCATGGACATCCATATAGTGATTTACTATGTAAATATAAGGAGATTACGAAACCAATATCATTCCAGGAAACTCAATCGCACGATATTTTTCATTATATTGAAACTTCCGGTCCTCCTGTGCATGCTCGTGTACGTCCGTTACCACCGGACAGATATAAAAAAGCTAAAGAAGAATTTCGTATAATGCAAGAAGCCGGAATATGTAGACCTTCTAAAAGCCCGTGGGCAAGTCCACTACACATAGTTCCAAAGAAAAACGGAGATATTAGACCTTGTGGAGATTATCGCCAATTAAATTCTATTACTAAACCCGATCGATATCCTATTCCCCATTTACGTGATTTCACTTATATATTGGCAGGAAAGAAAATATTTTCTAAATTAGATGTCAACAGAGCTTATCATTGCATAAAAGTAAATCCTGATGATATTGAAAAAACAGCTATTATTACCCCATTCGGTTTATTTGAATTCCCTAGAATGACCTTCGGTTTACGTAATGCAGCGCAAACTTTTCAACGCTTTATGAACCATGTATTGCAAGGCTTAGATTTTCATTATAATTATTTGGATGACGTCATCATTGCAAGCGATAACGAAGAACAACATAAAACTCATTTAGAGATTATATTTCAGCGTTTCAAAAAATTCGGTATTACGATTAACCTATCTAAATGTTCTTTCGGTCAAAGTAAAGTTCAATTTCTAGGTCACGATGTAAGCGCAGACGGTATTAAACCTTTACAAGATAAGGTTAATGCTATTGTCAATTACCCAAAACCTAAAACCATTCAAGAGTTACGCCGATTTTTAGGCATGGTCAACTTTTATCGCTCTCACTTACCGAATACAATGTCATATCAATCAGAGCTCAATAAATATTTAACAAATACAAAAAGAAACGATAAAACAGTTATTACGTGGTCGGAAAAAGCTGAAAATGCATTTGAGCAGTGTAAAACGGCATTACAAAACGCCGCCACTCTGTCTCATCCTTACGCCGATTCCACGCTAGCATTGATGACAGATGCATCTGATAACTGCATTGGAGCTGTTTTACAACAAAAATGTAACGAACAATGGCAACCACTGGGTTATTATTCAAAAAAATTGTCTTCGAGTCAACAAAAATATAGTACTTATGATCGCGAATTACTCGCTATACATTCAGCGATAATTCATTTTCGAAAATTATTCGAAGGTCGCCATTTGACAATTTATACAGACCACAAGCCCTTATGCCATGCTTTCACTAAGTCCTGTAAAGATAATAAAGAAACTCCAAGACGAGCGAGACAACTTCTTTTTATCAGTGAGTTTACGACCGACATACGATATATTAACGGTCCCGCTAATACAGTAGCCGATGCGTTATCACGCGTCGAAACTATTTTTTGTCCAACCGTACTTGACTACAGTCAACTTGCAGACGCGCAAGCTAAAGATGAATATCTATTAAAACAAATTAACGATGGCAACCAAACATGTTTCAAACAAATTTCTTTGCCCACTTGTGATAAATCAATATATTGTCATGTTACAGAAAATATTATCAGACCTTATCTAACAGAAGAATTTAGAAAAATAGCTTTTGATACAATTCACAATTTAAGTCATCCAGGTATACGAACTACGCGTAAATTAATATCCCAAAAATTTTTCTGGCCTGGGATGAATAAAGATTTAAGCGTATGGGCTAAGACATGTATAATATAATGGACTGTATGAATTAAAAGCTCTCTTCGATATTTTCTTCTTTATTTGGGTCTTCCTGTTTACAATGTTGCGTGGTTGAACTGCGATCTCGAACTGTGCTCAGACACTATCCGGCCCTATTTTTATACCTGCGCGCACCGAGCGCCCGGCCGGCTCCGGCCAATCACAAGTCCTACATTTATTGCCTGACCAATCGCAGGCCCTACTTTAATTTCTAAGCGCTGTCTCGTTCCTACCGGTGCCTCTCTGTCTCGCAGTGTTATCTCTGTCTAATATATACTTTTATTTCATTCTTTCTAATTTGTCCTACCTCGGATAGTGTGCTGAGCTTACAATTTTTAATTTGAACTTATCTAACAACAATACCTTACTTTGCGTACTTATGCCTATTTTTACATATCTTACTTACTAAATATCATGTTTATTTACATTGACAACATACTCATTTCTTATTTATTACATACTTAATATTTCCTATTGATAACATGTTAAATATTGCCTACTTTATCGTAATTTCATACTTATTTGTTTCCTAGCTATTACAAGTCTATTTATTTCCTACTAATTACCTACTTTTCCTACTTATTCTTACTTATGAACTAAATAAATGTGAACACCGTTTTGGAATTCTTTAATAGAAACTCTTACGATCTACGTTTATACATATCGAAAAACACGTGCTATTTATTTACATGTTTGCTAAGCTCGCCGTCCTCAACATCCTCCCCCCGGCGTAGCTTGCGTAGCCTCTTCCACCGGGAGCACGGCGAGTTTACTGGCGGGACGCTTGAAGACCCCAGTCCTAGTCTTGACTTCGGCCACTCGTACACCGCCGTCTGGTCCCTCGTACACCCGCTCGATGATACCCATTGGCCACACGTTGCGGGGCAGCGTATTGTCCACCACCACGACGACATCACCAGGTTGCAGGCGTCGTCTCATGTTTGTTGCTTCGCCTCGCGGGATCAGGGTTGGGAGGTATTCGTGAACCCAACGCCTCCAGAAGTGATCCGCTAAGGCTTGGCTGGCTCGCCATGTCCTTCTGTCGGCTTCGTCGCACGGTCCCGTGGAAGGCAGCCCAATCGATGAGCCCAACAGGAAGTGGTTGGGTGTGAGCGCCTCCGGGTCGTCTTTGCTCACGCTGACGTGGGTCAGCGGTCTGGCGTTGATTGAGAACTCCGCTTCGGTCAGCAGAGTCCCCAGGACCTCTTCTGCGGGCGCCTTTTCACGCATGGTGACGCTAAGCGCAGCCTTCACCGAGCGTACTAGTCGTTCCCAGGCTCCTCCTTGGTTTGGAGCCCCTGGCGGTATGAATCTCCACTCCATCCTATGTAGCAGCCCTTCCTCATGCAGAGCTGGCGCCCATTCAGTGTAGGCAGCTCGTAGCTCCTGGTCGGCCCCTCGGAAGTTTGTTCCATTGTCCGAGTACATCATCTTTGGCCATCCTCTTCTGGCCGCCATACGTCGTAGCGCCATTATTGCGGAGTCCGTTGAGAGCGACGAGACGAGCTCTATGTGGACGGCGCGCGTGGTGAGGCAGGTGAAGATCGCTCCCCATCTCTTCTCTCGGCGGCGCCCTATTTTAACCATCATTGGCCCAAAATAATCCACGCCACAGTTAGTGAATGGGCGGTGAAAAGGGTCCAGGCGGGCACGTGGGAGGTCCCCCATCGTCGGTGGTCTTGGTCTTGCTTTCTCGATCTTGCATTTCGCGCAGTCTCTCTCGATGGCTCGTACTGTGGGTCGTAGGTGGATGACCCAGTACCTTTGTCGCAGGTCGTTGGTCACGCGTTCTCTGTTGGCGTGACCTGCAGCACAGTGTTCCCGTAGCACGATGAGCCTCGTTATTCGATGACGTCCGTCCATGATTATTGGTTTCTTCACGTGATCGGGCGCGGTGGCGGCTTGGATTCGACCGCGCACCCTTATGATGTCGTCCTCCAGCACTGGATCTAGCTGAAACAGGCGACTGCTCCTGGTTATCGGTCGTCCCATCTTCATTTTCTTAATGTCTTCTTTGAAGCTTTCACGCTGTGCTCGCTTGATGAGCTCTTGTTCTGCTCGTTCTATGTGCTGATGTTCCATCCGCTTGGCTTTTCTTTTGCATATGTCGATGAAGGCCAATACCCTTGCCGTCGCACGCACCAACGTTTCATACTTCGAGAAGCGTGCGGGGTCTGGTGTCCATTCTTGCTCGTGTTCTTCTTCGGTCACGTGTAGGACTTCGGATTCTTCTTGTTCTTCTAGGGCTTTTGCCATAGGCCATTGCTCCTCTGGTTCATATAAGAATCGAGGTCCTTCAAACCATCTGCTGTTGGCACTTATTGGTTCGTCCGACAGCCTGGTAGCGTCGTCTGCGACGTTCTCCGTGGTCGGGAGCCATCGCCATTCTTCATGATATGTGAGCTCGGATATTTCCCCCAGTCGATGAGCCACGAATGGGGTGTATCTCTTTTCATCGTGACGTATCCAATGGATCACCGTCGTCGAATCGGTCCAATAAGTCGTGCTTGCTATCTTCAACCGATGTTCGTTCTTGATCTGCTCGGCGAGCCTCGCTCCGATGACCGCGGCTTGAAGTTCTAGCCTTGGTATTGTTTGCGTTCGTCGTGGCGCCACTTTGGCTTTGGCGGCCACGAGAACCACTTTGATCTGCCCGTCGCTGCTGATCATCCTCCAGTAGGCCGCAGTTGCGTATGCTTGTTCGCTGGCATCGCACAACACGTGTAACTCGATGCGCTCGTACTTCTGCGTCGAGTAGCACCTTTGAAGCCGTAGTTTTGCTATATCTTCCAGGCGCGCCAGCCACCTTGAGAAATGTTCTTGCTCATCCCTCGGGATTGGTTCGTCCCAGGAGATCTTTAGGCTCCACAGGCTCTGTAGTATTATCTTCGCTCTTATGGTGAAATGGCTCAGCAGGCCCAGCGGGTCGTAAATGGACATGACCGCACTGAGGGCTTCCCTTTTGGTCGGCGCGCGCACTTGTCTTCTTACTTCTTCTGGGACCTTGTTCATTGAAGTATTGAAGCCCAGCTCAATTTCAATTTCAATATATTTATTGCAACCATAATGTTATAAAGATGTTACAACCAAAAACAAAGTACAAGTTATGGACCCTGCTGGGTATCGCAATATTGGGAAGGAAGAGAAGACAAGAGGACGAATTTTCCATAATAAAATAAATTAAACTAGATTTTGGGGCTTTTGTAAAGCGTATACAAAGACACCTATTTATTGTCATTGTCGCATAATATAGGTATGTGTATTTTATCACTAAAGTATTCTTCAATATTGTAATAGCTTTTTGAAATTAGTAAATTTTTTAATTGGTTTGTAAATTTGTTATCGTTTTTTTCACCTCTTAAATTTTCCGGTAATTTATTGTAAATCCTAACAGACATGTTATAAGTACTTGATGAACATAAATGAAGGCGCGCAGTTGGGATCAATAATTTATGTTTATGTCTTAGAGAATATTTAATTTGCATATCATCACGTTTTGTAAATAAATTCATATTTTTCCTTACAAATTTACATATTTCCAATATGTATAAGCACGGCAATGTAAGAATTTTAAGATTTTGAAAATGAGGTCGGCAACTATCGGTTTGATCTATATTGACTAGAATGCGAATAAGTTTCTTTTGAACAGTAAACAAAGATAAGAAGTCCGTGCTATTCCCCCACAGAATGATACCATAATTAAACCAAGCGAAGGCATAAGCATAATATGTGGTCAAAGCGGTTTCTGTATTGGTAGTTTTTTTAACCTCGCGAAGAGCGTATGTAAAAGATGATAATTTTGATTTTAGTTTGTTTATATGAGATTTCCAATTTAAATTTGTATCTATGTTTAGGCCGAGCAAATTAAAGCTCGTCGTTTTCCGAGCTCCACATCAGCCCGAGGATCTTGTTTTCTTGTTCTCCCCCCAGTGGAGTAGGGGATGTGGCATGTAGCTCCGTCGGCACGTCACGTAGCACTTCTTGTCTGTTGGTACTCCATTGTCGCAGCGTGAATCCTGCTGCTGCGTGCACCTTCCTTGTTTGGGCTATGGCGGTCCGAGCTTCTTCTTTGTTTTCATAGCTCGCCACATAGTCGTCCATGTAATGTGATGTTGTGATGGCTTCCAGCGCCAATGGACATTCCTCTTTATGTTGCTCGGCGTTGAAGTTCCTCACGAAGTGTGCCATGAATGGTGAGCTTGCCGCGCCGAATATCATGCTCGTCATCTTGAAGTGTCTTGGTGGGCTTATTCTATCTTCACCGCGCCATAAGAATTGTTGCGCGGGCTGATCTTGCTGCCGTATCTTGATTCTTAGGAACATCTCTTGGATGTCTGCTGTGACGGCGACTTCATTTTCTCGGAATCTGAACAGGATTCCAGGAAGAGAGAGTAGCAGATCAGGTCCCTCCAGCAGGTGGTCGTTCAGGCTCACTCCTCGGCTCTTCGCTGCCGCATCGAAAACCAGTCGCTGCTTGCCGGGCTTATTTGGGTTCTGCACGGCGAAGTGTGGGAGAAACCAGCAGCGGGAACTGTTCATCTCTGACCCATCGCAGGGCTCCGCGTACCCCTTCTTCAGTAGGTTTTCCATTTGCGCAGTGTACTCGGCCGCGAACTCAGGTGATGCGTCCATTTTCTTTTCTATACTTTTCAGTCTTCGGAATGCCGTGTCATAGCTCGGTGGCATCTTGATTTGATCGTGACGCCATGGCAGACCAACTTCGTAGCCCTCGTCAATTTTCTTAATTGTCTTCTCCACTGTTTCGATGGCTCGCTGGTCCGCTTCACTTATTCGTGGTTTCTTCGAAACGCCCAGTGCCTCAATCTTGAAGTGGTAGTCGACGAGGTCGTGGAGTTGATTGTCGCGTCGCTCATCGATGTTCGAGTGCCGCTCAGGTTCATAGATGTGTAGCACTCTTTCGCTTGTCTTCATGATGACGCTTCGTGGTACCGTTCCGTGTACCACCCAACCAAGTTGTGTTTTAGAAGCAGCTGGCTGGTCTGGTCCCCCGGTTCTTAGTTGCCTGGAGACTATGTTTTCCCAATGGTCGGTGCCCACTAGGATGCCTGGCCGCGCCTTTTCATAACATATTTCTTCTTGTTTCATGTCTCGAAGATGTTCGTATTTCAATAGCTCTTCAGGTATAGTTTGTTGATGTAGCCTCAAATTCTTCATGGTTCTGGCGTTCAACTTGTAGGACTTGTTTTCGTTCTTGCCCCGGATTCTTACTGTGACTATCTTGCTATTGGTGCTTCTTGTCATGTTCACGCCGTGTAACTGCAGTGTATGCGCCGGTCCCTCAGCTCCAACTTCACTGGCTATGTCTTCGTCGATGAGGGTGATGGTTGCTCCTTCATCCAAGAGTGCGTAGGTGTGCACCTCCCCCCGTGGTCCGGCGACGACCACTGGACACATCTTCAGTAGCACGGCGCGTGGGCCCGTGGCTTTGTTGGTAGCCACAGACAACACAGTTTCATTGTTCGACGGTGCTTGCGTGTTCGGTGTCGCTTGCGTGTTCGGTTGTTCTTCTTGTTTTTCAGTATGCAGAGACTTGTGATGCGGACGCTTGCATTGGTTCACGCCACATGGCTTGGCGCGACAGTTCCCTCTTCGGTGGCGGGAGCAGGCACACTTGAAGCATATTTTTCTCTCTTTCAAGAAGTCCCATCGCTGCTCCGTTGTCATATCTTGATACTTCGGGCACCGAGGAAGTGCATGTGCTTGTCCACAGTTCGGACATGATTCATTATCTTCTGTCTTCTCTGACATGTTGTAGACGGTACCGATCTTCTTTTTCGGTTGCAGGACAGCAGGTCGGAGTTCCTTCTTCGTGTTCGTACTTGTAGTCGGCGTCGGAGCGTAGGTGTATCTTAACGCTCGGTCCGCCTCTCGCATAAGGAAACGCGAGAGCATGATGATTTCAGGTTCCGCCGTCCCTTCATACTGGCTTGCGAAGTCACACCATCTCGATCTGATGTGTGGGCTCAGCTTGTCTAGCACTTCTCTTGCTAGCATTGGGTTGTAGAGGTAACCGCGCTGGTCGATACTCTTCAGGACGCAGACGGTGTTTTGAAGGCGCACAGCGAAGCTATTTAGGTCCGTCGCTGATGAGCTTGGTTTCGGCATCTTCTTCAAATCTTCAATTGCCCGATCGATGATGATTTCTGGTCTTCCGTAGCATTGTTCGAGCGTGCGCATGATAATCCCAGGGTCGGTGGCAGTGTGTAGTAATGCAGACACTACGTTTCTTGCTTCACCCTTGAGACAACTTCGAAGTCGCTGTAGATTTTCTGCCGCCGATATTTCATACATCTTCGTGCTGTCATCCACTGCAGCCTTGAACGGTAGCCACTCGTTGACGTCACCACTGAATATTGGCAGGTCAGTGTGACGTAGTCTCGGCCGCGCCATCTTCTCTAATGTTTCGGCAAGTTGTTCAATTCCGTTCCGATTTCTTGACGGCGTGTGCGATTGTGATTGCGATCGCTCCTTGCTGACAGGTACTTCGAAGCGTAAATGTCTTGGTTCTTCCCGTTGATTCGTTGCTCGTAGCCATTCATCAACTCGTTGTTCTTGAGGTTCTTCGTGCAGGCTGTCGTTGTCTTCTTGAATGATTGAAACCTCCGCAGCCAATCGCTTCTTGACTAGATCGGCTTCGATTTCAAGTTCTTTTCTTCTCAATGTAGCGAGTTTCTCAGCCGCTTCTAGTTCCGCCAGACGAATTCTCGCAGTTGCGCTGGCTGTCGAACGCTGAGAGCGCACAGAGTGCGCCGGTGACCGCGCACGTGGTGTTTTTTCAACGGCGCGTGGTAATTCTTCAACGGCACCCGCACGTGGTATTTCTTGAACCGTCGACGTTCTTGCAGTATTCATGTTTCGTGGGTTTGCTTCGTTTCGCTCTGTACTTTGTTGTCTTGAGCTCGGCGAGGCTGGTGGGTCTAGTGATAGCCGCCTTTTTCGTTCGTAGTCGATCCGCTGCCTTTCATGGTCTCCGGGTGCTGCGGCGTGGGCCCTTTCTTGAGCGCGGCGTTGCTCTCCGGCATCGCTTTGGCTCCTTGTGATCATGGCTGGTACCGTAGCGTGTAGCGTTCTTTCTTTGCTTCACTTCCGGGAGGCAGGAACCGAGGTTGCTTGATGTAGCGGTTTCTTGATCCGTTGATCCGGCGAAGTACAGGACCACAATATAATGGACTGTATGAATTAAAAGCTCTCTTCGATATTTTCTTCTTTATTTGGGTCTTCCTGTTTACAATGTTGCGTGGTTGAACTGCGATCTCGAACTGTGCTCAGACACTATCCGGCCCTATTTTTATACCTGCGCGCACCGAGCGCCCGGCCGGCTCCGGCCAATCACAAGTCCTACATTTATTGCCTGACCAATCGCAGGCCCTACTTTAATTTCTAAGCGCTGTCTCGTTCCTACCGGTGCCTCTCTGTCTCGCAGTGTTATCTCTGTCTAATATATACTTTTATTTCATTCTTTCTAATTTGTCCTACCTCGGATAGTGTGCTGAGCTTACAATTTTTAATTTGAACTTATCTAACAACAATACCTTACTTTGCGTACTTATGCCTATTTTTACATATCTTACTTACTAAATATCATGTTTATTTACATTGACAACATACTCATTTCTTATTTATTACATACTTAATATTTCCTATTGATAACATGTTAAATATTGCCTACTTTATCGTAATTTCATACTTATTTGTTTCCTAGCTATTACAAGTCTATTTATTTCCTACTAATTACCTACTTTTCCTACTTATTCTTACTTATGAACTAAATAAATGTGAACACCGTTTTGGAATTCTTTAATAGAAACTCTTACGATCTACGTTTATACATATCGAAAAACACGTGCTATTTATTTACATGTTTGCTAAGCTCGCCGTCCTCAACATATAAAGTGCCAAAAGGCGAAGATAAGCCGTCATACAATTTCGCCATTAGGTAGCTTCCCAACTGTCAATCGTTTTGATCAAATCCATGTTGATATCGTTGGACCATTAAAAATATCCCCAGAAGGATATAGATTTTGTTTAACTATCATTGATAGGTGTACACATTGGCCTGAAGCTTTCCCCTTAAAAGAAATTACAGCTGAAGTAGTCGCAAAAACAATTTATGACGAATGGATCGCACGATACGGTTGTCCTGTAAAGCTCACTACCGATCAAGGTCGACAATTTGAGAGCAATCTATTTTTGAATCTCATGAAATTATTAGGGATAAATAAAATACGCACAACACCATATCATCCCCAAAGTAACGGTGCAATCGAACGCTGGCACCGATCTTTAAAAGCAGCGTTAATGACTCGCCTAAATAATAATTCTTGGGTTGATGAATTACCTACAGCACTGCTAGGATTGCGCGCCGCGTGCCGCAGTGATAGTGGCATAAGCGCCGCAGAATTAACCTTTGGACGAACACTTCGTTTACCCGGAGAGTTCTATGAAACATCTAAGAAAAACGATCCAAGTGACCCATCTAGTTTATTATACAAAATTCAAGAAAATTTACGTAACTTTACTCCATCTAACGAGTTATCACGAAATTCAAGGAAATTTTTCGTAAGTAAAGATTTAAAATCATGTCAATATGTTTTTGTTAGAGATGATGCGGTTCACAAATCGTTGAAACCACCATATGATGGGCCATTCAAAGTATTAGAACGTAATTCTAAAGTATTTTTAATTCAATTACCTAACCGTGAGGCTCGCATTTCAATAGACAGATTGAAGCCAGCCTACATGTTAGTAGAACAAGATAATGATGATTTTAATAAAAATTACATTTTAAATAGTAATTGTCAACCTAATGAGGTACAAGACAAATGAATCATGCCCATGAATAATAATAACTCATGTAAGAACCATGTTACACGCTACGGTCGTATAACCCGACCGCCAGTACGTTTTAGTTAAATCTCTATATAGTTAATAATACATTTTTTTACGAAATTAAACTTAACATAGATAAATACATTTATTATATTAAAGAAAGTAGTAGGATAACACTAATTTACTTAGCTGATAGATAAAAATAAGTTACCTAATAATTCTTATAATTATCTATTAAAAATCATTACCTAATTTTTTGAAAATAACTTTAACAACTTGCAACTTAGTTATCTACTTTATAATATGTAAGACGATTTTGTTTTGCTTTTGAAATTTTTGCGCTATAGAAACTGTAATTAGTAAGTAAGTTAACTTTAAATTGTATTTTCATTTAGTTTACATACCATTCCATTATTGTACATACTTACTTATATCATTTGAATTTAACTTTTGTTTGTAATTGCTTTACAACTAAATTTTGTTTTTGTTCTGATGTAATGTCGGAAAAACAATTATTTTTATAAAAATGTAAAGTTGAAATACGTACGTATTAAGTCATATGTTGACTGGTAGAAATCGACCAATATGATTGCGATAAGTAAAATATTGCAGTCATCTAAACTTATAGCTATACTTTTTTTTCATAAATTTTTCATTTTATACATTTTATAATTTTATATCTAGATATTAGAGAATTTGTTATTTTCCTTTGTAGTTCTTATTATATTTGATTGTTATACTTTGATTATATTTAAAATGTTATCAATTTATTTCTACAAAAGTAATAAAGCTAACATCTACGAGTAGTTTGCTTTGCTGTTATTTTTATTAACGATAGCACACACTACTTACTTCTTTTCTTTGTTTGCCAGCACATTGTGCATTGTTAAAATAATCTAAAATAACTCTGTTGTACTTTTTCTTTCTAATTGGTCACTTCCCCAATTCAGAGTCAACAAATGCACTCAGAATAATATTGTTAGATTTACAACTTCGAACATAAGTGAACTTCAAATATCGTCTAGACCCTTTCAAGTGTGTCATAACTCGTAACAAAACAACATTTTTATTGCATCCGAAGTGAACTATTGTTTTTTGTGACTGAATCCATTCAGGATGTTTACAGTAAGTTCAAGTTGGGTCTGGTACAAAATTTATTAGCTTCCGACAACATTTTAACAAGGAGCATGTTCATTCACTTAAGTTTAAATGCATTATACTTAACCAACATTTCTAATGATGACTGACGTGCTACACTATTACAATCGATAATGTTATTGTATTTCCTTGCCGTAAATTTTAATGTGTTTCTTAAAGACTTGTGTTATATTTTGTAATGACGCGACTTTATGTTGTGAATCTTTTCGCGTCGATCTAAAAGATATTTTATGGATTTTTATATTTTGTATGTTTTACCTCTTTTTTTCCTCTTAGGAGGGGAATGGTGTAGGGACACAGTATGTTCCTACAGGTTCATATTACCGAACCAATTTTGTATTGTGTAACTAGGTGCCGCGCAGTCGTCGTCGCGCACCCAACTTGTTAACGCGCTTCTCAATATTATAAAAGTTTAATTTAAAATACTCTCTTTTACTGCCACTCGCGTGGTCCGCCTTGTTAGGATACATTCATCCAACAGTACCTATAATAACTATGTATAGAAACCATGATAAGAGTGTTGTTACTGTAAAAGCCCGAACTTAGGTAAAATCCTAAGATTTTCTAGCAATACTTACCTAAGATTATATTTTACAAGTTACTAATAATTATACCTAAAGCTAATTTTAACTACCTGTGTAAGAATTTGACTAATATGTACTAATTGTAATAATGTTGTAATTATAGTACAAATTTTAAATAATAATTACGTATTAAAATAAATTATTAAGTTAATTCTCTACAATCTCTACATTTACAAAGTCATTGGTAAAACGTAACACGTACCAAACTGTAATGGTAAAAGCTCGAAAAAATTGCTCTTATCCATAAAATAAAATCCATATATTTACCAATTTATGTTGATAAATCTTAACATTTACTAGTAAAACCTAAAATTTACCAATAATTATGCAATATGGGCTTCTACATTTACAGTAGGTACCTAACATATCCTTACTAATATTATAAATGCGAAAGCCCGTTTGTTTGTTTGTTACGCCTTCACGTCTTAATTACTGAACCGATCACCATGAAATTTTGCACACACCTAGTCAGAGGTACAGAGAAGGACACAGGGTATCTTTCATCCCGAAAAATGTGTTGTTCCCGAGGGATAGCAAAAAAAGACCTTTCCACGCAGACGAAGTCGCGGGCGGCCGCTAGTAAATAATTAAGGACAACGGCCGATTTTCATACAAACTAGAAGCCCTGGTTCCCTGTCAAGGATTGACTTAGCTGATCCAGGGAGTGAATGGAGGAGTACGAGATGGCTACACCAACAGAGATTAAGGATATATAAAAGAACCGCGATATTAGCATAAAAATGTATGGAAATTCTGAAACTGAAAACTCTGATCCTTATACTCCTAGAATGTTGATGATCAGTTGGGTTCTCCTCCAGTCACTCCCTGGACGGCCATCATCAGATCACAGCTAGGTCAATCCCTGGCGGAGAACCAAGGCTTCAAAGTAACCTCGTTTGTATGAAAATCGACTGGTGTCTTTAATTATGTGAACGCCACTGTAATTCACTGTATATGTTACCGGCAATGTATGAAATGCAGGCATTGTATACAATGCCTAGGCATTGTATACAATGCCTGGCCCTTTTAGGCAATGTATGAAATATAATGAATATTGATATCTATTTCACACATTACCTAGGCAGTGTATACAATGACTAGGCATTGTATAGAATGCCTGCTGGTCCACCGGCAATGTGTATAATAAAAAGATTTTCGAGAATAGATTCGAGGGGGGATCGAGGGGGGCTTGGGGAAAGCTCGAGGGGGGTTCGATGGGGGCTCGAGGGGGGCTCGAGGGGGGCTCGAGGGGGGCTCGAGAGGGCTCTAGGGGGGTTCGAGGGGGCTCGAGGGGGGCTCTTTGGAATCGAACCTGTTTTACTCCTGTAGGTCCCGCGTATAGGTTAGAAATTTAAGGCGAGCGCGGAGCGCAGCGGAGCGTGAGCCTTAAATTTCGAGGTTATTTTTTTATAACAGACAACAGAAATTTGAGTTTGGAATCGAACCTGCTTCACTCCTGTAGGTGCCGCGTATAGGTTAGAAATTTAAGGCGAGCGCGAAGCGCAGCGGAGCGTGAGCCTTAAATTTCGAGGTTATTTTTTTATAACAGACAACAGAAATATACTTATTTTACACATTGCCGGTGGACCAGCAGGCATTGTATACAATGCCTAGGCAAAGTATAAAATGAATTATATTTCATACATTGCCTGATCGTTTTAGGCATTGTATACAATGCCTAGGCATTGTATACAATGCCGGATTATACACATTGCCGGTAACATATACAAGAAATGGTTTTTATGTACTTAGCTCAATTTAATTTAAATAAAACACTTTAAGTATTCAACATATTTTATTTATTAGATTATTTTTGTAATATTTTATGCTGCACTCTAATTAAGTATAATACATTTTTGTTACCGAATTAAATTGATTAAAATTATTTAAAAATAAGACTAAACTACTGAACTATTTGAAACAAACAAAAAACAATTCCTAAAGTTTTTTTTTATGCTGAGGAAAAACGCATTTACGCGCTTCCCCCCGCAGGTGACCGAGGAGGGGGCATGTGGGACTCGCCAGGAGGGGACCGCAACATTCAGCGTTGCGGCTCCCTCCACGACTGCCTCCCGTGATCCCACCCAACCAAGTGGCTCGGTGGGATCCCGGGAGGAGGGAATACCCACTAAAAAACCCCAGCACCTACCCTCCAGCACCCAGCCAATAGGGCTGTGGGAGGGTCCGTGGTGGCAATCACCTCAACGGCAATGCGGCCTGCCTGACTCTCGCTTGCAGGCCTCCTCCACCGGGAATGGCCGGGTAAGTTTGGCCATTTCCCCGTCCCGTCAGGGCCGTGCAAGGCGAGCGGTGGTTCACCTCCCACCATCCGCTTGGCCCCGACTGGGGGGACAGATGGTATGTCCCCCCACCAACGGCTCCCGTACACCTCTCCTCGCTAAGAGGTATGAGGAGCGTCCCGGGGCATACCCCTTCGCACTTCGGCCCATCCTAGAAAAAATATAGGAGCGTCCCGGGGCATACCCCTTCGCACTTCGGCCCATCCTAGAAAAAATATATAAAACTTAACTACTTAACTTTTTGATTCAAACAAAAAAACAATGCCTTATGTTTAAGTATGAGAAAAAATATAAAAGAACTGAACTCTTTGATACAAACAACTAAACAATGCTTTAAGTTTAAGTATTAGAAAAAATATGTAATTAAGTAATATGTATAAATATTTAATGATGCAGTCTTTGGGCTAATCGATCCCTGTAAGCTCTTCCTCTTATCAAGTCATTATTATTAGTGTTTCTTTCCCTGTTAATTTCATCTGGTTGTGGAAGTTCCCCTGAATCTGTAAATTAATGCAATATTTAGGTAAGTTGAGAAGTTAAGTATTTTTAAACTGCTATAAGATAATGGTTACAAAACAGTGGTACTACTATATTGTGTGCCCCCACACCAGCCCCTCTACTCAAATGGCCAACATTCTATTCGTTTGAACGCTACGCTTACTACTAAAACTATTAAATTAGCAATAAACTATAAAATTACGTGCCGTAAGCTTGACAATTCCATACAAAACGTCGAAGTCTGTGATTTACATAAGTTTGCGACATGTGATTTGATCATCTAATGCTCATATTTAAGCTTAGCGTTCAAACCAATGGGCAGCACAGAATAGAATATAGGTACATAATATACTGTGACACTTGTCTAGGCATTGACCAACTTCTATTGTCCATCTTTAGATTAGAGCTTTATTTCATCGGCATATAGTCTATACTTATTCTTATGCCCATGAAATAAAGGTGTATAGCAAAGCTATTAACACTATAGTGTAATAATAATGAAATTAATAATTGAAAATTAATTCATTCAAATACTGAATTTTTTTGTGTAAGTAGTACAAGGTTTAAACTTACTAATAGAACTTGGCTCCGCTACACCATAATCAAGGGCAATGTTATATAACACACAACAAGCTTGAATAATTTGTGCACATTTTTTAGGTTTATAATGTAACACCCTGTCTTTGCACAAGCATCGCCATCGGTTCTTTAGTCTCCCGAAGGTGTTTTCTATGACAACTCTTGCTGCCATGTGCTTAGCGTTGTATGATGCTTGCGGTGAATTTTGGGGTGCATCTAAATATGGAGTCATTAACCAGGGTCGCTGGGGGTATCCAGAATCTCCTAAAATTTTAAAATACAATAAGGACATTATATATTGGTTGTAATTGTTCGAACTGTAACAATGGAAAGAATTGGCATATACCTAATAACCAACATATTTCTCCTTGTGCATGGAGATTTTGCATGTAGTCATTTAGTTGGCTATTGTTCCATATAAAGGCATCATGATTGCACCCTCCAAATTTAGGATTAACATTTATTATTCGATATTCACTATCACAAACCTAAAAATGAAAACAGATAATAGTAACTAAATAGGGAATTAATGTTAAAACTTCTAATACATAATTAAGTATTTATACCTAGTTTACTCACCATTTGAACATTAATTGAGTGATAGTGTTTCCTACAGTAATAGAGGTGTTCTATTTCTTTAGGTGGGCCAAATATTTTAAAATGACTACCATCCACAGAACCGACTACTCCTGGCACACCATATTTGTTGTGGAATCTGCAAATAGAAAATAAAAAATGTTTAATTTATCTACATAACATTACCTAATTTACCAAAATTGACTTATTGAACAAAATATCTATAGGTTAAATACAAACTTTTGCATGACAGCTTTTCTAGCTGACCGTGTTTTTGGAAAAGATATGTATTTATTGAGCATTGTTGGGTGAATTAATGCTTGAGTCACTTCTTGTATGTACACACTGCACATTTTTTGTGATACACTTTTGGCGACTCCTACTGGACGTTGGTAGCTTCCAGTCGCATAAAAAAATAAAGCAACGAGAACCTAAAAATCAAATCAATTTTTACTTATCACTAAATAAATTATGGCTTGGTGTATGGTTTATCATGTTAGTTGCAAATGATAGTAAGTAAGTAGGTACAAGTACTAATAAAAAAAGGAAACAGACCTTTTCTTGGAGACTTATTTGTAGTGTTGACTTCAAATTTGTCAATTCTTCCAATTCTTCACACAGAAATAGCACAGCTTCCTTAGACAAGCGATATCTATTTCTAAATTCATTCTCCGTGAGATGCTTGATTGGATCAAAGGACGATCTAAAAATAGTCCTTTGTCTGCGTAGGCGATTACGATCATCTTGCATTTCAGCGATCGCTAACATCCTCCAAGCAAAAAAATGACGAGCAGCCATAATATTAAGTATATTAAAATCCTTGCAAAACACCGAAATGTACCGAAACGTTTGATCTCACTAGCGAAACTACAAGTGAATGACTTAACTACCGCGTTTACGTTAAGTTAACTTCGTACTGTCGTGGAACTGTCAAAATTGTCAGTTACACTCACAAAAAGCATACAAAAACGCATTCGGATAGCCAAACGCGCTCGATACGTTTGGAAACGAATCGTTTTACGTATTGAGGCAAAGTCACACTCGCATGAATTGTTTCGACCTCTCGCCGCATGGCGGCGCTGTACTTTCCCCATACAAATGTTGCTCAAACGCAAACGCGATAGTTACGTTTTTTCTTTGTGAAAACTTACACTCAGGGTTCAGATCGTCGGTCCACTTTGTCGGGGGCCTACCCACGGAGCGTCGTCCGGTGCGCGGTCGTCATTCCAGAACCTTTCCGTCCCGCCCCAATGGCCATCGGTTCTTCTCGCTATGTGTCCCCACCTAGTACTAACTGTGTATTAGAATTATTATTAAACTATACTTACGTTACGGGTTGCGCAAGTTCAACCATGTGATAGGTACAGGAAAAAAATTGGTAGGCCCCAAGGTCTAAATCTGACAATCGCCTGAACACCCCTTTTTCCCAATATGCATGGCTACTACAGAGAGTCAAAACTACAAGTCTCTGGTATAACCTACCACGTGTAGTCCGCCACTCAGAATCCCTTGCTGTTTTTATTTTGTTTTTAGGATAAAATTGCATGCAAACATCCTGAATGAATCCTATAGTTTGCAAAAACTCTGCCTTGTAATTTATTGTAAGTATGTTGCGGCGGGCACACTCCCTCTTTTAATAACTGTAGTCTGTTTATCTGTTATCTTTTGGAACAAAAGTTTGTCTGGAAGAGATCGCACCCAGCGATAAGATCGCCTTTTCTTCGCCTACTGTAGTTTTAATGTTTTATTTGTCATTTGAACAATAAAGAATTTTATCTATCTATCTAACTCATTACCAGTCAGTCATTTTGAAGTCCCCACCGTTGGAACATAGGCCTTTCTTAAGTACCTAGAATCTAGGTCCTAGATGGATGGATCATCTTGGAGTGGAGGTACCTACCTAATGAAAACACGACAGGCTAATAATTATCGCTTGGTGCAAGTTCTAAGTAGGTAGGTAGTTAAGTTCCGAGGAGACTCAAAGTGCCCGCATACTTTTTGTATGAGGTTTTGTAGATGTGGACCTCTTTTCATTGTTGACTGTTAGTGTTAGCGTTAAAAAACACAAAAATACTTATTATAATCAAAATCAAACAGTTATATTTTGTGAGAAATTAAAGGTGAGTACTTAGGTACGTTTATTTTATTAAAAATCATAACAATGACATGAATCCGTATTTTTGATATCCGTCTAAACAACATGCTATACAATAAAAGGTTCAAAGACCTATTGAGTCTTTGCAAGAAACCGCACTTTTTTGCGTTTAGGCCTGCTGTGCGATGACTTTGCAAAAGTAGCTGATATTAGTATACAAATTATTCTAAGATATACAACAAAGAAGTTTCAATCCGGGAATTAAACCCAAGACCACAATGAATTGTTATGATAGCAACAAATCCCGTTCTCTACATTTGTTTAAAAGTTTTGCATCTTCAAATCCTAATCTTTTAACTGTGACTACCTATGACAAGACGAGAAGTATTTATTTACCATATGTTCATATTACGATACCTACCTAGGTACTTTTTAGGGTTCCGTACCCAAAGGGTAAAAACGGGACCCTATTACTAAGACTCCGCTGTTTGTCTGTCTGTCACCAGGCCGTATCTCATAAACCGTGATAGCTAGACAGTTGAAAGGAGATGTCCCAGCGTTGCCCCAGTTTCATTTATTTAATTACTTTCATAATAAAAAAAATGCTAATTACATTTTATTTAGGTATAGTATCAGTCAAGAATTGATTTATATTTAGAAAAACAATTACAAAAACATTAAGTTGTTTTCTGAAGTATTTTGTGAAAAAAATGTAAGTAAATAGTACTATCATGATTAAAAATTGTGATTTAAAAGCGTTTTAACTTAAAAATCCCACTTTTTATTGCAGAAAATAATTATTAATCTGATTCTAGAGTAAAGTACCTACTCTGACATACTACTTTGATTAAGACGCGATAGACTTTCATTTTTTGAGAATGGTGAGGCAAATGACATAGGCGCGTAGGGACATGTCCTTTTCACAGATGATGTATTTCTGTTGCCGCTATAACAACAAATGCTAAATACAGAATAAAATAAATATTTAAGGGGGGCTCCCATACAACAAACGTGATTTTTGGTACGGAACCCTTCGCGTTTCTTTAATTTTTTGGTGGCGCTTTTAAACGTTAAAAAAATTTCGACTTCGTCTGCGTGGACGCTCCTTTTCTGCACCCCTGACAACGTGTATGCAAAATTTCATGATGATCAGTTCAGTAGTTACGACTTGAAGGCGTAACAAACAAACAAACAAACGGACTTTCGCATTTATAATATTTGTAAGGATATAATGAAAGGCAGCGCATTGCTTGCGCTGCGCAACCGTGCAAAGCATTTTTTTGCAAACTGGCAGAGCGCTAACCAACTCGATATACTTTTTACCCGACTGCAAGAGGGTTATGTTTTTCGCGCGTCTCTTGTATGTAAGTATGTAAGTTTGTTTGTTTGTATGTAATATTCTTTATTACCTCATATCTTTCAAACGGCTGAACGGATCTCCATGATTAACATATCGTTAGATTTGTCTCGTCAGCCCAAGTGTTCTTAAGAAAGTGGTGTTATAAAAAAACCAACATGGCGGCTGCGGTGCTATTATACGTAGTGGAAAAAAAATTTTTTTTTTAGAATACTGCAATATGGGTCTCAAAATAAAGGGCTTATTATAAGGTTTTCAAAAAGGTATATCATATAAATAATAACTAAAAAGAAATAAATAAAAAATAAAATCCCGCCTGCATAAAAAGACAAGTCAACTGAAAAGATGGAAACAAGATTAAATATTAAAGGCAACATTATAACATGCAGTCGGAGGCAATTTAATCTTGTTTCCATCTTTTCAGTTGACTTGTATTTTTATGCAGGCGGGATTTTAATTTGTTTAAATTTATTTTTCTTCTTACCGTTCGCAGCAGTGCACTCTGGGCTCGACAGAATGTTTCATCCCATGTAGTGTGGTCTCCCGGCAGAAGCCAGCGTAAACTCCGTAAGCTGGCACCATGGAACCTTTCACCAATTCCATTGTCGACTTCGTACGGGCGCGCCAGCTCAACATCGCGGTGAGATTGCGTTTTCTTTTTTTTATTTTCTTTACCATTGCTTTTTTAACTGAGGATACAATTTTGATTCCATACAGAATCGGTAGGTACTCTAAAGCACACAAACAGACTTAACCACGAAGAACATTTTTGCGCACCTAAAATGGAGCGCAACTAGGGCTGCCACCTTTCGACAAGAGCCGACCCGGAGATTTTCGAAAAATCGTTATTTTTTGTTAAATAAATCATATTTTGGGTAGGTAGTTAAAAATAACTGTCTATAGAAAAAAAAATTGCCGCGCAGCGCGATTTTTGGTCAGTTTCATTTCATCCACTAATCTAGTAATGTTGCCTGCCTATTATAGTAAAAAAAAAACAGCCACGTAGCGCGATTTTTAATCAGTTTTATGCAATAATCTAGTAATCTTGCTTGTCTACATCAAAAAACGGCCGCGCAGCGCGATTTTTGGTCAGTTTCAACCACTAACCTAGTAATCTTGCCTGCTTACAGTAAAAAACGGCCGTACAGCGCGAGTTTTAAGTCTGTTTTATCCACTAATCTAGTAATGTTGCCTTTTTTTTTTTTTGATAGGAGGAAACGCGATCTTATCGCCTTCCGACCCACCCCATCAGGATCGTTCTCCGATCCGACGGGAGGGGGTCGGCGAGTTCTGAGCTCTCCATTACGCGTCACTCCGACGAGCAGAGTTGCTCAAGTCGGAGTGCCGCGCAATGGCATATCAGTTAAAAACCCCCTAATGCCCCGCTTTAACACACAGGGCTTACGGGTCCGGGGTGTCAAGCACCGTGCAGCCCTGGTGTTTAGCTCTCAACAGAGCCCGGCAGCTAGGGGATGACCGGGGCATTTGGTCATCCCCTTACAACAGCTAGGGGGGAATGAGGTGCGCATATCGGCGCCTCCTCCTTCCTGGCCGTCGTCTTCGGAGCGGGTCCGCGTGCGCATCCGCCTCTCGGATCCGCTCCGAAGCCTCCTTTTGCTAGATAACGTCCTCACAAAAGGAGACCATCGCTTGCCATGACCTGTCACTTCCCAGCATGGCGTTTACCACGCTGGGAAGCGAGAGGTCTCCTCCAACGACTGCCACCAACTCTCGTCGCTGTGACGCCCACGCCGGACACTCCATAAGAGTATGCTGCGCGGTGTCTTCCGGTGCACCGCAGTCATGGCACACCGGAGCAGCCTCTCTCTGTATTCTGTACAGATACTTACTGAAGCAGCCATGTCCAGTAAGTACCTGTGACAGTCTAAATGTCAGAGCTCCGTGCCCTCTGTTCCTCCAAAACAGCTGCGCAGCGCGATTTTTGTCCTGTCAGATGGTACGGTTGACTTTCTCTCGCGCCACCCGGAGACTTTGATGTTTAACCAATAGCCCGGACATCCACTACTCAAACCCGTAGACTCCGGGTCAAACCCGGAGAGGTGGCAGCCCTAAGCGCAACGTGGACGTACCTAAATACCTTACCTCTTAACGTAACGTCTCACTCAAAGCGCCAATTT